>VONZ01000281.1:512500-852770 GCA_012976165.1 Labeo catla | reverse complement strand
GTCCCTAAACTAAAGTGTAACCACATTTTCTGTTATTTAGTAAATGTTTATCGCATTATTTCAGTGTCACATGTATTACCCTGATGGTGTTTTGTCCTTGTGTGTATGACTCTGTGGACTGTTCAGTGTTTTACTATTTACTGCTATTTTACCATTACTGAGCTAAAGTTTAGTCAAGATGTTGTATTTTTGTAATTTTTATTAAAATGTCTATCTATCTATCTATCTATCTATCTATCTGTCTATCTGTCTATAATGCATATAGTTTTTATATTTTTTTATATTTATATTTTATATTTTATTAATTTCAGTCCTATTTAGATTTATTTTAGTACAAGCTAAACTAATTAAAAATAAGAAATGTTGCTTTGGCAACTACCTAAAATAAAAAGTTTAATGTTTGTTTGTTTATTTATTTGTTTGTTTTTTTTATTTCAGTTAAAGTTTTTTTTTTTTCAAGTAACAAATTTTATACTTACTATTTTATTTTAATTTTTTTTTATTATTTTATTATTTTTAAGATATATTTTTTGGCTTTTTTACCTTTATTAGCATAGGACAGATCAGAATTGACAGGATGTGAAGTGGGAGAGAGATGGGGGCGGGATCAGGAAAGGTCTTCGAGTTGGGATTCGAACTCGGGACACCCGTAGCGCAGCGGCGCTGTATGTCTGCCACTGTTTTTTTTTAATGGTGATGTGTCACATTGGTTTTGAACAGAGTTTTGTGAGTTATGAATTTGATGAGTTGCTTGTAACCAATTATTTTGGTATTAAACAACAGAAGTCCATGGAAAGTGTCAATCATGACGTACCTTGTGTTTGGTAGTTAAGCCTCCTCATTTCCACCGGGTCAGAGGAGTGGGCCAGTAAGTGATCTTTAACCCCAGCCGAGTGCTCATCTTTAGCCGAGGGAGAGGAGCGCTTCCTGTGCAGACAGGAAATGACATCAAACATGAGTGTAGACGAACAATACAGAGATCAGGTGGATGTGTAAATATGTGAGATATTTCTGTAACACCTTACAATAAGATTCATTTAGTTTAACATTAGAATTAATTATCATGAACTAACGCATTTAGTTAATGTTAATTTCAATATTTACTAATACACTATTTAAAATAAAAGCTGCATCTGTTAATATAATTCAATGGACCTGAGCTAACATGAACTAACTAGATGTAGAACTAACATGCATTAACTGATGTTAACTAACAGGACCGTACTGTAAAGTGTTACTGATATCTCCTGTGTTAGTATGTGTTAGAGAGCAGCAGCACTAATCTGGGCTCAATTAAACTCTTCAATTGCCTCTCATTAAACACCAAACACAAACAAGCGTTTATTATCGGATCAAAGGGAGCCACTCGATACACACCTCTCCTGTTTGCTGCATCCCACGGAAAAGCAGAGAGGAGAAAAGAGAAAATGTCACAGGAAGAAAACCAGACGGTGCGTGTAGGGCGAATTTGTCAGAAACGTGGAAATGCCATTGCTACTAATGAGCTCCGATTCGAGCTGACATTTGCAAAATGAGTTTTCTCTTCACTCAATAGACATCTAACTTGAACTCTAGGCATTTGATTGTCCTGCACTCTTCTGTAAGGCTGAATGGATTTGGTCATAATTGAGAAGAGGGGCACATTATGTCTGTGACTTTGACGTAATTTGGGAAGATAAGACTTTTGGTACTGTAGGTGTGCTATGAAATACCATTTCAGCAGTCTAGTTCCAAAAATGTATCATAATTTAATCATTAAAGCTGTGTGAAACTTCAGAAAAAGAGTGTTCTAAGAAAAAAGAAAGTGTTAAATTACTGACTGTCATACTGAAATAAGATTTCTTGACTTTTTGGATTTCTGCTCTTACATTGAGTCAGCAATGTTTCTGAGAGACCGGCTATTTATACCTGACAGGAGGAAGTGCAGCAAACTCTAGTTTGCTACGCACGGCGAAAAAGAAAATATGGTCACTTAAGCAGAATGCAATATGTACGATCTCAGCGCTAGATGACTGATTGTATTTTTCAAGAAAGTAATTGTACCTCTTGAAGAGCAGGATGCCGATGACGATGATGATAATGAGGACGACCGCCAGCACTGGTCCCATCACCCACAGCATCTCTGGGTCCTCAACGTGACGGGACATCCCGCTGTGGAGCTTCACCGTCATGGGATCAGAATAAGGGCTCACTGTGAACATCTTAAAAAAGAGAGAATGGAGAAAGGACGAGAATTACTCAAAAGATCCAAAACACACACATGCTTATTCTTTATTATGACTGCTTTTCACATTTTCACAGTAAACAAAACTATGACATAAGGGAATTATGCAGTAATAAAATACATTCAGTCAACTGAAATATGTATTTTTAATTTAATATTTCATTAATTTAAAAACACATCTGCATGTTCACGGTTCTTTGATGTCGCTTTCATGACGTGCAATATATATATATATATATATATTATTGTTTATTTTATTTTATTTACAATTGTACATTTTCTTTGTTTAGATACTTAAACCAGTGATTCTCAAACTTTTTTGAGAACACTTTGACCTCAAATATTTATTTTTGATTGAATGTTTTAGTAATTTAATGATTAAAATATTTGTATTTTTTAATGTTTCTTTTTTTTTTTAGTAAGTGTTTAGAAGTGCATTTACTTTTTTTTATTTACATTTATTTACATTATTATTTATGATTAATTCTCAGGTTTTCATCAACTCACAAATCCCTATTTGGGAAATCATGTAATAAATAAATAAAAACTTTTACATCTGAGTTCTTTTGAACTCTCTGTTTACTCTGGTCACCAGAAGAGACAATGCTTTTCCTTTATCATCTGGTCAAAACTCATCTATTTAAGCATGCATGCATGCATGGATAAATAAATAAATACACTTTTTTTTTTTTTAAATAAATAATAGTTTTGTAAGGAAATATATGAACCATATATAAATTATATATGTCTATAAAACTAATTTATTAAACTAAGTTCTTTCAAACTCTGTTTAGATACTTAAACCAGTTGACCTCAAATATGTATTTTTAATTTAATGTTTCAGTAATTTAATTATTAAAATATTTGTATTTTTTAATGTTTGTCATTTTTTTTGTAAGTTTTAAGTAAGTTTTAAGCATTTAAGTAAATAATTACTTTTTTATTTTATATTGTATGATTTTATTCATTCTTAGGATTTCATCAACTTATAAATCCCTGTTTGGGAAATCACGTAATAAATTAATAAAAACTCCTACATTTTAGTTCGTTCAAACTCTCTGTTTAGATTCCAGCTTAGTTTACTCTGGTCACCAGAAGAGTCTTAAACTTTAAACAACACATTTCCTTTATCATCTGGTCATTTAAGCAGGCATGTATGGATGGATAATTAAATAAACATACATACTGTTTAATAAATAATAGTTTTGTAAGGAAATATATGGGCAATATATACATTATATGTCTGTAACACTAATTTGTATAACTAAGTTCCTTCAAACTCTTTGTTTAGACACTTAAACCATAATTTATGTTTTAATTTATGTTTAATTTACTAATTATTAAATTATTAGTATTTTTTAATGTTTATACTTTTTTTTAAAAGTGCCTTTTAGTAAATACTTACTTTTTATTTTACATTTTATGATTTTATTAATTCTTAGGTTTTCATCAACTCACAAATCTATGCATGCATGGATAAACAAATAAATATACATTTTCTTTTATAAATAATAGTTTTTCAAGGAAATATATGGACAATATATAAATTATATGTCTATAAAACTAATTTGAGACATTGATGTTTTTACAGTAGAAGAGAATACTTAAAAATGACACTATAAATATCGTTATAATGCATCATACCGACAGGATGTGCTGCCTGATATAAATCAAGCGAAAATATTGCAATAGATTTTGTCTTTGTTGTTGTAATCTATGCCATCTCCTATAAAAATGTTGAAAGGTTGAATTTTTGCAGGTGTTTTCCATGAGACAGACAACATGTGTGTCAACACCGTCAGCTTCAATGTAATGTTTAATGATGTCTAGTTATCACATACAAACTGAAAATCTATTGACGGGTGTTTGAGCGGAGCAAGAGGAAAGCCTTCACATCTTCAAAGTAGCACAGAAGTCAGGCTCCTTCCACAAACGCTAGCAACTAATCGTCTTAGTAACACCTTTTAGACAGCGCAGCGGGGCGCAGGAGAAAGAGGGATGGGAACAGGAAGATAGAGGGAGAGTGAGAGCGAGAGAAAGGCCGAGGGAGGGGTAACCTCTTCCGTCCCGCTGAGAAGCGGAGGATACGCATCATCAACCAAATCCCATCAGTGCTACACCTTCTGCATTCCCTCCGGAAGCGACACCAGGAACCACAGAATCCGCCGCTGCCCAGAACTCATTTACAGCGGCGCGGCACAAACACAGTCTCTCAGACGAGTCTCAGCACTTAAACCGACAGTTCACCCAAAAATGAACCCCGTCTCATGAACAGTACTGTTTAGTTTGTGTCAAGTTAAAACCAGCATCCAGCTTTTGTCTGCATCCTGATTGGCAGCTTGCTGTTTGTTCCTCAGCCTTCAGCCAATGAGAAAACACTTCTTTCACCAAGCCAACGACTACAGGTTCATCTTTCATGCAACTATGCAAGAAATTAAAAAGGTGTGATGACTGGATGAGCACTCATTGTGCTGTAATCTTGATGAAGTTGTTTGCTCAGAGGGACGGGTGAGTCTGTTAATGTGCACGGCACAACATAAAACTAAATGGATCAATTTTCAGGCCGTAAATCATCTTGAATGCATGTCCACCAACTCTTGCCAGACTGAACAGACTTTTTCCCCCTCTGAGACGAAACCTCTTGGCAACACCTTTGCATATTTAAAAAACACAGTCTTTTAAGGGCTGGTGCCACCAGAATGTGTTCTTCCATTCCACTATGCAACTTTTCCATTGTTTTTCTATGTAAACACACTAGGCAAATGTGTTTGACCACTGCATCTCTCGCATGATGCACCATTCTGAAAACATGGCGCTCAAGTTAAAATTAGTTCAACTTAAATATCTGTGTCTTGTGTTTTTCAAAGCAAAAGCGCATTCTTTGTCAATGTCATTAACTCAATAGCAAGCAAGGCAGTTCTCTTCTGTTTCAGACACATCTATAATGCTCAGGGAGCAACAGTGGGATCTGCAGGGCCCTATAAAATGTCCTCCATTTTTCCCAAATTGCATAGTATTTTCTCAAATTTCATTTTTTTCTTTCATTCTGTTATAATGATTTCATTTTAATCAGCAAAAATGATATCTAATCAGTAGGACTGGCAAATGATTAATCGCGATTAATCGCATGCAAAATAAGTGTTATAGATAAAATAAGTAATATAATATATAAATATAACATTTTTATTATCACAATTAATCATTTGACAGCTCTACTAATCAGCTGAATTAATAAAACTTGTAATGTAACAATTAAATAATTGATTACAATTTAAAAAATAAATTCACTTTCATTTTTTTCACCCAAATTCCTTTTTTTTTCTTCTTTTTTTCCTGGTTTCTAGGTTTTATGATTTAATATAGATTTATTATCAAAAACTGTAGTAATCAAATGATTTCATAAAACGTTATCACTTTATTTAATACGGAAAATGTAATTTAATTAAAAAAATATATATTTACACCAAACCTTTGCATTTTTATGTATACATTAAAACAAGGGTGAAAACATCATTATTATATGTTTTTCCTAAAATAATGTTTTAATTAATTGAAATATCTTCTATTTTTCCCAAATTGCATAGTATTGTCTCAGATTTCATTTTTTTTCCTTTCATTCTGCTATAATGATTTAATTAAATTTTACTCAGCAAAAATAATATCTAATCAGCTAAATTAATAAAACTTTTAATGTAACAATTAAATAATTTAGATTTATTTTTTCCCCCCAAATTCCATTTTATTTTTTTCCAAGCTTTGTTTTTTTTCACCGGATTCTAGGTTTTATGGTTTAATGCAAATTTATTAAAACTTTATCTTTTTATTCATCTTTTTTCAAAAAAAAAATGGGGTGAAAACACCATTATTATATTATTTCCCTAAAACAGTATTCTAATATATTGCATTATTATTATTATTATTACTACTACTACTCTTACTACTAATACTTTGTTTGTTTATAGGTTGGCTTATATTTACATATTTCATTTTGGTGGTTTGATTTGACTTGATTTATTAGATTAAAAAAAAGTAGTAAAAAACACACATTTGTCCAGGATAACTTTCCATTTCTGTGTTAAGAAATTATTACTACTTCTACCTTTACTACCAAATACTTTGCAAAGTACATTTATATTTACATATTTATTTTATTTTTGTGGTTTGTCATGAAGACCTTTGAGACTTTTTTTCATAAATGAAAATGAGAAATGCTGATGAAGTGACTGTTTTCATGTCCTCATATAGTGAAACACCAGAGCATCACGTGTGCTTCAGTATGCAGTATGCAAAAATGCAGTGCTCTGTCACACAAAGACATGCAGGACATGCAGACTTCATATTTAAATAGCATCTTAAATCTTAAAGCTTAGACACAGTAGACACAGACACTGATCTGCATCAAACTTGATTTTAATACCTTTAATAGCCCTAGCTTTTCATTTATTATTTAAAAAAGGGCCAATTTTGTGACATTTCGTGATTGCACATTTTCGCATATTATGATCATCACCTCTGTCTCTCCCTGCAACAGGATTCAGAGAGAAACCCTGAGCAGCGGAGTGAGAGAGCGTCTAAAGGTGCTGTGGGAATCTGTCAGTGGGAAACTTTCACAGTGATCAATTTAATCTGCACCACCTCGGATGGAAGCACATCTCACAGCGTGAGTAATGCATCTCTGACTGACTCCAGCCACTATTTACTGATGCATATTCATGTGTGTTTTGATTTCTCCTTCACCTCCCCTCCATCTCTTCATCTGTAACGCTCAGGTCTCTCCAGCATTAATGATAGCATCTCGTTCTCCTCCGCCATCACACTCTCTGCTGATCTGCCGCAGTCCTTCGTGTGACGTCTCTTTCTCCTTCTTTCTTTCATCTCCTCCTCCTCTAATCTGTTTTTCTTTAAGTGCTGCGGTAGTTTTGCAGTCGACCTCTTTCATCCAATTTCACACTCGCTAGTCTGTTTACCAGCCCACCGCAGACTGTCCTTTCACAAGACCCTCTCATCCTCTCCTCCTTTTTCCTTCTCTGATCTTCTCTTTTCGTTCTTTCTATTTTAGGATTTCAATTTCAGACTTGATAACGAAAAATCAGGCCGATTATATACTCGGTGAGCAGTGGTGGGCAGTAACGAAGTAGTTGTAATTCGTTACTGTACTTAAGTACATTTTTCAAGTATCTGTACTTTACTGGAGTAGTTTTATTTTGAGTAACTTTCAATTTTACTTCACTACATTCCAAAGCGTAAGATCGTACTTCTTACTTCACTACATTTCATAAAACATATCGTTACTCCTTATAATATATCACCTGCTCTGAGACGCAGAAGCAGTGTCTGATTCATGAACAAATTGATTCTTTTCAGTGAACCTGTTAAATTGATTCGCCAATTGCACCAAACGATTCATTCACGAATTGGAATTATCCGATTGCAGCTGTCTTGAGTCGACAACTCACTGATTCGTTTAGAGCCAGTCTCCAGTCAACTGAATTCACAAGTAAGAACCGGGAGATCTTATGAGCGCGCACGCTACTAATGCTGCGTAAAGTAAGTTACTAATGTCGAATTTTAGAATTAATTATTGTAACTGAAAATCATATTTAGGTCAAAGCTGTCCGTTGTTTGTGAATTCCATCTGCTGTAAAGGGTGATCTGTTTAAGCCTACTGAAATGCTTGAATTCAGACACATCAACATCAGTGTCTCCGTTTTAGGTCAAAAACGAAATATTTAAGTTTTAAAAAAAATAGCACATGCACGTTCATATTCCCCGCTGCTGTAACCTTAGCAGTTTTATTAAAATGCTATGCATGTAGCCCTATGTGACGTCTGTTTTATATTGTTTAGCAACATTATAAATTTTTATATTGTTTGTATCAACTAGAGTAGACAGATATGAATGTTTATTCATAACCATACTGAAAATAAGTAAATATTGTTAGCTGATGCTAACTGTCTAGCTAAGAAGCTTGCTGGTGCTAAGTTTAGGTAATTTTTAGATATAAAGTCCAAATATTTTTATTCAACCACCTAGATAGATTACATCCGAGGGAGAAAGATGTGATGTTCAGAACATGGTAACTACAGTAATTATTAAAGTGGAAAGTGATGCCCTCTGGGGGCATTTGGCCAGGGGTGTTTTTACACAGACAATGTTTGAAAGGAAAAAATCATTCTGAAAATATAATTATATTTTCCTTAAAATGTTCTTGCTAACTTCAGGCCTTATTCTCATGTCATACATAATATTTTATTATACGTATCTGTACTTTTACTCAAGTACTTGACTTGTGTACTTCGTCCACCACTGTCGGTGAGGTCTGTGTTTCAGAATCATTGAGATGCACTGCAAAATTGGTATTTTTGTCTTGTTTTTCAGTACAAATATCAAAAACATTCTTGAATCAAGATACATTTACTTGAGCAGCTATTAAGTATTATGTCTTGTTTTCTGAAAAATTTAGTTTTTGCTTAAAACAAGAAAAAATATCTTCCACTGGGGTATACAAATAATCAAAGTGAAGACTAAATTATTTTTCAAGCTCCATTGGAAAATTTTCTCATCTTCAGAAAATAAAACTTAATTTCCTATGCCATTATGCTTCTCAATTTATCTTGTATCTTGATTTAGGAATGTAAGAATGTTTAGATATTTGTAATGGAAAACAAGACAAAAACTACAAAGCGAGAAAATCTTTTTTTGCAGTGTACTATTGTAATTTTTGGTTTTATGATTCTGAATAATTTTTATTTTTAGGCTTCCAAAAGTTTTAATAATTTTCATGTGAGTTTTTGTCATTTGTATTATTTTTCTTTTTTTTCTTTATATTATTTTTATTTTGGTTTTTAGTTTCAGTTAGCTACATGAGAAATGTTGCTTTGCCAAGGCTGTTTCTTAAAACAAAATAAGGTTTCTTGATTTCAGTGAACTTTTATTTCATTTCAATTATTGAAAATTATTTTTTAATCATTTTACCCTGGGTCAGACTAGTTCTTAAGACACAATTATGACATAATTGCTATTTATGCAGCTAGTCTCACATATGTGTGTGTGTCTGTGTGTGTCTCACCGAGTCCCTGTCTTTCAGTGCCGCCAGTATGAAGGTGCGATACTGCTGCTGTCCAGGTAGAGGTTTGTTATAGAAGCTGCTGTAGGTTTTCTCGTCTCCTAACACAAAGGTTTCTGGAAGAGACTCCAGCTTGGCAGCGATGTAAGGCCGAAGGAAGTCCTGAGTTTGTCTTCTCCTCCTCTTCCTCACACCTGAGTCTCCATTGCTCCCCAAAAGCTGATAAATCACAGAAAACGACATATCACATGAAGCACATCAGTAAAATGACAAACAATCATGATGCACTGGAAAAAAACATCCTTCATGCATAACCTCTGCCACTGATGTTACATTTTTGGATATATTTGATTAATTAATAAATGTTTTCTAAAAACTGTTTCTGACTAAATGAACAGAAGAAAAATAAATAGTTACTTACTAACATTTTAAACTAGATGCACTAAATAAAAGACACATTAGGGTCACACTACAGCTTAATTTTTAAATAGTTCAAAAATTACTGCAAACATATATGTAACCCTGGACCACAAAACCAGTCGTAAGTAGCATGGGTATATTTGTAGCAACAGCCAAAAATACATTGTATTGAGTCAAAATGATTGATTTATTTTCTTTTATGCCAAAAATCATTAGGATATTAAGTAAAGATCATGTTCCATGAAGATATTTTGTAAATTTCCTACCGTAAATTTACCAAAACTTGTTTTATTTAGTGATATGCATCACTAATAACTTCATTTGTACAACTTTAAAGGTGATTTTCTCAACTTTTTTGATTATTTTAATTTAATAAAACTGACCTTTATTACTGGTTTTGTGGTCCAGGGTCATATATTTATACATAAAACCATGCAAGTATGCATTAATTTGATTAAAAGTAGACAGTGAAGACATTTCTAATGTTTATATTAAGATTTCTATTACAAATAAATGCTGCTCTTTTGCAAATCAGCATATCAGAATGATTTCTGAACTATCATGTGACACTGAAGACTGGAGTAATGATGCTGGAAATTCAGCTTTGCATCACAGGAATAAATTACATTTTAACATATATTACAATAGAAACCAATTGTTTTAAATTGTAATAATATTTTACAATTTTGCTGTTTTTACTGTATTTTTGATTAAATAAATGCAGCCAGCAGAAGAGACTATTTTCAAAAACATGAAACAATATTACCAACGCTCAAACTTTTGAACTATATATATATATATATATATATATATATATATATATGGGACCCTGGAACACAAGACCAATCATAAAGGTCAATTATTTTACATTGAGATTTATACATATAAGCTTTACATTTTATAAGTTTCCAGGTTTTTTGAAAATCTGGAATCTAAGGGTGCAAAAAAATCTATATATTGACAAAAGCACCTTTAAAGTTGTACAAATGAAGTTCTGAGCAATGCATTTACTAATCAAAAATTAAGTTTTGGAATATTTACGGTATGAAATCTACAAAATATCTTCATGGAACATGATCTTTACTTAATATCCTAATGATTTTTGGCATAAAAGAAAAAGTGACAATTTTGACCCATACAGTGTATTTTTGGCTATTGCTACATATATACCCGTGCTACTTATGATTGGTTTTGTGGTCCAGGGTCATATATACATATATATATATATATTGCCCAGCAGTCTAGGTCTATGCTGATTGGCACTTTTAGTCCATGAAACAGCTGGACTGTGACCCAAAGGTCAGAGGTCAGATATCAGCCTCAGGTGTTTCAGTCAGAGGCATCATTAATTCAAAATGACACACACACACTGTCTCCAGTACCTTTATCTGTCTCTTTATAGACCACTTCCCCTGTTTCTCCATCCCTCACTCTTTCCCTCCACTACCATAATAACCAACAGACCGCTGCTACTTTAGCTTTAGTAAAGCACATTTGCTGGAGACTGAATCAAATCCAAGGCCGCAGGATTGCAGCTGAACAAATGGCGTCTATCGGCAGAGAGGACGAGGACTGCAGCGAGTATAATATCAGCACAGTGATAAACACCAGCACAACACTGGATCCAATAATACACCTCTCATTTGACTCGGCAACACTCATAAATAAGAGGCAACTCGGGGGAGAACGGCTGCGTGAAAATGGGCTGTTTCAAAACGCTGGTGACACCATTGTGAATTTAACAGCGCCGCTGCATTTTGATATTCAGTAGGCAGCACCTGAAAAGTTTCCCCTATTTTGCAGACGATAGTTTATTGAGAGCAAGCAAACTCATGAGAAAGCAGAATTGTGTTGGAGCCCGAAAGCTCAGTAGTAATAACAAAAACGCAAAAATGCCAAGAGAAGCTTTTTGAGAGTCCTCAAAGTGCCTGTGTGTCTTAACAGCTGATGCACAGATGCAGAACAACTGAGACGAGTGGAACAACAAAATAGTTGCATCATGCAGTACTAACACACTGTAGAACAACAACAAACGTATATCACAGCACTGATGTATCAGTCTCAACAAAAATAAGGTAAGAGAGTGTGAGACATCTGTTTATGCATTTTTTTATGTGATCATATCAAACACACACTCACCTCCTCCAGATCTATATCCTCTGGGGTTTCCCATTGGCGTAGAGTTGATGTGGTTACTGGTACCACCACTATATAAAACCACCTGAGAGGAAAACAAAGAAACAAGTCATTAACAACATGATACATTTTTCCTTACCATGCATATAAAGTCTCTTCTGTACGATGCCGTTTTAGTGCCACGTTAAAAAATAAAAAAAATCAAAGATTACGAGATTGAAATCATATTTTGAGAATAGTGTCGAAATTACGAGAATGAAGTCAAAATATTACTAGAATAAAGTTAAAATATTTAGAAAATAAGTCGAAATGTTGAGAATAAAATTTTTTGATTACAAGAATTAAATCGTAGCAATTATAAGATTAAAGTTATAATAATTTGAGTATATTTCGAGAGAATATTTCGACTTTATTCTCGTAATATTGCGACTTTATTCTTGCAGTACTTTGACTTTATTCTTGTAATATTTCAACTTTATTCTCGTAATATTTCAACATTATTCTTGCAATATTTCGACTTTATTTTCATAGTATTCTGACATGATTCTCATAGTATTTCGACTTTATTCTTGTAATACATCAATTTTATTCTCAAAACATTTCGACTTTATTCTCGTTATATTTTAACTTTATTCTTGAAATACTTTGACTTTATTCTCGTAATATTTCGACTTTATTCTCTTAATATTTCGACTTTATTTTCATAGTATTTTGACATTATTCTCATAATATTTCGACTTTATTCTTGTAATATTTCAGCTTTATTCTCGTAATATTTTAACTTTATTCTCATAATATTTCGACTTTATTCTTGTAATATTTCAACTTTATTCTCGTAATATTTCAACTTTATTCTTTCGACTTTATTCTTGAAATATTTCAACTTTATTCTCATAGTATTTCGACTTTATTCTCATAATTTCTACTTAATTCTCAAAATATTAGGACATTAATCTCGTAATCTTCATTTTTTTTTAATGTGGCAAACGATGTCGTACTTCTGCTTCCTGAAGCTGCATTTATTTGAGCAAAATTACAATAAAATCAGCGATATTTTGAAATATTATTGCAATTTAAAATAACTGTTTTCTATGTACATATAATGTAAATTGTAATTTATTTCTGTGATGCAAAGCTGAATTGTCAGCATCATTAATCCAGTCTTCAGTGTCACATGATCCTTTAAAAAAATCATACTTATATGCTGATTCGCTGCTCAAGAAACCCTCTTCATCTCTGATTGTGGAGTTCACAAACCACAGGTTCACCGTATTTGTCTGTGATGAAACGGTTCGGTTGGACATTACACTACTGATTGCATTTCTAAACGAATCTGTGACAGCCGCGCAGCTCGCCGCTCATTCAGTAACTGAAACAAACACTTGAAACCCAATTACCGGCTGAGTAATTCCCACGCTCTCATGCCAGGACTGAGCAAAAGCATTGTTTGATATGTGTGATGTCTATAACGTCTGATGTAACTGCCGCTAACAATCTCGCTTTGGCTTTGATGAGGAAATACGTCTGGTAGTTTCTAATTAAAGGATTTCTGTGCCGCCTTTGGTCAGAAGCGATCCTGCGGGCAGCGTTCAGCCGGCTCAGACTGCACCGCATTACACCAAATCCAGCTCGCTGCATTGAGCTAAACCCGTGTGAGCTGGGATGGGAAGTGTTGGAGTATTAACCTTCAGCCTCAGTCTTGCTAAAACATAAAAACGGTCCAATATTTGCCCAAAGAGGAGCAGGATTCTTGTCTACGAGCGCTGGCTGAACTCTGAGACTCCAGCAAACATCGCCTGAGAGCCAACACATATCATCTTTGAGCTGTTTTAAGATAAACAGTGAGGAACGGCAGTGCTAACAGTGTTGCGGTAGACGAACAGTAATGGTTATGTTTGCTTTTACTTTGGTGTCAAATGTCAGTCAATGCAAAAGAAAACATTACTTTTTCTCTGCTTATTGTCAAAGCACTTAATGTAGCCCACAAGCAGTAATGTACATACACTATTTCTGCTTTTATCGATCTTGTGGCTTTTTCTAAGTCATGCAGTGCAAATCACTGACACACTTAGCAAGGCATTTTATACAGAAAACCTTGTTTTGCATGGTGGAAAACAAATCTCGGTATCCATGGCTACCCATTTATTCGCACTGGGGGAAAACAAAGAGACATTTCCACAATATCTGGATATTTATATAAAGGAAAACATGCTTGAAAGTTGTTTTTTGCATGTCAAGTGAATCGAAAACAAATATATCAGCAACAAATCTGTCAACTAAATGAATAAAAGAAGCTAAAGGAAACGGCTGTGGATATAAACAACTCAGCAACAAGATGTAATAGAAACCTGAGGAATCACTCATCTCGACATGTACGTCTGCAGCAGAATTTATTTAGCACATTTAATTAAAGGTAAAATGCATATCAATCATCATCAGTGCAGCTACAATGTAATGTATCATGTTGATAGTAGCACTAGAGAACAATAAACACTTTATTTGGTGAAACTTGAACTGGTCAGAGTGCATATTTTAGTAAAACAAAGTGCTTTTGTAACATTCATTTGTTTGTTTATTAATTAATAAATTCATAGCCAATTGATATAACATTAACTCTCACCTACTCTTCACTAATAATAATAATAATAATAATAATAATAATTTAAAATAATTTTTTATTTCAAATTTAATAATATTTTAATATAATGTTCTGTTTTTTTTACATTTTAAAATTAAAGAAATCAATAAAGAAATTAATTACTATTACAATGATACTATTGTGCTGTAAAATAAAAACAATTATTTGATAATAATAATAATTATAAGAGTTTTTCAATGTAATATTTTTATTTTATTAATAAAATAAAAAATAAAGTAATATATTTCAACTTTGTACTGTAAAAATAAATACTAAAATAATAATTAAATAATAAATAAAATAATAATAATTATTATTATTGTATTTTATTTTACCAAATAACAGTAAACTTGATTTGTTTTTTTTTTTGTTTGTTTGGGTTTTTTTTTGTGCAGACCCAACTTCTTTTCTCTTAATACAAATTTATACATTTTTTACATAATTTATACATTTTTCTTATTTAAGATTTGAGAAGATGGTTGGTGTGTGTTGCATTTAAAAGCACTTTTTTGCAGAGATGGAGCTTTTACGGCAGCATTTACTGTAAACCAATCTGAAAACACTGGATCATGAGCTGCTTAATTTTTCAGGATTCCATTTTTTTTCCTTTCCTAAATAAAAATCATGAAACTTACACAATTTAACAGCAATTTATTTAATTTTTTTTAAATAAAAATGTTAATTTTAAGACCCTATGAAATACATTTTCAAATTCAGTTTTTTTTACCAAATGCTGTGTTTTCCATTAATTTTATGGATTCCATTTTAATGGCGTCATTATTTTTTTTATTATCAAAAGCATTTTTAATTCATTTATTTTATAAAAAATAGTAACTTTTTTCCCCCAAAAAATACAGTGTTGTGCATTTATATTGTTCCTTAAAGAATTATATTGTAATAATAATTTTATTAGTAGTTGTATTAGTACTATCGTTACATAAAGTAATATATTTCTGTCACAGTTTCTTCAAGTTAAACCAAACTTTTATTTTGACGGGTTGCTGTGAAGACCTTTAAGTTTTAGTTTACATCTGATATGACGATAGATTTTCTCAAAAGAAACGGTAAAATGTTCATGAAGTGAACCTCAGAAAAGTTCTAGAGTTTGTTTGTGTGTTATTTATTGACGCACAGAGGCTGAAAACACAGCAAGCGTCACACGCACTTCAGTATGTGTGTACCAAACAAAACCGCGGGTTTGCGCCATTCATTCACACAGAGAAACGCAGAACATGCAGGATTCATATTTAAATGTCTTTTTGCGGCATAATATTTACAGGTACTAGTCCATATTGCAATTTTAAGTTTATTATTTTGATTTATTCATCCAAAATTTGACAAATTCTGTTACATTCTGTGTTATACAGTTAATTAAATTTTTCTGACTGGATTCTGCAATGTATGTCATGGAAATCATAAGTCGATTAATGGTTACTATTAACAATGACAACACTATCATGATCAGTACAGCATTGAAGGCTGCACTGGATTATGGCGCTACGTTTCTATGTCGTTAGGTTTCTTCAACTAACCTGATGAGGGCACTGTTTTGCACTTTGGGCAGTGTGATGGTGAGTTTGCCGCCCTCTTCTGGGTCTTGTTTATGAAGGGCCGGTTTGGTGATGAACAGGTCCGGGGCGGTGCGGATGGAGACCTGCTGCTGCAGTCCGCCGGCGCTGTTCCCACGGCTCATCAGCACGAAGGAGTAATCCGTGTCCGGCTGCAGGCGTGTGATCAGTTTCCTCTTCAGGTCACCCTGCACCTCCACACTCTGCTGGTTGTACAGGATCTGGCAGCAGGGGGCGCACAGGTTAACTCCGTCACAACATGGGATTCATTTTACACTGCATTTCTATTTCACAACTGCTAAATCTCACCTTGAAAGGCACTTGGGACTTGTAGGTTTCTGGCACCTCCCACGTGAGCAGGACAGAGGTCTTCATCACAGCTTTCACACCAAAGTTTTTAGTGAACTCTGCAGAGGAGGCGAGAATAAAAGAGTTACTGCGTGTCACAGATGCATTTCCAGACTCACAGAGGAACCGCATCAGTGTGTAATGAGACTGCACTGATTAACATGCTGTACATGATAACATCTTAAGACCTTCATCTCAAATCACACATGAAAAATCAAAGCCAATTATCTGTTCTCTGCATGTGGTTTATGCTGTAGGGAAGCTGAGAAGTCTGAACGCAGAGAAATGATGAAGACACAATCCCAGCTGACATATTTAAAGGGACAGGTCACCCAAAAATGTATATTCCCTCATTATTTTGTCACCCTTGCCATTCCAAATGAATTTTTGGGCTGATGCTTAATGGTCAAACAAAGAATTGAGATTAACGACTTAATTGTCTGTTTTGCTCACGTCATGTTAAAATGTAAAATATTTCTCTTTATGTTCATCTGTAAATTCACACTGGAGCCAAGCAAACCTGAAAATTAAAAATAAAATAAAACAAAATAAAGCAAAACAATGTTTGCATCAACTTTTTTTTTTTATCGTTACACATATTAATCTTTGATTGCCTTAATGTCATTTATTTAACTGGAAATCTCAATGGTTAACTCAAATAATTGCAATTAGATCAAATAACTATGATCAGATGGTTAATCAATAATCACAACCGACCTACAGTAGTTTCAAACCTGCATTATGTTCTTTCATGGAATAGGCAGAATATAAAAAGGAACTAAATGGGAACAGAGGCTCCTGAGCTCCATACTTAACACAAAGGATAGTCCATATGTTCCAAAGAAGAAAGAAAATCAGAAAAGTTTGGGAATGACATGAGGGCAAACAAACCCTTCATCTTTCTAGCAGAAGACGAGCTGTATGTGGAGTTTGCAGCGACTGCAGTCCACAAAGTGTATGTCTGCTTCCTCTCCAACCATCTGCTCTGTGTGAGTGTATTTTAATGCACACTTTACATCTATAATGTAACACATTTTCGCTAGAAACTGAATTTCGGATGGAACTTCATGACCACAATGAAACACATCATGTCCAAGATAATTCAAGATTGTGTTCTAACAGCTGTGGCTGTCCACAGCACCAAGCGTCAGTGTCATGTATTTTTAAGCCACTTGACTCTATTTTTATCACACTGCTCCGAAAAGCTCCTCCCACAGTGAAATCTGATTGGACCAAATCATTAGCAAAGAAAAATCACATATGAGATCTATTTAATGTCTCAGTTGGTTTTCCAAGCAGCAATGAGATTAAACAGAGATCAACTAGAGATGTTTATTTCTTAAACCTTCTGGTTTCCTTATAATAATAATAATAATAATAAAAATACATTGCTTAAACACTAACTGAAATAAAATAAAATAAAATAATTTTATTGGAGGTTTCTCATTTTTGTTTAAGTTAAAGTATTAAAATTTTTAAAAAACTAAATAAAAACTAAAACCTAAAAAAAATAATAACCTTATAAAAATTACAAAACAGAACAAAATGACTACAATTTTAACTGAAATCATAATGAAAACATTAATTAAAACGAAAACAGAATAAATATATAATTTTAAATATTAACAAAAATGCTAAAAGTATATCAGTGATACCAAAATAACAATGTGTAGCCCATACATTTAATATTGAATTCTAACAATCTGACAACAGTCTGTGACTATTTTATTTCTCCAAATGAATTTAATCGCAAACATCTGAGACGAAGTTGATTCTTAAAACTCTTAAAACATATACAAGCCCTCCATTAAATCTCCTGAGATTTGCAAGAGCAACCTCTGAGCAAATTATTTTATTGGAGATTTCTCATTTTTGTTTAGGTTGAAGTACAACAGTAAAATAAAAATAAAATAAAAAAACTAATAAAAAAACATTAAAAAAACTTATAAAAACGACAAAATTACTAAAATTTAAACTAAAATCATAACAAACACATTAATTAAAATTCTTTTTGCAAGAACAAAAAATGTAAAATGTTTTGATGTGAAATCCAGTTTTGCTTCCTTAATGATTCCATTTCCGATTCTTTTAGACCTTTTGAAGGAGCTGCTTCATAACTGAGTGATTCGTGAATCTTTTCTGACTGATTCTGAGTCATTTGTTCCTGAAATAGACTATGTGCAATATGTGTAACCAGCAAGGGTGTCACAATAAAAGAAATGTTTTCCTTCTTTTTACTCTCATCACATTCAATTCAGACGGCATGATTCAATTTGAACCCACAGCTCAACTAAAACATTGTTTTGTTAAGATGTTATATATTCAGTAATGGTGCAGCATCACTTTTGAATCACAATGTAAGAACATTTTAGTGTAGTTTCATCAATATCAATGGATGAGTGCAAATGTTCAAGAACAGATAATAAAAACAGACATCTTTAAAAACTCACCAGGCATGGAGGTAGACATGGTTCTGCTCTGGATGCTGGGGCTGATCGGACCTCCTCCTTTACCTGTGAACGCCCTCACCCTGATGTCATAAGTGGTGTCCGGCTGCAGACCCTGGATGGTCATTTGCGTCTCGGCGGTGCCGTTGGTCTGGTTCTGATGGCTGTTGATGTCACGGTACACCACCACGTAACGTACGATCTTCCCGTTCCTCTCGGGCAGAGGCGGAGGGTCCCAGGCCAGTTTGGTTGTGGTGGTCGTCAGTCCCACCACCCTGAGGTTTTGTGGGTAACTGCTGGGGATGTCTTCCGGGGTGCTGATCTCTTTGCTGTACTCCTCCCCGTTTCCTGCACGGTTCTTAGCGCAGAGCTTGAAGATGTAGGTGGCGCCCTTGTGCAAGCCAGTGACGGTGAAGTGGTCGTCGGTGCGTCTGAAGTCACGGGTGGTGTAGGTCTCCTCCTCTTCGCGCTTGTAGCGCAGTCTGTAGCCCATCAGTTCGCCCACCATCTCTTTCGGCGGCTGCCACTGGATCAGAGCTGTGTTCCCGATGGTGGTGCTAATGATCATGGTGGGTTTGCCAGGAACTACCAGAGATGTGAGAATATGTGTTATTTTGCAGTCATGGCTAATACTAAATTAAAGGGATCATTCTCCCAAAAACACCCTAATTATTATTTTTTCTATAAACTCTTTAGGGGACCAGAAACTGTTTGGTTACTCACAGGGATGTAAAAATATTATGAATATCGTGGTATTGCGATGGCAAAACTGTCTTGATATTATCGCGATCGCATGACGATATGAAACATCTAAGAGTAGTTTTTTAAAATATTATAACATAAAAGGTCTTTAAAGTTGTGTTTTGGGCCATTATGCTTTGGCACAGTATCTATCAAACTAACTAAAAATGAAAGCTCATTATGGCTCAATCCCTTCATCAAGCCTGTTTTTATGCTGATTACAGCATTTCACTAGTGTCATGAACCCACCCCTGAACGTCAGTCTGCTTGCCACCAGAGGTCGCTTCGACATTCTCACCACACTGACTGTTATACCACACCCCGGACTACGCTCCCCATCAGCCATTGTGGCCATCACCTGTACCCATCACCTCTCATTGCCGAGTATTGTATTGCATTTAGCACTTGTTGTGTGTTAGCAACTTTACGGAGCCAGTTAGTCAGTTCAGTCGTGTTTTCTAGTCTAGTCTAGTCTTGTTCCTTGTCATCCGAGTCTTGATCCCTCGCATTGTTATATCCTCTTGTCTGTCTCGCTGCCTGCCTTTTGAAATCCTCGCCTGTCTGGATTACTCTATTGCCTCGCCCATTGGATAACGTTCGCCGTGGATCGACCTTTGCTTGTGTTACGGACTACTCTTTCGTCTTGCTGTCTATACACCTGTTTGTCATTGTTCTGACCCTGCCTGCTATGACCATGTCTTTGTCGATGTCCTCTAATAAAAGTTCGCAAATGGATCCGCCCACTTCACACTTCATCTCTCACTCCGTAACAACTAGATTTGTAGTGAGACACATTTTTGTAATCCTGCTTTCATTAAAGCTGGAATTTTTCTTCAGAATAAAAGCTCTACTGCAGTTTCTGTCCAAATAAAAGCTTAAAAGTGCAGTATGAATTGCTGATAGCTAGTGGTTTAAATAGGTAATGTTATTGCAGTCCAAATTCAAAACATTGTCATTTACTGTAATTGTTATTGTATTTTCCCTGCTGTAGTGTAAAGCAAAAAAATACACCTTTGAAATATTCATGTTCAGTTATTTTACAGTGCAATTGTTTTACAATTGCTGTTACAGTCATAGGAATAACAATAATATAAAATCATCATTATTATTATATTTGAATTTGTTTGGCTTCTAAAACATCAGTGTAGCTGTAATTTAGACTGAGACAGTATATCACAACTAAAAAGAGGGTTGAGGCCCCTTTAAAGTTCAGGTACAGGTCAATTCAATTCAAGACTTTTATCTGACTTAAATTTTCTTAGGAACATGGGTTGGAGCTCTCAATTTTAAACTCTCAAAGTGAATTAGATAGAAGAATTTAACTTCAAAATGTACAAAATGTACAAAATGTTTACTTTTTTCCAAGTCCTCATTTGTAATATCACGTCATGGACTTCATACTGCAATATTATCGTATTCTGAGATTTTTATATTGTTGCATCCCTAGTTACTCGTGTTCTTCAAAATATCTTTTTTTTGTTTTTTAGTGTTTAGAAAGAAATTCATACAGGTTTGGAACAACTTGAAGGTGAGTAAACAATGACCAAATTTTCATTTTTGGTTGAACTATCCCTTTACACAGTATGATTTCAGTAACTATGGTATTTTGGCTGCACCAAAGAAATAAATCAATATTGCAACACAGCTGCGATTTAATTAAAGAAATGCACGCACTGCATTAGTTTCATAGTGAAGCACAGAACTGTGTTCATTTACAAATGAACAGCTAATATACACTGTTTCAGCATCTCAGAGTGGTTTCATTCATTTATTGTGAATCAAGCCACTCTGAGGTGGTGAAACAGCATATTATGTGCTGAATGCATGTAAACAATAAACATAGTAGCACGCTTAGCTCTGTAACCAGCAGTGGATGTATTTATTTGCTAGCACACCATCAAAATAAAGTTTAATGGTGTAATATTTGAAAATGAAATGAGTTTAGTCCTGTAATTTTACCGTTATAATATTTTTAGGATTTATTAAATTCTAATAATAATAGTGTTAATCCAACATATTTCTTACTTTTTATAACATTTTGACTTAATAAATCACAGTAAAATGCACTTTATTTTTATTATTATATTATATTATATTATATCAGAGTAAAACTAAATATTGATGAGTAATGTAAGTTTTTTTTTCCAATATCACCCTATCTCCCCCTTTATGTTCACTCTACTACATTTTGTAAGGAACTAAAATAGATAAATCCTCTCCTACCCTAGAAAAAGAATGAGCTCTATTTAATTTATAGTACCACGGCCAGATTGTTCAGATGATGAAATGTGTGCAGAGCTAAAAATACAGCTAGCGATAGTGAAGGTTACCATGAGGTCATCATGGGCCTGAGTCTGAAGGTTTGTGGTGTTTTTACACGATAACTATAGTTTAACTCTTTACATCTAAATGCACTTAAACTCTAAACTTTCACTGAACCCTTAAACACAATCTCACCGGCCCCTGTTGTGGTCACCACTTTGGCTTTGCTCCGTGCTCCGTCTCCCTTAGTGGTGTACGCTGCCACCGTCACTGAATATGTGGTTTCAGGCAGCAGGCCGGAAATGATGGCCTCCTGAGAGAGAGAGAGAGAGAGAGGTTAAATGATGGCAGGCAGAGACATACTGTGCTGTTGCTCCTTTTTCATCATTCAGTGTGCTGTCACAGTTGTGACATCTGTTTAATATTGTTGAAGTTCATTTCAAGGTTTTCATTAAACTTTAAACTTTCAGGACATGAAGCTTAGTCTCAATTTCCAGGCTGTACCTGGTCAAGGTGCTTCTCACGTTCCTATCTGTCACATCTTTTCAAATCTTTTTGGAGCCATAAAATGTTGAGTTTTATTTAATCTGGGGTTTAAATGATGATATAATCATGTGGTCAATCAGCTTTATGATGTTTTTAACTGCTCGTCTTCATAATTCAAGGATAATGGTCCAATCCTGTTCTGCATACCACGCTCGTTCTACATGCGAAGTACTTTCATCAGATTTAAATTAGAATCAATGCTGCATTTTTCAAGCATAAAAGGCTCTTTTATATTTTCTTTAAGTTCATTCACTGCAGGGTTGAAGGAGCCTGCGACTTTAAAGTCTAAATTATTACAGTATGATGAATGTGTGATGTGGTTGGTGCATAATGTGAATCTGTTTCTATTCCCTGAGATTTAGATCATTTTCAGAAGGTCATAATTCTAGTTTTATTCGTTTCACAACCAGGTCTGCCCGTTTGCCAGCATTGCTCTTGTAGATCTAGTTTCCTCTGACAGATTCGAGCTGGTACATTTGATAAAACAAACACAGAAAAACCCGTCAGAGCATCTAAAGATAGTCATCTCAAGCAAGAATGAGGAAAACTGATGCAGGGGTTTTGTTTCAGTGTGTGGGGAGGCTGTTTGTGTCTGGAAGAACGGCAGGAGGCTGCGAATATCTGCCAAAAACCTTTTGCAGTTTCTTCCTATTGAATATGGATGTGTGACATATTGCATTCTGCATTTTCAGGGGGAACTTTAGCATCACAAAAAGGCTGGAAATCTGGAACAAGTGAAAAATGTTACAAACACTCCCACGTGTACTTGTAGGAACGAAAAACACCAAGCTCAGATGTTTGTAGTACAAAAAATCCACCAAACCAACAGCTGTTCATGCTCATGTGCTGTACATACAGACGTCTTTGAAAGTGTGAAACGCTGAAAGATTGAATAAATTTCCCAATTTCTCATGCATATGCTCCTGACTTCTTGTAAAAAGACTGTGAAACAAGAAAACAAACAGCAAATTATCCTCACCAATACAGAAAACACACCCGTTCTTGCTTTTACAATATGAAATTAAAACCGATCATATCTTCTTTTAATTTTTAAACAACTTCCACTCAGAAATTGTTTGTAAACCCACTTTCCATGATCTAACTCATTGCAGATGGATAAAATCACATCCCACCTATTCTCGCCCAGTTTCTCCTGGAAATGCATCACCGTGCAGAAGTAAAATAGGTTGCAAGCAGAGTTTTCACACTGACTTTAATTATCATTTCACAGCTAGCCGCACAATCCCAGACTCTCACTCGCAGGAGATCAGAGGAAATGTGAGAACGCGAATCATCTAAAGCTTTTAAATGCTAGTTAAAAGCTTCAGCGTGGCAGGGGTCCCTCTCGCAAAAGCGCATTTGCTTTTTGCTTTCTTTCCTGTTTCCAGTAGTCCGTCTTATCTCTGGCATGTGTTCGGGGGAGTCATTGAGTCCTGAAAAGTGGGAAGACTTCAACATTTCACATTAAGGCATGATGGATAGGCTGCCTGTGGCAACACAGAGTTTACCAGAGCCGACCACCATTGAGAGAGACGCCTCTTTATCTGTTTAGAGTGATATCACTGTCACGACTCATTAATAAAGAAGAAAAGGCAACAGAGAGAGGGACGGAGAGACGGCTCTGGATGCACAGGCAGACACAGACAGACCCACATACAGACAGAGAGGTTTAACAGAGCATAGCTGCACATGACAGCAGAACATCAGCCTCTATAAATATGTAGGGCACAGGAAGAGAGATGCAGGCTGCCAGCATCAGACAACGAGATGCTGCTCTGCACAGTCACACATCTGTGAACAATGACTTTTAAGTTGTTCGCCAGTGGATTGTGATTACTGGATGGGAATTTGCATAAAGTGGACAAAGAGACATTTTAACCACAGGTTAAAATGGAGCACATTATCTTTAATGAACTGATCAAATTTCAGGACACACAAATCATTACTTGTTTGACAAGCTTTGTAGTAATAAACGATAATGGTAGAACCTCCAAATATGTGGCCCTGGACCACAAAACAAGTTATAAGTAGCACGGGTATATTTGTAGCAAGAGCCAACAATACATTGTATGGGTCAAAATAATCGATTTTTTGTCAAAAAACAACAGGATATTAAGTAAAGATCATGTTCCATGAAGATATTTTTTAAATTTCCTACCATAAATATATCAAAACTTAATTTTTGATTAGTAATATGCATTGCTAAGAACTTCATTTTCCAAATTAAATTATTGTCCTATACTAACAAACCATACATCAATGAAAAGCTTATTCATTCAGCTTTCAGATGATGTATAAATCTCAATTTCCAAAAATTTCAATTTCCACGGTCACATATGTTAAATGCTATTGTTTTGTGCTGAATTTTTGTTTAGCCTACTGGCTTTCAATGGCGCTTTTTCAAAAAACAAACAAACAAACAAACAAACAAAAAAAACAAACAAACAAGTGGAACGAAATAAAACTTATGTGTATAATATATATAATATAGAAATATATTTTAGCTCCAAGTCGATTTTTCTTTGGGAATTATAAATTCAGAAAGAACAAAGTCAAAATTTATTTATTTATTTTTTAAATGAAATTTAAACATTTAAACGATGGCTTCCAAAAAATGAAATAAAAAAATATAAATAAATAAATACTCTACTCAAACACACTAAACAAATGAAGATATCAATAACAGGTACAAATATTATAAATAATAACGATACTATAATAAAATATTAATAAATAATAATATATTTATATATTATAAAATAATTCAGGTATATTTTAGGTCCAAGACCATTTTTCTGAAGAACAAAGCCATAATTGAATTGTAATTTATTTTTAGATATAATAATCAACACTCTGGGTTGTTAATAAGCAAATAAATTACACATAAGGCAGTTTTTATATACACATTTTTATATAATTATTATTTTTCCAAATTTAAACATTTAAATGGTGGCTTTCAAAAAATTAAATAAAAAATAAATAAATAAATAAATAAATAAATAAAATTAATGGCAGATCTATTCAAACACACTAAACAAATGAAGACATCACTAACAGGTAAAACTATTATAGGTAATAATAATAAAATAATAATAAATGTATAAATAAATATTATAAATAATAATCAAATATTATACATTTTTAATATATTTAGTAAAATACTCTGACAATCTATTGACATTGGCTTTTCTGAGGTAAATGCATGTGTTGTTGTTCACAAGCAGTTGCTTGCTGTCTTTCAGTTTAAATACTGACTGAACGATTACAAGAGAGATTGTAAGTTGTACAAACAATGTTCAGGAAAGTTTGGACCTCTGGACCCCAGGGCGTTAAGAATTAATATCAGTTTGTTAAAACGAAGATCAATTAAAATGTTGTGGTCGACAACAAAAGATATGGGACACTTTCCTCTCCCTTTTGAAAGATGATAAATCTACTGATTTAAAATAAATATTTAAGTGATACCAAATAAGAAAGAGCGGCAAATCAAACGTGTGAAACAATGAAAATGATTTATTTATTGTATTGCTTTAATACAATAGATGAATAAATAAGAGTCACAAGAAGTTTTGAACAAACTGGTTGAATGAATGGTTCATTTGACTCACTTTTTGCCTCATACTGTTGCAATGCAACCTGCAAAAAGAGTGAAAAATCCCCTCAAATAATAGACAGACTGACAGTATGGATTCAGTACAGCTGCTGCATAAACATAATTATATGGTTAGTTGCATTTTATAATCTGCATTCAGAATTATTTTTCCCTTCTGTCTGTGGTCCTCCCGAAACAGACCAGGGACTCATTTTTGGGTCACGGCCCACCAGTTATTAATCTAAAGCTCCCTCTACTAAATCAGCAGAGCTTCAGGTAAAATCAGCAGCTTCATTCAATGGAAAACAAAGCGCCCAGTGGACAAGAGATTGAGAGTGAGTGAGACAGACAGAGACAGCAGCGATGAATTTGAGTTGTGCAGTATAAATACGGCATCTTCAGGGTGCAGGCGCTTATCTTCAGAGAGACGAGGGAAGATAAATCTAAAAGATTTTAGTGACAAATCCATTTGTGTGAAATTTCATAAAGATGTTAATTCGTTCCCCAATGGCAGGACACCAATTCACAAACCATCGGTGAAAGCACTTGAACAGACCGAGGGAGAGAGCTGAAGGAGCTGCGAGTTGTCTCCCGTCAACAATCACAACACACGAGCAGTATTTCATGAGGCAGATGGAGGCGTACTCCTGCCGTATGCCCATATCCCACAACACACTGCAGTCACTCACACAGTCCATGGAGTCCCACTGACGCACACACACTTCATTTAGTGTGGTTACAAGAAGATGCTGCAGCTTATTCTAGCCAAGAAACACCAATGTAGACAACAAAGGGTCATCAGATGGACATGTATAGTGAGCAGCCATTGTTTAGGGATGGCTGAATCTCAAATCAACGTTCATTGGTAATCAGCTAATAGTGCATCAGCGTCTGTGTCTATGTCAGACAACAGAAGAATAAATCAGTGCTCATACAAAAGCAACAGGTAGCTATTAAAAAAGTGATAAGAAAAAACTTGAAAGAAATCAAAACATTTGCTACTCAGCAAGGACGCATTAAATTGATCAAAAGTGACAGTAAAGACATTTATAATCTTACAAAAAAGGCTTACATACAGTAAACGCTGCTCTTTCGAACTTTGTATTCATCAAAGAATTCTGAGAAAAAAAAGTATCATGGTGTCAACTGTTTTTAACACTGGAAATAATCATAAATGTTTCTTGAGCAGCAAATCAGCACATTAGAATGATTTCTAAAGGATCATGTGACACTGACATGGAAAACAGTTATTTTAAATTCTTACAAATAGTTCACAATATTACTTTTTATTTTATTATTTTTTACTGTATTTTTTTTATTAAATAAAGCCTTGGTTTAGTCTTGGTGAACACCAAATAAACTCTAAAAAGTATTTTTTTTAAAAAGTAAACTAAAAGTAAACATTTATTTCTTTGTTTGTTTATTTATTCATTTATGTGATGTAAAGCTGAATTTTCTGAACAAAAAAGTTTAAAAGTACAGCATTTATTTTAAGTAGAAATCTTTTCTAACAATATAAAGATTCTTTACTATCGCTTTTCATCAATTTAACACATCCTTGCTCAATAAAACTATTTATTTCTATAAAAAAATATGAGTTTGAATAGTAGTGTAAATTGTTATAAAAGACTTCTGAAAAAAAGTTTCACAGGTTCCAAAATAAATAAATAAATAGCACAACTATTTTTAACATTGATAATAAATCTGCATATCAGAATGATTTTTGAAGGATCATGTGACAATGAAGACTGGAGTAATGATGCTGACAATTCAGCTATGCATCACAGAAATAAATAGTTTTTAAAGCATATTAAAACAGAACATTTTAAATTGCAATTTCACAATATTACTGATTTTTCTGTATTTTTGATTAAATAAATGCAGCCTCGATGAGCATAAGAAACTTCTTTAAAGAATCTCAATCCCAAACACTTGAAACGACAGTGTATACATACTACATTGCTAGACCATAGTATTAGCATGTAAAGGGTTGTATGTGTTTCCATGCAAGGAACAGAAAGAGTGAAATCGGGTAGCGAAGAAGCCAAATGGTTGTACAGATTGTAACACACACACACACTCATGCTGTAGCTGATGATTTAGTCCTCTGTCAGTAAGTAGAGATTAAGTTTCACCTTCAGAGGTTAGAGGATATCTGCTTATTCAGCACCTCGCTCAGGGATTACATTTTCCCCCTTATTTCTCTCAAACACACACACAGCTCAAAGAAGCTGCCGTCTGCCAGTCAAAGCCTCACTTCCTGCACACGTCTGAGGGCAGCAGGGTGATTTCTCCTCTTAATATGGCAGCTGCATATTGAGTCAACGCTTTGTCTTCCCCCAGATGCACATGAAGCGCTGCCATCTCACCACTGATGGAGGGATTTATATTCCGCTCCATCACCTTGCTGACTAACAGCAAATAAAATACACGCCGCCTTCAGACCCTTCCAAAACGCTTTAATCATAAAACAGCGAATATAAACACACCGAGAGATGAGAAAGCCAAAGCAACACAAAAGAAACGGTTCAACGCTGAACCGCTCATCAAACACAAACGCAAGTCTCCAGTCCTGCACATCATTTTTTAGTCTCACGTGACTTTGGACTGGTTTATACTGGACATTATTCATTGCCTGTGAGAGCCAGGCGACATCTTTCAAAGATTGGACACCATAAACCTTACAAATTAGTCTGCGGTGACTAGTTTTTCATCATTATATGTCCTCTGGACCTTTGGAGTTCTGAGACTGACAAATAAAGCCTGAGTGCTTCATGTCTCCTAAAATTCGGGTCCTTTCTGAGTCTCCATAAACCCTTGACGTGTGTCGGCACGAGTGCATTTTGCGATTTCACAGTCGTGTTAAACCGTAGATGAACTTCTGCGCTTGAACCTGCACGTCCCTGAACTGCATGTAGCTGTCCATCATCTCGGTCTACTGTGCGAGACCCTCGAGGCTCCTCTGGAGCACATGTGCATCTGTGTATGTCTATAGATGTTCATGCAGTCTTTCCTGACTTCACTCTGTTTGTAATGCATTTCAGCCTCACAAACATCCGATCACACAGAGAAGATGTGCTCTGGTTCTTCAGTACTCTTTTAGTGGGAATGTCTGAGGCACTGAGCATCTCAGAAAGAGCACAGGAGACGCTTTGTTGCAGATTCACAGAACAAAATAAGTCCTGCAACTCCTAAACATTTTTTCTTTGCAACAAAGATTAAACATTAAAAATTAAATTAAAAATAAAAAAATACACCAGCATCAGTTACAACATTGCAAATCAGTGTAATTTTAGTATTACTATTAGAGTATTATTAACATTTTGAATTAGCTCTTTAATTTTAGGCTTTTTACAATTTTTATTATTTATTTTATTAAGTTTTATTATTACATTTTTTTTATTATGTATATCAGTTTTAATGTTAGTCATTTTAGTGCTTCATTTAAAACTTATAACAGTTGGTTGCTAATGCAAAAACATAAACATTTTTCATTTTCAGAAGTTTTTCATTCAGTTTTTACATTCTATTTCAGCTTTATTTTCACTTTTCACCAAAAATTATTTTTTAATATCAATTGGTTTTAGTTTACTCTTGCATAAATGGAAGAAAATGCTGTAAACATTTTAATTTTATAAATAGAAATTATGTTTCTATACTCGAAACCAACTTTTCTTTTTTAAAATGTGTTGCACGTTTGGACTGCCGAATGCGATCAACAAAAAATGAACATATTACAATGAAATTATTTATCTTCTGGCCATGTTATAAAAACAAGCATCCAAATGATGTCACTACTCGTGTGTCATGATTTAAATCATAAATGTTTTTGTTTTTTTTGTACTATAGAGAATTCAGAGTAGTTTAAAACAATCTACTTCTCCAGGGTAATAATATGTTAGATTATGCACAAGAAAATGTGATTTGTGCCAGTAATGGTTTTACAATGTCATGAGACACCAAAGTGTATCGTATTCATGCAAAGTGCCTTCAGCTGCCACAGGTCTGGAGTTTGAGTGCTTTTTCTCTCTCTTGTGATGAAGATGAGTAGTAATTTGGCTTTGACACTGATGCCTCTTCACAATAAGAGCCAAGAGAAGCGAGTAATGTCATATCAGACATTCCTCACAGTGGACAAGATGCTACACGACTGCCTTTCAGGCTCGGGCAAATATGAGGGAAATGATGAAATATGACGCCACGCCAACTATTTGTGCTGTTAAATTGTTATATCAGTCAGCACACATTGAGGGTCATTTTCTGTTTGAGTCTCAGCCTTCATTTTGAGCTGATAAAAGCTTCCATTAGCATGACCTGATGCCAGCGCTCTCTCTCTCTCTCTCATATTTCATCACAGTTGGATTCCAGGGAGCCGGTTCGCTCAGACTAATGCCAAACACACACCACGAGGCAGCGGGTCAGCACCTTGAGCACATACAAAGACTCGGGTTCTTGTTTTCCAGTGTGCAATTTACACTATGGAAGCTTGATTCTGCCACAGAAAAAATTAAAAGGCAGCCTAATTGCAACGTGATATCTCACAATTCTGACTTTCTTCGAATTTTCTTTTTCACAATTCCAAGTTTGTTTCTGCCACAAAATAAAAAATATTTTAGGTAATTGCGACGTTTTATCTCATATTTCGGACATTTTCTCAAAATATTTCACTATTTTAACTTTTCCAACTTATCAAGTTGATGTAGTACAAATGTGTGGTTATATTTCACAATTGAGATATACAGTTAAGGTCAAAAGTTCACATACACCTTGCAGAAACTGCAAAATGTGAATTACTTTACCAAAATAAGAGGGATCATACAAAATGCATGTTATTTTTTATTTAGTACTGACCTGAATAAGATATTTCACATAAAAGACATTTACATATAGTCCAAAAGAGAAAATAATAGTTAACTCTGTTCAAAAGTTTACATACACTTGATTCTTAATACTGTGTTATTACCTGAATGATCCACAGCTGCGTTTTTTTTGTTTAGTGATAGTTGTTCATGAGTCCCTTGTCTGTCTTGAACAGTTAAACTGCCCGCTGTTCTTCAGAAAAATTCTCACAAAAGTCTCACAAATTCTTTGTTTTTTCAGCATTTTTGTATATTTGAACCCTTTTCAACAATGACTGTATGATTGTGAGATCCATCTTTTCACACTGAGGTCAACTGAGGGACTCATATGCAACTATTACAGAAGGTTCAAACACTCACTGATGCTCCAGAAAGAAAAATGATGCATTAGGAACCGGGGGGTGAAAACTTTTGAACAGAATGAAGTACATTTTTCTTATTTTGCTTAAATATCTTTTTTTTTTTCATTCAGTACTGCCTTTCAGAAGCTACAGAAGATACTTATATGTTGCCTAGAAGACTAAATATGTTAAATTTACCCTGATTTTCAAATTTGAGAAGTTTTCACCCCCCAGCTCTTAATGTATCGTTTTTCCTTCTGAAGCATCAGTGAGCATTTGAACCTTTTGTAATAGTTGCATATGAGTCCCTCAGTTGTCCTCAGTGTGAAAAGATGGATCTCAAAATCAAACAGTCATTGTTGTAAAGGGTTTAAATACACAAAGAGGCTGAAAAACCAAAGAATTTGTGGGACCTGAAGGATTTTTCTGAAGAACAGCGGACAGTTTAACTGCTCAGGACAAACAAGGGACTCATGAACAACTACCACTAAACAAAAAAACACAGCTGTGGATCATTCAGGTAACAACACAGTATTAAGAATCAAGTGTATGTAATCTTTTAAACTGCGTCATTTTTATGAACTCAACTATTATTTTCTCTCGTGGACTATATGTAAATGTCTTTTATGTGAAATATCATATTCAGGTCAGTACTAAATAAAAAGTACTGTTCCCTTTTGTATTTTGGTAAAATAATCAACATTTTGCAGATTCTGCAAGGTGTATGTAAACTTTTGACCTCAACTGTATGCAGAGAATAACTAGAAAAAAGCTTTTCTGGGTTTAACAGCAAAACATCCTCCATTTAGTTGTTTCTATTTAATCTTATTGCTATCTGTGGCAGCATTAAGATACCTTACTTTTGTGATTTCTCTTTCCCATGCACACACACACGCACACACACACACACAGTCCCTATAAAAAAAAACACTGCCCACCATGCCCCATTCTTTTATTCAGTAAATACAGGCCATTACGCCGCCATGCGTGGATAAGATAGTCCCGTTTACTAAAGATTGCTTCTCTCCACCTACACTGAGACCCTGTGTGTGTTTGGCTGTGCTTATCTCAGCCTCCCCATCTCTCTCGCTCTCGTTCCCTCACAGTGACCGGGTCACCGCGCACACCCTCTCCTGTGCTGAAGGAGACATAGATCAGACTTTGACAGCATGTCTTATCTGATGAGACGTGCCTCATGCTTCACAGCTCTCCTCTCTCTCTCACACGCAGGAGATCATCGAGGTCCTCAGGTATGAAAACAACAAGCAGCCGCCCATCGCCGTACTGTACCACAGCGCTCCAGTATCTGTCGGAAACTCGATCCAGAGAGAACTTCCTTCAGGAAGAATCAAATCCGACATAAGCATCTTCCAAAAGCCGCTAGAGATAAAGCGATGCACGGTCTGAATCCATCAGATCAGTCCAAACACCTAACTGTGAACGAAAAATAAAATCTCCAGATTTCGAGGCAGAAACTGCAGGAAAACCTTTAAACCTTCCAGTTCGTCAGTTCACGAGCATAAACTTTAACATTAATATTTCCTTGAATCATCCTCTGAGATGTCAAGTAATGTTGTAACCTCTCAACAAATAGGCACATTTTAAATAATACATTTGATGACTCTTGTTTTATTGAAGGTCAGAGTGAAGTGTTTCACATTTTACTGCAGAGTCAACATGAAAAACGGATTCACAAGCCATTTTACTTCTGCAGCGTGATGGATTTCGAATGAAACAGCATATGCAATAAGACACACTGTAATGTGTAATTAACTGATTGGATGGTGAAAAACGGATTGGTTGGTTTAGCTGAATAATCATTTTAGAGGCAAAAACACATTTTTAAACATTTCAAATAAAATGCACTGAAGAATTGTTCACAGTAAGGCCAGAAATGCAGACTAAGAATCAAGCCTTTTTATATTCAGTTCATGTTAAAAGTGCACAATATTAAATGTCATTTTAATTTATTAGCATTTTCTACACAATCTCATGATCCCCCTGTAGTTTCACCATTAGCCACTAGGGGTTTAACAAGAGCTACCCAGTTCTTGAAAAACCCAATGTTATTTTTAAATAAAAATACTTTATTGTCAACTTTTAATTTAATTTTATTAGTTTGTATTTTTAATGTTTCTATTTAGCTTTAATTTATTTTCATTTCAGCATTCGTAATTTTAGTACTTTAATTTTTATTTCAACTTTAATTTTTGAAATCATATTTCCAATTTTTTTTCATTTTGAGTTTTTTTGTTTTATTTTTTCAACCTTATTTTAGTTTTTCAACGATTTAATTCTCTTTGTGATTTAAGTTTTAAGTTTTATCTAATATTTATTATGTATTATATATTCAATTATATTATATTATCAATGTTATTTTAGTATTTTTTTTATTTACTACTAAAGCATTTATTAATATCTTAAGTAAGCTTCTAGATTTTCTATTTATTTTCATTTAAATATTAGTAATTTTTAGTATTTCATATACTCTAAATAAATCTTATTCCATTTCCAATTGTTTTAAGTTTCAACTACTTTTCAACTTTATTTTAGTTTTTCAACATTTTTATTCAAAATGTTGTTTAAGTTTTAATTTTAATCTAATATTTAGCATGCATTAAATATTTAATTGTATATATTTATATAATTTTCTATTTAAAAAATGATTACATTTTAGCTTTATTTACTCTAATTATAAAATTTTATTATAAAACAATTTTAATAGTTTTAGTTCACAATAACTGAGCCCAATACATCAGTATGAAGAATTTATAATATAACTTTTTTATTTGTAATCTCCAAACAGCCATTTAGCCAAAAAATGATTTTTGATAAGACAAGGGCTGTTTGCTGAATCGTTTTGTTAAAAATGAATGGACAGTGACTGTACTAAAGCCATATAAACTCCATAAAGCCCTGGGAGGCAGCAGCTAATCGAGGCTTTATGTAGCCGTGTGTTTATTCCCATGACGTCTTAAAAGTTTCACATCACTCTGTTCGTTTTTTTTTAATTAGTCAAGGGAGAGCAGGCAAAATGCCAGCTAATAAAAAGAGCTTGCTCACATTAGTGCTAAACACAACCTTACACAGCACGAACCCAACTTCAGTCATAAAACTGAGTCTAAGCTCCAGAGCAGATGCAGTTTTACTCTGTTTTTAGGGGGTGAAGAGAAATGACTGCTGGACAGACTTTGTTGGGATGGACAGCCCAGAGCCACCTCATATCTTTAAGACAAGGACATGGCGGCCATAAAGATGGGCACAGGCGAACGCTTGGGTGGCGTGAGAGAGCAGTCATCAGCCTCAGAGACTGACAGAACGGGCCACTCAAAATGATTCAGCACACGTTGCACAGATTCAATCCATCACGGGTGGAAGCGATGTACGAGTGAGCCGCTCTCAGCCCAAACTCATCTCCTCTCATCTCCTCCTCCGTTCCCCGCGGCCCAAATACAACAGAACAATACGCTCCGTTTGGCATTTCTGAACAGAGAACAAGCAAACGAATTGCTGCTTATCGATTCTAATGTGGAAAGAGCTCCGGTGCCCAGCTGGCCTTCATTATACAACACCAGGAACAAATAAAGACACAAACTGAGATGATGATGATGATGATGATGATGATGATGGAGATTTTACCATATTTACTTATAATAACAACTGTTTGATCTTTTGCAAATGATGTTTTTTTTTTGACTCACATTTTCCAGCATCTTGCGTATTTGAACCCTTTCCAACAGTGACTGTATGATCTTTTCACACTGAGGACAACTGAGAGACTCACACGCAACTATTACAAAAAGGTTCAGATGTTCACTGATGCTCCAGACAGACAAACGACGCATTTTGAACAAAATAAATATTACTTATTTGTGCTTTGTGCGAAAAGATGAAAAGATGGATCTCAAAATCATACAGTCATTGTTGGAAAAGGCACAAAAAAGCAAAAAAAGCTGAAAAACCAAAGAATTTGTGGGACCTGAATCAGATTTTTCTGAAGAACAGCAGACAAACAAGGGACTCACTGGGTGATTTTAATAATTTCAGCTTTTCTCTTGCGAAATGTCTTATTCAGGTCAATACTAAATAAAAAGTGCATATAAATATAGCGCCTCCTCTTTCTGTTTTCCAATCTATGCTTAAATCTTATTTATTTTTTGTGTTGATGGCTTTAAAAGTTGATGGCTTTTTTTCTTACCAAATGTTTCATTCAAATGTTTTACAGCATTATTTGTTTATTAAATTTGTGTATTCATTTATTTGTCTTTTGCCCTTAAGATTATTTTATGTACAGCACTTTGGTCATGGTTGCTTTTAAATGCATTATAAATGAATGAATAAATGAATAAATACATGTTCTTATAATAAATTCTCATATTTTAAGATTAAAATTTAAAAAATAAAGTCTATACATCATAGTCATTTAAAAAGCATAAATAAAAATAAATAAATAAATAAATACATACTTTAATATTTAAAATTGTTATGTAAGCACTTGGAAAGTACTTTAAAATCCCCATTAAAATGTAAAATAATAATAATAATAATTGTTGTTGTTGTTTTTTTTGCATTTTTACTATTATTTTAGTACATTCAGTCCTGCTAATAAAGCCAACTAAATGGAAAGTGAATTACGATTACCAGTCAGCATGCAATACGTTTTTAAAACATGACTAGTGTGTAAACGTGTGCAAACTGTCAAGTCAGTGTGACAAATAGATGTTCATGTATGACGACTAACGACTTAACGTTTGCTTGAGTGATCTTGTATCTGATAATAAAAACAAATGTGCAGAGATGTAAGAATCTTGCTCAAGACTCCACCACACAGATAAGACAGGAATGCAGCTGACGAATGGAAAAAGAGGTGCGAGTTTATCTGCAGGGAGGGAGAAAGAAAACCCAAAATGAGCAGACGAGGTTCTCCACCCTTCAGAGAAAAAGGCGAAACACAGAGAAAAAGGCGAACACATCACGAGAGCAGCCGACAGGAACGAGGCAGATCCTCAGAGAACGCATCTGAACTTTTCTGCATTTTGACTCGCGTCTCGTTCTGTTCCTTGAGTTCTGCCATTCATGAGGCGCAGGGCTCTTAGCATCACGCATGCTGCAAGTCATGCATGCGGTGTAATTCCCTGTCTCACACACGTACACTAAAGTAGGCTGACTGGGAGGCAGATACCTGGAGTCAGAGAGCCGACGTGCTCCTGCAAGCTAAACGCTGAATAACAATCCACGGCCGGCTGCTCTCTCCCATGAATACTCAGCAAGGATTAGAGCACCACTACAGCTCCTGATCCATTTCATCAAAAACCAGCTCCTCTTAAATGCATATATATTAATATTAACTTCATTTGAATAACACTCGGTGAGTTCGGATCATCCCTCACTCTTATGATTAAAACTCTTGCCACTTGTTCACTTTTGTCAGATTTTTGTCGGATCGAGACGACTACTATCATTTTCGTACATGTATCGAATCGCATGTGGTTGATCTGAAAAGTGCACAGATTTAAAATGTATAAAGCACATGCATTTACTTGCCAAATGCATTCATAAGCATTGCTCATTAATACTTAATGCAATACTAATGTAAAGTCTTACCTATTAGAATTAAAAAAGGCTAACATGCAAAATGATGTAGATTTATTATGGAGAAATGTGTATGAGGACTGAAACGTTTTGTCAAAATTTGGGGATCTGTATACAATGTGACAGGGTTGCACATTTTCTGATTTGTATTTGAGTACCTGTGCCTCGGGCAGGGTAATGTCCAGTATGATGGGCTGCCCGCGTGGCTCTCCGTTCTCCAGCCGTGAGTAAACCACCTGATAGCCGCGGATCTGTCCGTGCTGCTTCTGCTGCAGAGGAGGTTTCCAGGACACTCGCAGTGCCGTGGAGTTCACGTTGTCCACCTCAACCCTGCGTGGAGGGGCGCTGGGCACTGTGGGAGGCAGAGAAGAAATGTTTAGAGCTTCATCACACACTCACGACACACACAGGTCGGTTAAAGGTACAAACCTGCTCCCAGGCTACTGCCAACACATTTGAACAACTTTTAGTTCTGTTATCTACTCTCCAAAATTTACTTCAGACATTTATATGTATATTTGTTTAGAACAAAACGAACTAACAAAACAATATTTTGAACAATATACAGTTCTGACCTTTTTTTCAGGTTTCAAAAAAGGACCCACCCTCTGTAATTCACTTCAGATATTACATTCAAAATTCCACAAAAGCCTGCAAAAATGGGCTCCAAAAAATAAAATAAAATAAATAATTATAAAAAATAAGACCTTAAGGAATTATATTTTTAAATAGTTTATATTTAAAAAAGAAAATGTTTAAAAAGAAATGTTTAATAAAATAATGTTTAAAACATTAAATATATAATAATAATAATAATAATAATAATAATAATAATAAAGGTAAGCTGTTATGCACACTCTGTAATTCATTTTAGATACTACATTTTAAACTCCACAAAAGCCTGCAAAAATGCAAAAATATAAAATAAATAAATAAATAAATCATTAAATAATGGGATTGTTCACCCAAAAATGAGAATTCAGCCTTAAGAAATTATATTTTTAAATAGTTCATATTTAAAAAAGGAAATGTTTTTAAAAACATTTAAAAAAAATAACATAGTCTTACAATTTTCATATACTGATATTAAACTTTCATATATTGATATTAACAATGTGAACAATAACAAAATAATATGCAGTATAAAATAAAAAAGCAAAAAATTAAATGCATAATAATAATAATAAGACGAAGAATTATTAATAAAAATAATAAAGCAGGTAAGCTGTTATCTACACTTTGTAATTCACTTTAGACATTGCATTTCTCAAATCCACAAAAGCCTGCAAAAATTAAAGGGATAGTTCACCCAAAAATGAAAATTCAGCCTTAAGACCTTTGTGTCACACCAAATACGTACGGCCTGTCTTTCTTTCTTTGTTTTGAAAAATATTCACACCGAAAAAATAAGTTTGGAATTTAACACCAACTTTTTTGTCAATTAAAATTAAGAAATAAAAATGATTAAAAAAAGGCTTTTTGTGCATTTTTAGAGCTTTGTGGTCACCATAAACTTTAATTGCATGGAAAGAATCAGTGTAAATATGTGACCCTGGACCACAAAACCAGTCATAAGTAGCACAGGTATATTTGTAGCAATATCATTAGGATATTAAATAAAGATCATGTTCCATGAAGATTTTCCTACTGTAAATACATCTGAACTTAATTTTTGATTAGTAATATGCATTGCTAAGAACTTCATTCGGACAACTTTTAAAGGTGATTTTGTCAATATTTAGATTTTTTTTGCACCCTCAGATTCCAGATTTTCAAATAGTTGTATTTCGGCCAAATATTGTCCTAACAAATGATACATCAGTGGTAAGATTATTTACCTAGCTTTCAGATACTGTATAAATCTCAATTTCAAAAAAATTGACCCTTATGACTGGTTTTGTGGTCCTTGGTCACATACATATGTGATACAGATTTAAAACGTCATAAGGGTGAACTATCCTTTTAACTATACATTTCACGAATACAAAAGTGTTGCATTGAGAGCCTGGGAGACAGGCTTCACCAAACCCACATAGCGCTCCTCGCCAGCTCAGCTCCCCCTGGAGTTTGGGCTGAATACAGATCTGACATGAGTTCAACAGAGCAGCAGTTCAGTAGATGTTAATGACAGTCAATTGATAGTCAATAGAGGAGGCAGTGAAGGGAGGGAAGACAGGAGTGAAGGTTAAAAAGCGCAGCATTAAGAGATTAATAACCAGATAGAGAACAGCCTCTCCCGTCCCAGAAGAAACAGCTCAGAGCGCAGAAGATCTATGGAGGCTCAAGTGCTGAACGTCAGCAAAATAGGTTGTGCTTAATTGGAGTCATTTAACTGTATAAATGTGCTTGGCACACGCTGGAATTCAGCCTTGACCTTCAGAGAAGAAAAAGTCAATGGCTGAAAACAGATAAACAAAACTACAGCGCTCCTCTGCAGATGTGTGACCCGGGCTGGAACGAAACATCGACACGGTCAATTTTAACAACATGTTTGTGCAAGCTTAATACAAGCTCAGCTCAACTTACACCCTTTGCAGCGTAACATCAATTACCACAGACACAAATTTGAGGAAAAGTTTTGAACTTAAAATGGAAGCAAATGAGGCCAGCATCGCATGGGGTTGAAAGCTAAATCACGTGTCTTGTGAAACGTTGCTGGTTTTCCTGGCTTCATCTATTCATGACATTAAAGTTGAAAAATTGCATCTGATTTTACACAGACAAGGTGAGTTATCGATTCTATTACACTCATACTAACATTTATATTTAATCCCTGTCATTACTCTTTTGAAACACTGTGTATTTTAATTAGGGCTGCATAATTACAACAAGAATAGTCAATTATTTTTCTTAATATGATTAAGTAGATCAGTGGTTCTCAAACGTTTTGACGTTAAACAACCCCATTGTCAAAGATAATATTTAAACACTGCTCATTTTCAAACGTTTATTTACAGAGTGGCATTAAAATAATTCATTTATAAGTAACAAAATGATTATAAATAAGTAACATAATTACATTTCATAATTACAACAAATGAATGTTCTTCATAGTTTACTTTTTTTTAAAAATAATGAATAAAGATGACTTTTCTAGTTTGTAATTAAAGCGTTTTCATGATTGTTTTTACTGATAAATAGCAATTTCCTTCCGTATTTCATCCCTATTGCCCAAATTTATGTTATTTTTTATATTTTTTAAATGTAAGATGAATTAAGATTCCAAGTCTACAAATCGCGCTTTTAAAATTTTAAATGTTACAATTCACTTAAAAAAATTATATATATATAAATATATATCTGAATAAATAAGATTTACATTTATGTTAGGATAGGACAATATTTGGCTTAATATCTATTATTATATAACTATATAACAACTGTTTGAATATCTGGAATCTGAGGGTGCAAAAAATCAAAATATTGAGAAAATCGCCTTTAAAATGAAGTTGTCCAAATGAAGTTCTTAGGAATGCATATTACTAATCAAAAATAAAGTTTTGATATATTTACGGTAGGACATTTACAAAATATCTTCATGGAACATAATCTATACATATTATCCTAATGATTTTTGGCATAAAAGAAAAATTGATAATTTTAACCCATACAATGTATTTTTGCCTGTTTCTACAAATATACCTGTGCTACTTAAGACTGGTTTTGTGGTTCAGGGTCATATTAATATTTGAAACAATTTACGCTATCTTATGCAACCCCTGGTTGAGAACCACTTATGAAGACTGTTCCTTTTTTTATAATTACGGAATTCTAATTTATTATTTACAGTATGTCCTAGTGGGGTGTAGTAACTTTGTAAGTGTTACACAATCTCAGAAAAATGTACAATTTTTGTACTAATATGTACAAAGTTCAAAGTTTAAGTACAAAAATGTACATTTTAGCTTTTGTACCTTAGGGTTCTGCTGCATTGACAGCTTGTGTGCATTAATCATAATTTCAAAACAAAACAAAACCTTTGAGAAGTCAAATTTGTTTTCTGTGGTAATCCATATTATGCCACAAGAGCTGTCGATAGAGCTTAACTCGTATCGAACGTGTAACATTCCTTTGAGGGATGAAAGCGCAGACTTTGCTCCTCAAATCTTCCGGCTGCTTCTGCTCCATCCTGACGTTTGACTCCGTCTCACGCTCTCTCCACTTCCACTCGCTCGTTTTCTCGCTCTCACCCCACGTCTCCATGGAAACGCCGGCAGAGAGACGAGGCGGACGGGACGGGTTCACACTACGCTCGTCGCTCACAGCCACTCCATGCCACTCCAGCTCTTAAAGCACATTACCTACAGTTCCAGGCATTGTCACAGGGAAATTACACGTGCGCTGGCGGGAAGAGTGTCGGATCCGTAATATGATAAAGATCAGAGATCACCTGAGAACACGGTACGGCCCATAAGGGTTCTCATCCCGGCCTCATGCAGGAAGTGTGAAAACGCGTTGTGGTCTACCGAGACCCGTTTTCATGCATCACAGACCGCATCTCATCACAGCCTGCTAATATGCAGCACAACACATGGGCTGTTTTAAAAGGCAGTGCATTTCTGTGAGAGTTTCTAATAAGAAATACAGCTCGCATTCAACTCCCGTGTGCCGTGACCTTGCTCAAACTACTCATTCACCCAGCAGCCCGGCACTTTGCTTTCCTGCGTAAAAGACATTCATAACAGCGGTGAATAAACTATCAAGCTCAGAACGCCTCAAACCAAAGTGTGTGCTTTGATTTATGAGAATACACAAGTTAAGAGGTTGAGAAATGTAGAAAACGCTCTGTTCTGTTCGGGATTCGCTAACGAACGATCTCGTCGCAGCAGTTCTGCTTGATGAATATGGATGTCAGGGAGCTCCTCTGAATGGGCGGAAAAGGTACGAAGAACCGATGGAAAAGTTTACAGATAAAAAGCACAGCTAATTTATCAATGGCGGCACCTGCAGCCTCGCTTTTTCACTTTCAGTCAGAGCCGTTAAAGCCTTATCAGCCACCGCAGCGCATTATTCTCGCCAGAATATGCAAGAGAAAACTCAATAGCTTGATTTATCTCATTTTGGTCTGATTAATAACCCCTTAAAAGAACCAGAAATGAAACCGAACAATGCATATAAAGTTCAGCAGCATCCAAGTTTAGAGCATCAACTTTAAAACAGGCCCCAGGCCTGCATGAATCTTTTCTTCAGACTTTTGTTCCTTGCTAGGCTTAGCATCACTATAACTATTGCTCATGCTTGGCTCAATATAGGCTTACGTAAGATGTACTATTACTATTTTAAGCAATCAATCTTACAATTTTTGCTCTGTAGATGTTCCACAGACTTAGATTGCAGGAGAGATAAAAACCACAGTTAGAAACCAGAAAATGACAGAAAAAAACACCCAGAATACAGAATACTAACACCGCTTGTGTTTTTAAAAGAAGTCTCTTCTGATCACCAAGGCTGCATTTATTTGATCTAAAATACAGTAAAATCAGTAATATTATGAAATATTATTGCAATGTAAAATGTCTGTTTTCTTTGTGAATATATTTTGAAATATAATTTATTCCTGTGATTCAAAGCTGATTTTTTGTGTCACATGACCCTTCAGAAATCATTCTAATATGTGACCCTGGACCACAAAACCAGTCATAAGGGTCAATTTTTCCAAATTGAGATTTATACATCAAGCTGAAGCATAAATAATCTGAAAGCTGAATAAATAATCTTTCCACTGATGTATGGTTTGTTATAATAGGACAATATTTGGCCAAGATACAACTATTTGAAAAGCTAGAATCTGAGGGTGCCAAAAGAGAAAACACTGAGAAAATCACCTTTAAAGTTGTTCAAATACAGTTCTTAACAATGCATATTATTAATCAAAAATTAAGTTTTTATATATTTACAGTAGGAATTTTACAAAATATCTTCATGGAATGTGATCTTCACTTAATATCCTAATGATTTTTTAGCATAAAACAAAAATCAATAATTTTGACCCATACAATGTATTTTTGGCTATTGCTACAGATATACCCCAGCGACTTAAGACTGGTTTTGTGGTCCAGGGTCACATATGCTCATATTTTTGAAAACTGTCGTAATGCTAAATAAAAACACTTATGTTCTGAATAAAGAATAAAAAATAATCAGTGTTGGGCATGGTACTTTAAAAAGGCAATTAGTTATAGTTACTAGTTACTTCTCACAAATAGTAACTGCGTTAGTAACTGAGTTACTTCATTATAAAAGTAACTAATTACCACTAATTTGTGTAAAAAAAAGTAAAATATGTCATATAACTTGGATGCCCCCAATATTAAACATGTTAAATTAATAAAATTTAAATGAAATAAATGATTTCTTTTTTGTTTACTCACCAGACTAAAATTAAATATCTGATATACTAATATATAGTAGTAAACATTTGAAGTGGATCAAAAAAAAAGTTAATCTAAGACAAGGATGGGTATTGTTTTGGTTTTAGGACAACTTTGATGAAAGGTTTTGATCCACTTTAAATGTCGACTACTATACATATATAAAGCTTAATGGCACAGTTTTTTAAATATCTGAAAGCACACTCAGCATCAGTCAGTCAAGAATTATAATATGACATTATGATAATTAAGGTAACAAAACTACTATGAATTCTATTACTAATAACAAAATGCACTAAGGATTAATGAGCTGCTGGGTTCATGAATATCAATCACATTGTCTGTGTTCGCTCAAACTGAAATCAAAACAGGGGAAATAATAGGTGAGCGCCCGCCAATGAGATTGCGGTTTACGCATTAGTTCCGCCTACTACCGGAATGAAGAATTCCAGAGGAGCTCTGTTATTTTGACAGCAAAGAATACCATTTACATGTAGAGCGTCAATTCTGAGTGGTATGGTAAGTCTCTCTCGCTCTGTATCTTTGCGTGTGTGTGAGACAAAGTGACAGCTAGTCGTATGCCTTCACGCTAGTGAAAAATAAAATTATAATCATATTATAATAAATTATAGTAACACCGCATTTTATTGTCAGTAAGATAACGGCGTTGTAATGGGGGAAACAGTAATTCATTAGATTACTCGTTACTGAAAAAAAAGAATGCTTTATTTATAACGCCGTTACTCCCAACACTGGAAATAATTGATTAATTACCATCATTATTTTTTTTTAATCATTATTATTTTTCAAATTATGCTGTGCCATATTATTAATCCAAAATTGAGCACACAACATTAATTTAATATGTGTCCTGGGAAAGATGAAAGTAATCAATGAGTTTTTATCCTGGTACAGTTCAAAAGGACTGATTTTACCAGGACTGCATATAATGGCTTAAAATGAAACAGAAAAAGCAGCACTTGCTAAAGGGAGAGAGAAACTGCCACTGCAAGCAGCACTGGTCAAAAGCCTCTAGGTAAAAGAGAAATACAGAGAGAGAAAAGAGGAGATGGGATATCAGAAAGAGATTGTGCCGTTTGATTGACAGGCTTAACAGACAAGGGACACATACTTCCGGCATTCACCTGTCAATCAAACCGCTGAGCCCAGTGCAGACAGAAACGTGCAGCATTAAACGAGCCCCACAAATGGGCGGGCAAACACATACATGCATATACACCCAGAGTATGATGTAACTACATTTTTACATTTCATAGGAAATGTGAGTGGTGTTTGCTCAAGCAAAACGTACCGCTAAGATGCTAGGATGTCATGGGCTTTGCTAAGCAGCTGTCAGGGTGTTTAGGGAAGTTGCTAAGTGGATATTCACTGGCCCAGATCTAATCTCATGATATTCTGGTCTCTAAATATGACTCTGGTTTCCCCTTCAATGTACATTACCAAATTTTCAAAAAAGAAATTACTAGTTTTATTTGGCAAGGATGCATTAAATTCATTTTCAGCACCATATTATGCTCAAAATTCAGATCTGATCACAGGAATAAGTTACATTTTACAATATATTCACATAGAAGGGAGTTATTTTAAATTGTAATAATTTTTCATAAAATGCATTTTGATTAAATAAATGCAACAGTTCTGCAAGTCTGTGAGATTTTTCTACCCGTTTTATATAAACTATGGGTAACAGTAATAGCAATACTTGTTTTAGCTACAGCTATAATGACTTTCTCTAAATAAAGGTCTGTGTTACTGTGTGGGAGCATCTCGATGTGCCGTGTGAACCCCACCGAAACTCTCAGTTCGCCCACTCAATTCATCGCACAGCGAAGACTGACTCACAGAACAAAACATCAGCGCTGTCCTGAACTTTCACTCCACTATAGAGACAAAAGGACAGCTTCTGCTCTCCCTTTTTCTCTGTCTGGTGCACCAGAGCCACACTTTAATAACAGAAGAGTAAGGAACAGCAGGCATAAACTCCAGTGTAAAAGAAGAAAGCGAGAGAATCACACAGGGAGGCGTCGATTCATGCCAATCAGTTTGGAAACCCGGAGCTAGGCGTTAGTGCGGGTGAGTTTGGTGACTCAGCGGTGCTAGTTAGAAGGTGCGGAGAGCAGATCTGGAGCACCCGTGAGCCGAGCATTACCGTCTTCTTTGGTTCTGACGCGGGTGCTGCCGCTCTCCGGGCCGGGACCCACGTCTGTGTGCGCTTTGACCCACACCATGTACTCCGTCCACTTCTCCAGCCCCTCCAGCACGTAGCTGGAGACATCAGCAGGGATGTCCTTGACTTCGTGACGCTGCTGGTCCTCGCCCGACACCGCCTGATAGGCCAGAGAGTACCTGACGATGTTGCCGTGCCGGCTGGCGGCGGGAGGAGCCGCCCAACTCACCTGGATGCTGGTGGAGCTGAGACTGATCAGGTGCACTTCCTGTGGGGGGGCGGATGGGGCTGGAAAGGGGTGCAGGACACATGAGCTGGGACCAGTTGCATAAACTTCTCTATGTGTTTCTAGCTGTTTGCCAAGGGATAATCAGTCTTACTTTTCATATTCAAATTAGGCCAGTCTACCTTTTTAGGTAACTGACTTAAAGTTGTGACTAACTTGTATGCAAGTTTATGCAACCGGCTAGCAAAGAACATAACGGTTCTTGGCAGAACTTGAGTTTAAGAATTTAAGAAGCCAGGGTTCTTGAGCTGGCAAACACAGTAAACAAACACAAACACACATAGAAATAAGTATCTGTGCACAATGAAAACTAATTTTGGAGGATTCCAAATAGACTATTGATAAGTTTGGGGTCAGTAAGATTTTTTTTGACAGAAAGTACTAATTTTATACAACAAGGGTGCATTAAATTGATCAAAAGTTACAGTAAAGACTAAAAAAATGTTAGGTCTATTCATCAAGAATCTTGGCAAAATGTATTTGGTTTCAACAAAATGTGAAGCAGCACAACTGTTTTCAGCATTGATAATAATCAGAAATGTTTCTTGAGCAGCAAATCAGAATATTAGAATGATCTCTGAAGGATCATGTGACGCTGGAGATTGGAGAAATGATGCTGAAAATTCAGGTTTGCATCACAAAAATACATTACATTACATTACATTTTAACGTACATTCAAATACAAAACAGTTATTTTGAATTGCAATAATATTTCAGAATTTTACTATATTTTTGATCAAATAATTACAGCCTTCAAAAACATTAAAACATCTTACCGACCCCACACTTTTGAATAGTAGTGAGCTGAAATGAATTGGAATAAACAAATCATCCATTCATCTATTTTGTTCTTTTCTAAAGTTAACAAAATCTGGTCCCTGTGGTTAAGAATCACTGCTTCATGCACCAATGCAAAATAGTTTTCTAAATCACTAAATCACTAAAAGTTTCTGCTTCGGCGTCAAGCTTTAAAACACTTTTTGGCATCTTTGTTTATAAAAGCAAACACTGCATTATTTTTTAAAAAGTCTGCACATACTGTAGTCTAAATATTGTGTTTTTGAGGTGAAGGCAGTGATGTATGGCTCACTTCTATTCTGTATCTATGTAGGTATGACAGAGATAACAGATACATTCTGTCTGACTGTCTTTGGCTAGACATGTAATTGATGTGATTGATGGGCTGTCTAGTGTCTGAGATGCTCAATCGATTTATTTTTAAAATCGCAGAAAATCCCGCCGCCCCTGTCTATCCCGTCCTGAGAACATGGCAAACTAAATATACAGTAGGATTATTACACGTCTCTCTGGAATACTTGATTCTGCCGAAGAAGCAGCAGACATAACATATTGGCTTTTCTGAACGATAGTGATGGTGTATGTATGCTGCAGCACTACGAAAATGCGATAACCGTATCGCTCCTGTGTTTTGTTCAGCAGAGCAGGCGGAAAATGGCTTCCGAGGAGAAAATAAGTAAAATAAGAGGTTCGCCTGCACACAGAAGAACAAGAAACATATTGTTCAGTGAGTGTGAATCGGAGAATAAGATGGTCGACACTTGCGGTGTGAGGAAACCAGGAGAGGAAAGGAAGTGTGGGAAAATGGGTGAGAAAACAAGATTAAATAGGGAGACACAGAGACGAGAGACTCTGGACACATCTGAAATTCAAGTGGGAGTTGTGAAGAAAAAAAAAATGTGAGAAAAAGAATAAATACAAGGAAATGAGGAAATGAGCACCTGTTATGAGAGAGAATGAAGTGTGAGGAAACAAAAAGAGAGCAAGTTTATTTGTCACCTGCAGCAGAAGAAAGTGTAAATGAAATACAACAGGAAAAAGGAAATGTGAAGAAACGGGAATAGAGAGAAGAGAGACAATGGTCACTGAGGAGAGAAAAGACAGCAAAAAGTGAGCAGATGGTAATGAGAGAGAATAAAGCGAGAGGAAAGGTACATTAACGATCAGAGAAAGCTATAAAGAGGAGTGAAAGGTCAAACTGAGACAGGATTTTACAGGAAGAAAGCATTCAAAATGAAAATTAATTGAATTGAATTTTTTGGATGATTTATTCCTTTTAAAAAAGGCTGTTTTCCACATCCTTGGAACAAAAAAGGAGAATTTCTTAAAGTAACCATAAAAACAAAACAGAGAGTTCTTATTTTTTAATGGATTATTGCAATGTTTAGTAATTTATCTGTGCACGTCATTATTTTTTAAGCAGCCACTAGCAAGCAAAAACAATCCAGTCCCACACTACATTTTTTTAGATGGAAAAGCCATTTCACTCTGACACAAGTCACAATAGGGAAGAAATGACCACAGTTGCTGTTTCATGCCAACTTTAAAGTGTTCACACTGCTCTTTTGCTGCTTTTTAAGCAAAGGCATCAAGGATATGAGTCACAGGGACATTTTTTAAACTTCAAAACATGACAAACGTTTTAAAATACGATTAATATTCAGTAATATTATCGATTTAAGTGCACCCACACAATCAGATGAGAACAAAATTTGAACTGAATTAAGCTAATGACAATATTATCTTCTTCTTTATAGCTTAAACTGAATTTGTTTCATAAGTGATGCCTTTTACAGCATTAAAACCGTTATGACAATGTGAAGCTGCTTTGAATCAGTCTGAAGTGCTATTTAAGTAAATGTGATTTAGCCTCACTACGAACATTTAAAATGTTCCTTCTGTGTTCAGAAGCCTATGTGAAGTGTTTCAAATGAGTCACTACAATTAAAGCTGAGATAATATGCTCCCTTATAAGGTAGCTGCTTATGTAGGCAGTGAGGCAGCTCACTGGGATCTGGCACAGAATTACAGAGACAGAAAGACAGAGGGATTTTAGTGTCTCAGGTCTTTGAGGACAGTGACTCAGAGACGTTAGGACAAAAAATAAAGACGGACTCTGAGACGTAAAGAAAAAGCCAGTGTTTCTATGGGAACCAAGCTGCAGCTTAGATCAAACCTCTCAAAGCTGACACGTCTAACAAATAGCTCTGAATAGCAGGAGATCTCTCGGAGGAGCTGTCATAAATATCTCAGCTTTAGTCCATCTCTGGAGCCGGAGGAAGATGAGGACAGAGATTAAGCCGTACAGACTGCGTCATTCTGACGCCACCGTGAACACACAAAATCAGCTTGTGTCGCACTCCACGGTCACTGCAGCTCTACACGAACCCAGAACCAAAAACCAGAACCTCCTGAGCTTTTGACGCTCAAAAAGCTGGTGTGATGCAGCTGAAATGTTGTGTATGAAATGGATGCCAGTGCTGCTCTGCTCTGGAAAACACAGGGTCTTTTGTATGGCTATAAGGCGAGATAAGTAACACTACATAGAGATGTAATGTTAAATCTACATATCTACATATTTTTTGCATTTTTCCTCAGAAACCATTGGTAATGTGTATTCTGTGTACCGATGTACTATATAACACCAAACACAATGTATTTCAACGTAATATTTTTGAGCTTATTATGGTCAAATTCATTATTTTTTGTAAATACTTGCACTAAATGTTTTATGTATATAATAATGTTTTATAAAAGCGACTGATATGGTGTCATATGGTTAATCAAACACAAATGGAAGCATGTGGAAAGTTGAAAAACGTACCTTATCTTTAGCTGAGTGACTAGGCCAGTATTGAGCTGCTGAAAAATGGTCATAGTTTGAGTTAGTAAACAGTTGGCACTTACTGGACTGGGCCGTCCTGGCCTCTATGGGCTGTGTGTACACCCCGAGTCCCATCTCAGAGCGTGCGGCTAAAGTAAACTTGTAGGGTGTGTCTGGCTTCAGGCCTTCAACAGCATATGAACCAGCTGGGTTAAAGATGACATGGTGCTGTGAAATATAAAAGATAAAGAGAGAGTGAGACACACACATAGGCTGTTCAGAATGCCATATTAGTGCACAAATGCATACTTGTTAGTGTACAACCGCATAATGCATAGACTATACTTTATAGTGGTTGTTTTTTAAATGTGAAATAGTATGCATTATGTAACAAACTGAATTGTTAAAGAAAACTTATAAACCTTATAAACATTTTCAGTAATAGAAATAAAGCTAAACAAAAAAAACCTTTTAAAAGTAAAAGAAAATTAGAAATGTTGCCCCAAGTTTTATGTTTAAGTACTAAAATGATCAAAACTGAAAGCTGAATAAATATAAATTAAATAAATATATTAAAAAAATTACAAAAGTACACAACTGAAATATAAATATAGCAGCTAATTAAAAAAATATATAAAAAGTATATGTAAATATTGTTGTCACATAACCAACATAGTGATTGCATGTTTAATTTAGTGATGTCCACTCAGCATATAAAAATACAAATTTTAAAACTTTTTTTGTACAAATAAGTAAAAGAAATATTTACAATATTTTAGTTTTTTATTGTTAGTCTATAAAAAAGACAAAAGAAGGTAAAACTAATTGCATTTTATTATAGGATACAGTAAGTACACATCCATGTATTCTGTGTATATAGAATTTTTGCATTCTGCATACATATTGCAAACAAAAACAGTATGTATAATATGCAAGTGATGGCATTGTGAGCCTGCTGTAGCTCTAGTGATCTTAGCTGTATTCTGCTGTTACCTTGTTGTCAGAGCTGGCCTCCCAGTATGTGAGCTCATATTTGGTGATCTGATCCTGGACGGGCCACAGCCATGTCAGCATGATCCGGGTGTCGAGCTCTGCCTCTGCTTCAAAACCAGTGGGCTGTGCTGGGACTGCAGTGCGAGATGTGGTTTGTTTTACTACACACTTTAATCACACAATATATTGACTTCTGAAGCTATCTTTTATAATGTCTTTGAATGATCTTCTTTTTGTAATGTTCTTTTAGCATATATTGATTATTTTTGTTGACTAAAACTATAAAAATCATTTTGTTAACTTGAACAAAGCTGAAATAAAATAAAACATTTCAAATTTAAAAATTTAAAAATGTAAAAAAAAACAAATTAAATTTAAAAATGTAAAAAATTTTCAAATTTCAAAAATTTTAAAAATTAATTAATTTTAAATTAATGAATGAATGAATCAAAAATGTTGTCCAGGCAACTAAGTGAAATAAGTTTAGGTTAAAGGAGAAGTCCACTTTCAGAACAACAATTTACAGATAATGTACTCAATGTAATGTACTTTAAAGCACTAAAATTATTATCTCGAAACAGGAAAAAAAAAAAAAAAAAATTAAACCTAAATAGCAATATTTAAAAAGACCAAATACTAATAAAAAATGACAAAAGCACAAAACAAAAATACTAAAAATTAAATGGAGAATTAAAAATTAAATAAAATACTAAAATGAAAATATAATTAATAATAAAATATATATATATATATGATAGTGTATAAATAATTCTGAAATAACACTGATATTGATATCATGTGCTCACTTTCATTAAACATTAAATTATATGGGCACACATCTCACCTCCTTGCTGTGTTTTAACCTGCAGTATATCCGAGGGCGGTCCGTCTCCCACAGAGGTGAACGCCAGTACGCGGAGGCCGTACGTGATGTCAGGTACCAGGCCGGAGATAGTGGTCAGGCTGCTGTCCTCTGTGTTGTGTTTCTGCCACGTGCTGAGCGGGAAGTGCATGTCGGGCGTGTAGTACACTCGATAACCTCGTATCTGTCCGTTGGGCTCCTCTGGAGGTTCCCACTGCACCAGCATGGTCGTGGCGCTCAGCATCCGGGCCTGAACGCGCAGGGGAGGAGAAGAGGGCGCCTGTTCACTGGTCCGGGTGTCCACCATCCCGCTGGGCGGCCCGCGGCCAATGTTATTGACCGCCATGACACGGAATTCATACTCAGAGTACGGACTCAAGCCACCGATGCTGTAGCGTGTTGACGCCACTCCATCCACTTCCTGAAAACCGCTCTCTGAGATTTTGGCCCGGTACTGAATCACATAGTAGGACACGGGTTCGGGGTTGCCAGAATCCCATGTTAGAGTTACACTGGTGGCAGTGGTTTCTGTGACGATCAGAGAGGTCGGAGGACGCGGCAGAGCTGAGAAAGAAAAAGAAACAAATACATTTAGTTTCCTGACAATTATGATTGTGAATAATAATAATAATAATATTGGATGTGAACATCTATGCATGAACATCTAAAGTGACCCAGAGAGAACAGTGTGATGTGTTTTCTTTCATTAATTAGTGTGAATTGACAGCAGTACAGCTCAGTGCACTTCATTTTAACAGTCAATTAAACTCAATTATATTGAAAACACAACAGAAACGCATAATTTGGTTTATTCAGCAGTAGTATTTGACCCCAGATTATTTTCAATGGCATTCTTATTTAAAACACAGTGCGCTGTCAATTTACTTCAAGGACTTTAAATGAATTTCCTAAAAATGTAAACACATCTCAGTCTGAACAATTATAGATGTTGAAATCCAATCAACATCCCAGTACTAACAGAGCTGTAATGATGCAAGATCATAACACAAAGAACACACTTTAATAATAGTCAGTAGCTATGTTTCCATCACCCTGTTTTTAGGCGCAAGTGATGGAAACACCAAAATTTAAAAAAAAAATCCCTTAATTTGCAAAAAAAAGTTTTTACGTTCACTTGAAGTGGTTTTTGAATTGTGCGAAAAAGGGTTAATGTGAATAATGGAGTGGAGATGGAAACGCATTTTGCGAATTAATTCCTCCGCACGCACCAAAAAAATCATGTGACTATGTTATGGGATGGGAAAACTTGACTAACTAGCAGACTGATCTCATCGCACAGCATCTGAAATGTTGTTATGGTCATTCTAAGATGCCTGAGCAAAGTCTGCAAAGACTGCATTCCCAAACAGCTGGCATCCTCTCTCTGAATCACAAGTAATTTATTATAGGTGAAAATTGTTATATTCAGTGGCTTCTCCTACTTTTCTTGGTGATATTTAGTGCCAGTTTATCAGGAAGTGACGATTTTTGTTCTCTTTGACTTGTTGAATGGAAACAGTGATTATTCGCAAATGTTTTAAGTGGTATTCCAATTTTGCAAGTAAAGTCCCATCTTTGATGGAAACCTGGCTAGTGACTATATTATACTATTTAATGTTGTTAGGAGTGTTTTTAGAGCTAAATGACTGGTTGACTCGTTTTTTTTGGTCAAAAACTATTTCATAATAGCCCCAGCATACTCATAGACAGCTCCTATTTGACAGCTGTGATGTCTGCAAAGACACTAAACTGACATTAAAACTATAAATAGACAGGCCTTATATACTATAATGATATATGTTTAAGTCAGTGTGTTAACTAAAACTATTAAAACAATTCTGAAATAAAATATTAGATGAATATTAGATGAAACAAAATACAACAGAAAACAGAAATGTTGCCTTGGCAATAATACTAAAATAACACTGGTTCAGATGGTAAATAATAGACAAAAAACAAACCACGCAGACATATTTTGGGGGATTTTTGCAACATGGCCTGGTTATGAAAAATCTGTTTGAAATGTGTTTCTCAGTGTCTTTGCTACTAAACCACATGTTCTGACATATACCAAACGTATGCAAATATATCTTTGACATTTCTCATGTTAGATACATGCTAATGATCTGGCATTTGACATCAAAGAAGCAGAATGTGCTGTGTTAAGCACTGCTATTATGATTATTCGGTGTCTGTATCAGTTCAATCAGCTAACCCTGTTTCCACAGGCGGAAAGAAAAATGCCTGCATTGTCATCAAATAGCTTCTGAAATCGACTCTAAACAACTTCCGTGCTGTATGCGATTGGACAGCTGTCAGAATCCAAACAGATCAGCTTGAATAAGCAGCAGCAGTGTGGAAAAGGATAGAAAAACCCAGTAAAACCTGTGGCCTTGTGCCGCTTTAGGAGGCTTAGACAGCCACAGCTGCTATAGGCCAAGAAATCCCAAAACACATGATATTAACCTCAGCTAACATGATAATGCATGACGGAAAACGGCAGTGAGAAAAACCCGCTGTAATGCCAGATACGCTCAACACGCTTTAATCAATGCTAATGCTGTAACTCCACTCCATTTGCCAGAATTGAGCTCAAATTCTCTTTGACTCCTGCTCTAAATTCTTTATTTTAAACTCTTGCCTAGATGCACCAATATACGCTTGCTATTTCACTGATTGATGACGAGCTCAGAGCAGCGCGCATTTACAATCTGATACAGGACAGTAATCAGTGCTGCGTGGATTACTTACAAATTGTAATCCATTACTGATTCCAAATTACATGGCAAAAATTGCAGTCAGCAATGTAATCCATTACCTTTCACATTTTAGGTAGTATAATCAGATTACTTACTTTTGAAGTAACTCAAAAGCATTGCTATTCAGATTTTATTCCAGTTACCAAATGAAATGTTTTAATAGTTTTAGTTAACACACTGACTTGAACATATTCTATAAGGTGTGTCTATTTATAGTTTTAATTTAGTTTAAGTCAGTTTAATGTCTCTGCAGACATCACAGTAATCTGTACAGTTGAAGTCAAAAGTTTACATACACCTTGCAGAAACTGCAAAATGTTAAATTTTTTTTACCAAAATAAGAGGGATTTTTTATTTAGTACTGACCTGAATAAGATATTTCACAAGATATTTACATATAGTCAACAAGACAAAATACTATTTGCATTTAAAAAAAAATTGCAAAGTTGGCAGTGCAACTTTTATAAACAATTGGGTAACACTTTCTATTAAGCCCCTATTTATAATACATTAACAACAATTATAATACATTATAATACTTGAGTATTTGAGGTTATAACTTTTAAGATTATGATTATTTATAACACACAATGGACAGCATATAAAATCTACTTGATTTATAATGGACTATATCATATTACATTTATTTTTTACATTATATTAAGTTTTATTTTGATGGTCCCCCTAGTCTATTGACAATAAGCATTTTTCCAACTACATGTCAACTAACACTCAGAGTATTAGTGGGCTTAGGTTAAGGTTAGGCTAGGTAGCAGGTTCACATACTTGCAAAGTTACTTATAATCAGTTTGTCTTTTGGGGAACCATCAAAATACAGTGTTAGCACATATTTAGCATACTACTAACAATAATAACCGCTAGCTGACATGCAGTACCATCAAAATAATCAAAATGATAATACAAATGTGTCATATTACACATTTATCTTATGGCTCTTTGAGAAATATTATTATTATTACTTATACTGTAAGTGGTCTTTGTATGCTTTAAGTAAAGTGAGATGTGTAACATGGCAAGATATCAGACTTATAATATGTTATAACTATGAGGAGGTAATCATACTCTTAAAAGCTATAACCACAAATAAGTAAAAATTATAATACATTAGAACTGTTCTTATGAATACTCATGAGATGATACAATATACTATAAGGTTTTTTATAATGCATTATGCATTCATTATAATGCCTTAAGAATATCCTTATAATGTATTATAAATAGGGGCTTCATAGAAGGTGTTACCAACAATGGTTGCATTGTTTATAAAAGTTGCATAGATGTTTCCAGGGTGGTTTAGAGCAAGTTACTATGTGGTTGTTATTGTGTTCTAAATGGTTTAAAGTGAGCTACTGAACAGAATAGTGAGTTGTACTTACTAGCTAGAGTTAAAAAGCCCATTCCAAGGTTTGTGTGATATTCTGGTAACTGAGCACACCTTCAGTGTGAGTCTGTTTGTGTTTCAGCATCATTTTATTGTTCAAATCTTTAAATGTGAACAACGGTATTTACAACAACAACACAGAGTGCAGTCTCTTTCTAGATTTCACAGCACTGTAATAGAGAGAGCGTGCTCTTTCACACAAGCGTTTAACATGATAAATTTGGGACAATGAAATGTTTCAAATGGATTCGTTATCGTGCAACAGCCCTAAAAATAATCCTTAATGATGATTTGGAGCTCAGAGATTCTGTTTGCTCTGTCAAGGCGGAATAAAGGAGGAGAGAGATCTCCTCATCACATTTCAGCTCTGATGAAACATTGATGAGGTGATTGCATGCGCTGTCTGTCTGGGTCGGTGGGAATCCCCATGAGTGTGTTATTGATGAGATTTTGCTCTCAACGTTTCTGGGCCCAGCCTCCAATCTGATTAGAGCATCTTTGTTTATTACCGTCTAGATAATCACAGATAATCACAGACTTTAAGTACACAACTGATATCAGCGCTAGCTGTATGGATCACTTGGGGACAGAGATTAAAAAAGCAATTTATTTGTTTAAATTAATGTAACCAAGCATACTTCATTACTTTTAAGAATATTTCTACTTTATTTGAATGTACATGTTTCCACATTTCGATAAGCAAATGAAAATGTTTATTCCAGGACATTCACAAACAAACAGAGTTTTTTTTTTTCTACTTCTTCTTCTTCTTCTTTAATGTTTTGGCCAAACCAACAAATTAATGAATATTTTCATTTTGGGGGTTATTATTATTATTATTATTATTTAACTGTAATTTTAATTTTAATTAATCATTATTATTATTTTATTTTTTTGGGGGAAAAAAAACTTTTATCCAGCAAGGATGCATTAAATTACTCACTTATAAAATTACACAATAATTCTCTTCAAATGAATGCTATTTAAAATCTGACAGTATGCTCTAACCATTTAGAAGCACAACTGTTTTCAACATTAATATTAATAAGAATAATAATAAACGTTTTGTGGGCATCAAATCAGCATATTAGAATGATTTCTGAAGGATAATGTGACACTGAAGACTAGAGTTATGATGCTAAACAAATTCAGCATTGCATGACAAAAATAAATTACATTTTAAAATATATTTGAATGGAAAACACTTAATCAAAACTGCAATAATATTTCACAATATTACATTTTTTCTGTATTTTTAAATAAAATAAATGCAGCTTTGGTGAGCATAAAACGACCCCAAAACGTTGAACATGAATGCATCTTTAATTATATTTAAGCATGACTATTGGGTACTTTTTATACAAGTGCAGATCCTGTGTGACTTATATCTGAGACGAAACGTGTCTTACCTTTGACCGTGATCTGAGCCGTGGTGTCGATCATTCCCAGGGAGGATATCGCCACACAGGTGTAGTTAGCCGACTGCCGGATGTTGGTGAGCTCCAGCACATTTCGGCCAATGGGCATCTCCTCCTCTTTGGTGAGTTCCTGTTCGCCCTTCATCCACTTCACATAGGGCATTGGAGCACCCACCGCCACGCAGGTGAGGTTCACGCTGCCTCCCGGCATCACCTCGTGATTGGTAGGTGGGATTGAGAAACGTGGCGGAACTCTCCTGACTGTTGGAGGAGTGCAGATGATGTTATAAGCAGAACACAGATACAGGAAGGCAGAGAATATGTTTCAGGAATGGCTCTGGCTATACACCAATGACATCTAGGGTCTGTATTTGAGTGAGTGGACTGTAAATATAAGAGATATGAAATATAAACGAGCTCTCTCTATATCTTAATCTGAACAGACAAATGTCAAGCTAAATTAAGGGACCAAAGCTGAGAGCCTTAATATACTAAACCTTCACCATATCAGAGTCTGTTTCGACAGTACATACATCTCAAGGCCTTTTTTGTCTTCACATTCGAGTCTCCTTATTGTCTTATTAAATTCAATTTATATCACTGAATGAACTCTGTTTGCATTACAAATACATACTAAAAATGCAGAAGATGAGCAACGTCAATCAAGGTGGTCATAAAATCATTTCCTAGCCTTTAGACCAGCAGCACTGAGGTGTGCAGTGCTTTTTTCGACATTTCAGGTCTCTGTCACACTATCTTGGACTGACAGACGCTCAGGACCTCAAAGAGATGGCGGACGGGTGAATGTCACGTCTTAGATTTGAACTTTAGACTTTCTCATCACTGTCACTGATAGCTTAGCGGTGCAATGCACATTTCCTTTATCATTTCATAGATATAAACAGGGACATTCAGACTCTGAAAGCTCAGATTTCACTGAATTTCCCACAGAATTCAAATGCTTGTCATTTTAAACGTTTCAAACATTTCCCCGTCTCGTATGTTTGTTTATTAAAAATTTTGATTACTTGATTATGCTTTTACATGTATATAGATTGTGTCAATTTCAGAAATTCGTTCTATTAAAAAACTATTTGCATATGCTTTATTTAAATTATAGCATGACAACATTCACATTTTTGCAAAAATGCATCTAATTTAGATCAAGAATGTCATAATTTTACAGAAGAATGTCCTCACACACATTTAGCTGGTGTGCAGCCATAGCCAAACCATCCTGTCCACTGAATACACAGCAAACACACTGTGTATCTGCAGAGCTGGCCATAACGAAGAGCATTTTCTGTAGACTTCATGGCTAAACAGCCTTCTGAGAGCGTCCATGGAGAGCCAGCTAATAAACCGATCTTTTATAATGTCTCTCCTTATATAAAGTGGAGTTGTTTTCAGATGGCAGCTGAGTTTAACAGGGAGCTCTGTGGCCAGACGTCTGCCTATATTTCACAGACAAACAAGTCTCACTTCTGAGAGACTCCAACTCACTTCCAAATCTGAACATTACCTGTTCATTTCCCCGTCATTACCTGCTCATTTCCTCACACAGGAAATGATTATGGATAAATGAGGAAAGTTACAAATGCTCAGTATTTATTTGACTTGAATCCTGTTACTGGAAAGCAGAGCTTTAACTATCACCCAAAGACCAACAATAATTAGTCATCTCTTTCTATCACAGTATTTTTATTATCTGGGTACAGTTTTTGCTTTCTTCATGATTTCAGTAGATTTTACGGTGTCTGTTACAGGTGTAACATGTAGTAAAAAGAATAAATTATGCATAATTACATGCAACTAACCCTAAACCAAACCCTAATCCTAACCCTAACCATATAGTAAGCACATGCCGTTACACAGTACTTAAAGGTATAATTACACTGTAACAACGACACCGTAAAATAAAGTGTAACCGTAAATGCATAAGAAAATACTGCAAACATATGTGCAGCAAGAAAAAACAAATCATAGAATGAGACTTTCAACCAATGAGATTCCAATGTGGGCGGAGCTACAGTATGCAATGCAATGCAGAAAAAAGCTCTAAATGACAAAATGACAAATGATAGCGGCTAGTTAAGGCAAAAATAGAGTTATTTTTTTAACCACATAACTTTTTGTAATTTAAACATATTGTTCAGGTTCAGGTACAGTAAATCAATATTTATTGCAAAATGTACTGATTCAAGTCAGGTAAACACTGAGCAAATTGTGTGATCTGTACTGGCTGTGGCTAGAGGTAAGCTCAGAGTTTGGACTTTTATGATTGAGTTAAGTTTGTTAGTCGGGCAGGAATGCCTGCAGGTGTAAGTGTAAGAGAGACATCACATTAATCCACGTTAGTCACTGTACATAGAGAGGATGATGTTACCCATGGACATGAGGGATGGTCACGACATGATGGCAAGAGTTTCACTCAGTTAGAGGTTGTTAAGAAAGTTCGAGAAGTCTCTGCTGGCTAGTAAAACGATGTGCGATGTGAGCGATGCCAGTGGCCGCGGTGAGATTAGAGAATGGGCTGGACTGACTTTAGTCACTGATCTCGTGAGAATATTGCTGGGAGTGTTAAAAGAGCAATGAAAGCTTGCAGTTAGACACGCAGACAAACACATATGCATGCGTGCACACATGCAATCTGAAGAGAGAAAGAGAGAGAAGAGGTTTTGAAGGGGAGGTAATAGCAGGTAGCTGGGTTTATTCAATGCACAAGTGTACACATAGACACACACAAACAATCCCAAGCACATCAATGGCCATGCAAGCATGAAGCAAAAAAGCACACATAGGCGAGAGAGTCAACAGAGCATGCATGTGTGACCTATAGACTAAAACACCAATAGGTGAAAAAAAAAAAAGAATTTAAACAAATGCATCAAAGAATGGACAAAATACTGCAAAGAATCCAATTTCAGCTTGATCAATAGAAAAAAAACACGGTTGGATAACTCTCCGAAACAAGCTGAGATCAGAGAGGGATTCCACAACAAGCAAACTCCTGATCCTGCCAATGTTTCTGCTGTCAGGGATGGACGCTACATTTGAACCGTCTTCTGCGGTGTCAACTCATTGTAAATCTTCCGGTCTGAGGTGGATTATTGGAGAATCAGTCTCTAATCAGCATCAAAGCCGTGCTTTACAGATTCAACCAACTCAAATAAAAGCCTTAGACAAATGCTGAACTAGCCAAAGGAGAAACGTGAACTCAGGGTCCAATAAGAATATGCCAAATAAGAGTAACTGCCAGGTTGGCTGGCTTTATTAGAAATGGCAACATACTATAGTCTGACCCTCAATGATAAAAGGTTGCATCTTGAAAAACAAAGAAACAAGTATATCGCTCACATTCCAACAAGTGTGAAATTTATCATCCAAAATGTATCTATAATGCTATAGGGTTTTTCTTCAATAACTTCTAAAATTAAAATGTGAAAATGATGTTTTTCTTTGCCATAATTAAGCAATAAAGTATTTCTGCTGTCAAGAAGAAAAATATGTAATTTAATTAAAACAACTAAATATAGTTGGCCAGTAAGAAATATTCATGGCCAGCAATTCACTCTATGCTGGCATGTGTGGCCAAAAAACTTGGGTGAACTTCCACAGCAGATGTGTGTGAATGTTCTCTATAATAGACAAGAAAAGTCAAAACTAAGACTACAGGGATTATTGCTGTTGAAATGTCTCCTTTGTGCTCTGCAGGTGCCAATGAGAGAGACTGCAGAACAACAGCGCCGACGATATCTCGCCCGAGGCCACATAAAGTGAATTATGCATTGAGACATGAAGACCTGAAGAGATGATCAGCACAGAGATCGGAGTGACATAGAAACTACTGCCAGAAACCAGGGTCATGTTAACCCAACCAGAACATCCTTATCAAGAACCACTGCTATATGCGTATTTGAAAGTTCTTCAGATTCTACTGGTTTCTGGACGTTTAAAGCAATAGTACTTATATGTTTGTTTTTAGTATTCATAATAATTATGCACACAACTTTAAGTGTAAAACATGGTTACTTTTTGTTGTACTGAGTTTATTTTATGCATAAAACAAGAAAACACTGCCTTAATGCAATAAGTAAATACAACTTTTAGTGTTCTCTTATTCAACTTTTTCTGGTACAAACTGCAAACTAATTTTTCAGTGCATGTCCTGTTTGAGTCCTGTATGACCATATCCTTTGACAGTACGTTGTGTCTATTTTCCTTAAGCTTCCACACTTCAAAAGGGAAACAGCTCATTTGTCAATGTCATTCGATGTTGTTGTCCAACTGAAACAGCTTGTTTCTGCGATAATGTGACACGAAGAGGACATTGTCTTCCCCCTATATGAAGAACAGATGCCCGGGTTCAACGGCTGTGGGTTTTTGGAAGGATAATGACGGTCTTTTAAACAAACAACGCTGGGACGAAAACCTCTGCTTTCTGCCATCATATTTTCTGTCTGTTGGTATTGTTCTCCACGTCGGAAGTCTTCACCAAATGGCTGATTCCAAAACAAACAATGAAAGCTGCTTTAGCCAGCTTAAATACTTGAGAACTCAAAAGGCTTTCTGGCAGTTCACAGAACAGGCCCTCTGAAGAAGCAGACAGGGGATTGCTGCCATCTCTGAAATTTGAACTGGTATATAAACAGGTCTGATCCGCTAAGCTAAGGGTGGATTCCTCTGTTTGTTCTCTGACCTCTGAGTTCAAGCTTTGAACAACAGCAAATCGTCCTGTTCATTTAGAAGGAATGATGCTGCTGTCCTCTTTTTTCACAAACAAGACCAGACCGCTGCACAAAACACCTCCTTAAAACATGAGCATGCATGCAAGAACGCTTCTGTAAACAAGGACATAAAAATACTTCAGACAAACAAAATAACTGGCAGAAATCCTCATGACTCAAAGGGTGTTTTCACACTTCACATGCTTCCCATCTTTTCCCATGAATGCAGGTGTTATTTTTTTTTTTTGATAGTCAAAACTTGTTATTTTAGTATAATTGAGATACTATTATCGTATTTATTAATACTTTTGATCAGTTTTTATATTTTCTATTTCCATTTTAATTTTAGTTAATTTTTAATTTTATGTTGTTGACATTTTTATTTAGTTTTTTGTTTTTTTTTAAATGTCTACATAATTATTAATTTTTAGCTATTTTAGCATGTCAAGTTAAACAAAATGAAAATGAGAAAAGCTGCCTTGGCAACAAGCTTAAATAAAATTATTTTTAGTGTTATTTTATTTTATTTCAAGTAAAGAAAATGTTTTTTTTTCTTCACAGACCTTGGTCAAAATCAAAGGAAAAAAAACATAAATACTATGTGAAACAAATCAAACTCGGAAATGTAGCCTTAATTTTAAAAACAATAACCAGTTGGATTTTTGTTAGGACTGCAATTGGTATGAAAGCAATTTGGCAAAAAAAAACAAAAAACAAATGCATCGTAGTTTGGAGCCAAAACACACAATGCATCAATCTCAGGTTCAGACCAAGCAATCAAAGTGTGAAAACAGCCTAAAAGATCCCTGAAGTTGCTTGAGGGCTCTTTACACCGCAGACAAAACTACAAATGTCTGAAAACAACAAAATGCAGAGTTCTGACACATGCAACGTGAAGAAAAAGGCCAAGCTGAAATGTGAGGCAGTAACAGCAGCAGCAGCAGCATGCATGTGGAAGGGGAAGATGTCAGAGATTCAGGTAGAGCAGAGCTCCAGAGAGCCTGGCACACAACAGCAGGGGACGCACGCCGCCTCCCGTCCACCGGCCGACCCTCTGCGTAGGAGGAGAGATAGTGAAAAGAACGCACCTTCCCGCTGGTCTGAGAGTGAGGAGTGGATTGATTTTGTATGGCAGGGTGCGATGATGATGGAGGAAGGGAAACAAAAGAGAGGAGGAGGAGGAGGAAGACAAGGAGAAACAGAGAGAGTAAAACAGGCAAATATTCTGCTTATCCATAAAAGAGACGTGAGACGAGAACATGGAGACAATCACAGCACCAAAACACACTCACACATTCATTCATATACTAGAAGTTTTCTTGTATTGTAAATCAAGGTGTATTTTATGACAGATTATGCATTACGTAGAGGCCAGATCTGAAAGTAAATGCATCGCAAGGGCATACTGTATTTTCTGAAAAATGAGTTGCACAGAGTCAAAATTGCATTGTTGAGAGAGAAAAAAGATTTGCATTGGTCACACGTCCTTATTACAGTTGCATGCCATTATTACACTCAGAAATAAGGTAAAATATCAACATTTATGCTATTATAAACACCAAAGCTATACACTACCAGTCAAACATTTTTGTTTTTAGTTTAAGATTTTTAATGTTTTTTAAAGAAGTCTCTTCTGCTCACCAAGCCTGAATTTATTTGATTCAAAGTACAGCAAAAACAGTAAAATGTGTATATATTTTTACTGTTTAAAATAACTGTTTTCTGTTTGAATATATTTTAAAATGTAATTTATTTCTGTGATCAAAGCTAAATTTTCAGCATCAGTACTCCAGTCTTCAGTGTCACATAATCTTTCAGAAATCATTCTAATATGTTGATTTTCTGTTCAATAAACATTATTATTATTATTATTATTATTATCAATATTTAAAACAGCTGAGTACATTTTTTTCATGATTCTTTGATGAATAGAAAGATCCAAAGGTCAGCATTTATCTGACATAAAAAGCTTTTGTAACATTATATAATTTTTATAACTTTTTAGATATTAATAATTCTATTTAGGAAGGATGCTCTTAATTGAACGAAAGTGATGATATCATGATAAGACATTTATAATGTTTATATATACATTTATAATGTAAAATTATATTACAGATAAATGCTGTTCTTCTAAACTTTCTATTCATCAGAGGACCCTGAAAGAATTATGATAATTATGAAAAAAAAATTATATATATATATATATATTTTTTTTTTTTGAGAAGCAAATCAGAATGTTAGAATAATTTCTGAAGGCTCGTGTGACTGGAGTAATGATGCTAAAAATTCAGCTTTGAAATCAAAGGAATAAATTACATTTTACAATATATTCAAATAGAAAACAGTTATTTTAATTAGTAAAAACTTTTCAGAATTTTACTGTTTTTGCTGTACTTTGGATCAAGCAAATGTAGACTTGGTGAGCAAAAGAACCTGCTTTAAAAAACATTAAAAAACTGGTAGTGTATAAGCAAATTTGTTAAATGCAACACACAAGTTGCTTTAGAATATACGTTTGCAGCACATTTCAGACGATAAAAAAGTGACTTATATTCCAGAAAATACAGTACTTAACATGCATTCTTGCTTTACTGTGGTAACTAACCTCACTAAAAAATAATAATTACTATAGACTAATCCAAATCCTACCCTACAAGAAAACATTTTGCATTTTAGAATAAAAAATACCATATGAATTGTTTATGTACACCTGTGTGCACATAAAATGAATTTCTTAACCTGTAGCCCCTCTGCAATCTCTTTCTGCCTAAACCTTACAAATTTACAAAAGCACACACACACATACACACACGCAAACACACAGACACACAGACAAACAAACACAGAAGAAGCATGATGCAAGACCCTCAACAGTGCTTGAGGGTCTCAGTGTGATAAGGCACATGGGAATGAGAGTGAACACACACACACACACACACACACACACACACACGTTCACATGAAAGGATAAGCAATTATGGAATGAACACTCCTATATACGGTGATAAACACCTACTCACTGTAGTTGAACCCAAAGAAAAAGAGACACAGAGAAATTAGACTAAAAGAGAGACGAGGAGGAAATGCACTAAACAAACACACAGGCCCACACACAGCGTTCAGAAGAGATCTGTTAGAGTATGTGTGTGTCAGTGAAGAACACCTGGAGAGAGACTCTAGTTAGTCAGACTATAAAGCAGAACAAAACCACATCACAGCAGGGCTGGCCGATATATTGAATATTTACAACATATGCAATATTATTTGGTCGGAGAGCTAAAATTGGCTTAGTGCCTGATGCTTGAGGTTCAAACGAGTGATATTTTAATAGCATTACTCATTTAAACCTCTGTATTAAAAAAACTGATGGAATTGGTAAGTGAATCAATTCTTTCAAACTGTCCATTTCAATGAATCAATAATTTACTGATTCACTGAATTGTTGCTCGAAATATTCATGGAAGTGCATATGAGGCAATTTACTCACATATTACTATTTATAATAATTTATAATAATTAAAATAAACAAAACTGATTAAATGTTCTTTTACTCTATTTATTTAGTTTAAAAAAAAAACATTCGGAATTTTTTTTTTTTTTGTCCCCTGTATTTAACTTCTATCTTTAAACATTTTTAAATTTACTTGCAATAACAGCTTGGTAAAAATGATGATTCCTCTCAATGCCATATATTTTTAAGGGCAATATCGTCCAGCTCTACTCATTAGTAATAGAATATCAATGCAAGATAAACGCATACACACACACAGCCTATAGAGTTATAGAGTAACCATGAAGACACATCAATAGTATATCCTTGAATAGAAAAGCAATAAAAATATGACACTACCAGTGAAAAATTCATGGACTAACAAAATGAGAACATCTCTCTCTCTGACCATAAAGCATCAGATACTCATACATATATATTAAATGTCATTCATCAAATGGCACGTCCTGCGAGCGCGTGTGGTATGTGTAAAGATCAAAGGGCTCCTGAGAGAATTCACATGATATGATCTGCACGATGCATCATTTATATGAGCTTCTTTCTGATTGGTCAAAGGCTTGAGGAAGAAGACCAGGAGAATTTATGGACAAAGATCTGTGTCTAGTTCTCATTTCCCCTGCTTTCATTTCAAACACATACACAAATGCAAAATTCAAAAACACCCTCAAAGAGCCACGTATCGCTTTATTTAAAGGTCTGAATTTGAAGTGCCCTTTAAGCACTTGCCAGGCAAAAGTGTGTGTTACATAAAAGGCTTTTACTTTGAAACAAGGCTTCAGTGGTCTCTATATCTGCTGTAATAAATCCCGACATTAATGAGGGAATTTCCACAATGGGATTCTCCATTCTAGCCTGCAAGTCTCAACACGGTCCTTTCCTTGATGCCCTAACAACACTTCCACCATTTCCACCAGCCTTCATGACCAGCAGCATTACAGGGCATTTCATCTCATTTGGTACACTTTACTGTTTTTAAATATATTCTGCACTTGTTCCTGAAGTCCATTTATAATGCTAATCAAAGTTTTGTAGCACCAAAAATTGCAATGTAATATTTTCAATCTCTCTGGCCACTTAAAGAGGCTGACTTTACTACTGTATCTTGAAAACTTTTGAGATGTAAATGATCTTTGGTGAAAGACTGACCTCTTCACAATTAACAATGAATGCAATGCAAACTGTAAAGTTATGAAAATATTCCATTTAAAAAAATAAGATCACTAGGACAAAAATGATGAAAATATAATCAATGTAACAGCTATATCAGCTACAATAAACTTGAATCTAAAAGCTTTTAAAAAGTATATTAGTTGTAAAGATAAACTTGTACACCGTAAAAAGTTTTTACCTGTTTCAAAACTTAAGCAGCTTGAAATTTAATAATAAGAAATTTATAATAAAAAATTTACTAATTAATAAAAAATAAAAATGAATAATAATTTAATAAATTTTAACTAACAAGTTAAATCAACTTAAAAATACAAGTCATTTTAACTTACTTTATTGTAGTGAGTTGAAATGACTTGTAGTTTTAAGTTGATTTAACTTAAAATTTTAAGTCAGCTGCTGAACTTTTTACATTGTAGGAGCTCCTTTATAGTAAAGGAGCTGGTAAGATTGATTAATTTAAGTGAATCAGTTCTTTCAAACTGTTCATTTCAATGAATTGACTCAAGACTGATTCAAAGATTTGTTGGCTCAAAATCTTCATATAAGTGTCAAATTATGTTCTAAAACATTAAGCAGACAAACCAAAAATACACATATTGCATTAAAATACAAGTTAGATTTTAAAAAAGTAAATTATAAGGTATAACATACTTTTTGCTACTAGTATTTTACACTAAAATTACATTTGTACGGTTAAATCTAAGTATATTTTTTCACTTTATACAGTTGTAAATAAGTTTGTAAGTTTAACTTGAAAAATTAAATTTATAAATTACATTTTACTATGCCAAAAGTTAAAAAGTTTTAAATATGACAAAGAAATTAATATATCTAGGCAAATACTGTGCATTACTAATTATAAAAAATAAATAATGATCAAATAAAAAAAAATATATATATATATATATATATATATTTAAAAAATAAAATAAAAATCTTCCAATTCATTTAGTAAAAAAGCTGTGTGGAAAACATTTCTTGATTATTCAAAACTGGAAAACAGCTCTCCGCTGCAGAACTGTATTTCTTTTAAGACAAATGGGTGATTAAAGAGGAATGTGTGCTTTTTGAGTGACAGGTCTTGTTCTGGCCGTGGTAAAGCCTGTATGGAGAGCAGATTGAGGTGAAACGGGATGGGGTTTTGGATTTGGTTGCATATCTTACCTCTGACGTAGAGGTTGGCAGGCGCGGAGTAGCGTGTTCCCGCGCTGTTCACCGCCACACACTCATACTTGCCCTGGTCCGATTCCTCGCTGTTCTCGATCTGCAGCGCCCCTGCAAACACAACACACACAATCACAAACCCCACACGAATGCTCTCTCACACACTCACAAACAATCTCAACCTCCATTGCTTTAAACAAGGGCGGCCTGAGGAAAAGAAAATATTTTTTCTGCCTAAACAACACGTACACATTGACTAATGCTCGGCTATGACCTTTCTCGTCTCTCTAAACAGTGAAAGAAAAGAGCAACATCTTTCACTCCATAATTTAATAAATCTAAAACAAACTGAGTTATTTATTCATTGTGGCAAGTAAAAAGACCTGCAGGCTATGCCAGTTATAAACATCACCGTACATAAGCTCTGCTATTCTGCGAGCTGAGACAAAGCCGTGCTCTTAAAGAATGGATCTATCAAGACATAATACAGCCGCTGCAATTACTGTCAATACATCCTCAATGCGTCCACTGACAAGCAATTCTGCCAACTAAATCCAGGTGAATTAAAACTGTTTTTTTTCTGCCACCAAGTTCTCATAGTTCATTATCTCTGTCTTTACACTGTCACTTACCTTGATTCAGAATTCTGTTGATAACACACATAAATGAACACAAACGTTCATATACATTTCATTTTGACAAAAATCATTAGCTCATTAGGTGTTTTAGTATGGCGGTGCTGTTTGTTTGCGTGATGTGACATACATCATGCAATCTGTGGATGATGAAAGCACACCGTGAGAACTAAAAATGCTGTCAAAGTGTATTTCAGAAGTATTCCTGAAATGCATTATGGGATGGGTTTTAACGTGTGCATTAACAATAGAAACATAATCGAAAGACTGTGAGTGCATGAGACCTGAGCATTAACCTCGCTCCACGAGTGTATTATACAAAAGAATGACTCTTTAAAACACTTACAGCACACATAAACACATACACACACATATGAGATCTGTTCCAAACCCAAGTGAGCTGAAAAAATGTCTATTTAAAGATCAACCAGGGTTATTATCAGTAACTAATACTAAAAAAATAAAAACTAAAATAAAATAAAAATAAGTAATAAATAAAAATAAAAATAAACTAATAAATAAGTAAATCAATAACAATGTAATAATATAATAATAATAATAATTATAAATTAATTACTTAAAATAAATTAATAAAATAAATGAGACTTCCTGTTTAAATAAAGGCAAAATAAAAAAAAAAAACAACTAGTGCTGTGGAATGATTAATTGTGATTAATCGCATCTAAAATAAACGTTTTTGTTTACATAATATATGTGTGTATACTGTGTATATTTATTATGTATATACAAATACACACACATACAGGGTATATTTTGAAAATAATTACATGTATATATTTTTATTGATATAATTAATATTATATATAAATATATTTAATATATAAACAATATTTTTTTCCTATATATATCCATGCATGTGTGTCTATTTATATATACATAATAAATATACACAGCACACACACATATATTATGTACACAAAAACTTTTATTTTGGATGCGATTAATTGCGATTAATTGTTGCACAGCACTAATTAAAGCACAAAAGAAAACAAAGAAACAAGGCAACATTTAATTTAAAGTTGACGTACTTAAAAAAAACGTAATAAATATTAAATATTGTACAATAAATATTGTATAAATATTATTATAAATACAGTATAGACATTAAAAAAATACTGAAACTTAAAAAAGAATAAATCAAAAACTATAAAAAATATACATAAAAAGAAAAATATAAAAACATCTAATTCAAAATATTAACAAAAATTATAATAGTGTATCAGTGAAACTAAAATAACACTGGGATCGATATGTAGTTTAAATGTAGTCACTTTTGGTGAAGGCATCAAATACATAAATGTAAACGTAATAATTTACGTAACAACTAATTATCTAAAAAATACATTTTCCATTATTCTCTGTGTCAGCACAATAAAATAATTAAATACATAGATAAAGCATAAACCACACACCTAATGCATGTGCTTTGCTCTTTATTTTGTTAAACTAGTGGCAAAAATTATTCCTACAGTATGTCCTGAAAAATATGAACTTGCCATATTATTGCTGTTTATGTATTTAAAATCATATAATTACATTTTCAAACAACTGGTAACTTCCTAGGAGGGTTTTTCTTTGATATAATATGGATATCTTTTTAATTTTGCTGTTTGCAATTGCTTTTTCGACGCAGTTCTTCAAATCCAGCTCAGCAGCATTTGGAACAGAGCTCCAGTCTCTTCTTCTCTAGTCATCAGGAAAGCAGGCTTTTTTCTATCACTTATTACATCTGAAGCGCTAGTGTCAGACTGATGTTGAAAGATGCTGTTCTGCCCTCTCTCGGTCTCATCTCACTTTCTCGCCCTGACATTCTCTCTGAAAAGATCGGCTCTGAGTTCCAGTCAGATCTTGCATTTCTTTCCTTCTACATCAGTCCTGTCAGATCAGCGGTGAGCTTTTCTATCCCTCAGTTTGGCCGTTCTGAACTCTTCTGCTAAAAGCCTGGAGACGAGGGGCGTTCGGTGAATACAAACTGTCATAATGACATTAAGTTCTTCTGCCGCGGGGAATGAGATGTTGTCCAGGTATCTCACAATTTCTCAAGCCGCACTGCAGCTCTGCTCAGCTATTGATCAGACAGACTGTCAGTCATCTGGATAGTAAGTAAAGGTCAGAGCAATGGAAAATGACACTTAAGCACATTTCCCCCAGATTCTTACTGTAATGTATTCAGACATTTTACTTTAGCGCCTTCTTCAGTAACTAATTTTGGGGTAAGATGTGGTGGATATGTTCTTGGCAGATTATGTGAAATCCATTTAAAGTAGACGCTAATCAGATGCGCCTTTGTAGAGAAAACAAGTCTGCAGGTTTCTGGTGGTTTGGTATGGTTTGGTACACTGATGTATTTTTTTTGATTAGGCTGAATCAGACGTCCATTAGTGAGACAGACGAGCAGAGGTTCATGCACAGAGACGAGGCCGGATCGAAGACGAGGAGAAAGACAAAGAGAAAGACTCCAGAATGAGAGAGAAGGTGGGGACAGGGTGATGGAGGGGGACACTTGGGGATGAAAGAGGAATCGAAAGATGACTCATTTTCTGTTTTCAGCATTCTTACCTCTGATTGGTGTACCACCTGGTGAGGTAATATGAATGCAAATAAGATTAAAGAGAACTGTTAGTGTGAAAGAGAGAGAGAGAAAAGAGCTAGAGAGAAATGAACAGGAGAAAAAGATTTCTTATTTAAGAAGCGGCATGTACAATCTTCCCCAGAAGACGTTCGGCTCTTCTGTTCTCAGTGCGTGTTAATTCACATTATGAAGTTCACACTGCTGCTTGAGGCCAGAAACATACTCTATGCAAGTTTGCACGGTCCTGTTGCGCATACGTAATGTTCTCCAGTACTCAAGGGAGTTACTGTGATCAAAATAGATGTGTTATTATTCAGGTAGCTGGTTATGAACATGCTAAAAGTTGAATTCATTTGAACTAAATTGCACAGCAAAACATAACAGCAGCGGACCTGAAAAAAGAAAACTGTCTATAGAAGAAGAGCTTACAGTAATAACTGCAATAGCGTCCCTTGTACTCAAGTCTCTGAGTTCATGTACTTGTGTAGAGTATGTTTTGGCCTTTAAATGACTCATTCTTGTGAGCCAGTAATAATTTGGTCTCTCTGCACAAGGGTCTTCTGCTATTTTTACAGTGATGCACATTCTACCTCTAGCACAACTTTGGCCTTTGGATCTGACCACAGCTGTGCTAAATAAATATAGTTGTCTGATGCAACACAGAAGAAAAAACCTTTTTGTGAAAAGTAATAGTTCAATCTCATTGCATTGACTGACCCTTGAGTCTTATTACTTTCAAAAGAGACTTTGAAAAAGCTCCTACTTGCTATTGTTACGTTTTTTTCTGACCAAAGAAAGAAAGTATTTTATTGCAGATACTTTTATAATATGTCACCATGTAAAGCTGCCTTAGAATTTATTCAAAATGAGGTATCAAAAAGAGTCCATATGGAGTCTGTTGACTATGATGCAGATTCATGTCAATCTGGATTATAAGTCAACACTCCACCATGTGAAAACAGTGCAGATTTGGGAAGGGGGATCAGAGACATGAGGAAGCCCCCTGTAAACTGTGTGGACTGTGGTCCATCAGCAGTTTACAGAGAGCCTGGCGTACACTGGGAGCCTCAGAAAGCCCAGGATTGAGGACTTTGGGTTGAGTCTGCAGTGTAGCACGAGCATAATGAAGAATAGTAAGACTTTACTATATCTTCACTATGGCTAGAGGGAGAAAACTTGAGCATGTGTTAATTTTTCCCCTTAAAGAGCAGTAGGAGTTCTCAGTCCGCCGAGAGACAGTCGCTATCAATCCTGGCTGTATTTAAGACTTTAAACAGCAGCTAAGCTGGACATCCATTACCTTGCGAAGGAGAAATCAATAATCAGCCCGACACATCTCTGTTCATAAAGATCTGCACACCAATCATCATAAATCACCTTTGCCTGAGAGCTTAGTGTGGCGTAGTGGGTAAAAATCAGTAACGCATGTCTACGGGATTGTCGCCTTTTTATCACCGGTCAGATAAAAATGTTTCGATTGCTTATAAAAGTAATTGCACACCTCAAGAAGCTGCTCGATTTGAGACAGCATTTGTGTCTGTAGCACAAATGTTTGTAGAAATGAAAAAGAATTTAGTATGAACAATGGACCCTTTTCACAGACTGATGCATTTCCACTCTAATTAACAGCGCCTAAAATTAACACTCGCTAAGCACCAAATGCATGTAAGAACCAGCTTCAAACACTGTTAATTGCCCATGTGCCGGTAACTTTTTTTAAAAATGAATTCTAACTATGCCTGAGAATGCAATATAATTTAGCACAATTATCAAATCGCAAAGACTGTGTGGTAATTATGTAAATATGTAATCTGATGCGCTGCATGTTTCAAAGTGTGATCTTTTATCATGAGCTGCTCGTGATAACAGTGCTTGTCTCAATATGGTTTAAATTATTTCCATGCTGTGAGTTTGAATTGCTTTTAAACATTCAGCAAAATCTTCCTAAGTTTGTAATAAGAAAGGTTTATAAAACAGATGTCAACAGAATAGAAGCATTTCAAAAGTGACGTTTCTTTGCAGTTTTCGATCAAAATAAAAGCTCTATGGTTTAATGGTAAAAAGCAAAGAAAAAAAAAACTTTACAAAAAGGGTTTGGTATATCAAAAAGCTTTAGATAACTTTTTGCCAGAATGTTTAGAAGATGAGTCAATTTTGGTCAAAATTGGACAAACTCTCGACAAAGCAGATTTTTCTGACAAGTTAATTGTATGTATTTAGAAATTTAATTGGTATGCATTTGAATTGGCATGGGCCAAGGAATCAGAGGAAAAAAATGTTGCTTTTAGACCTTATGGTTCAAAAGTTATTAGCAGAAACATGAGTGAAAATTTGGCCTGATGGTGGAGTTACAGACTCAGAATTTGTGTTGGTTAATACTGAGGCTGTCCTCTATCTGTGTACCAAATTTCATGAAGTTAATATGAAATTTTATAAAATAATTATATAAGATTCATATGATTTATAACAGAAAATACAAAAATACAGCATTTTAAAATTAAAAATGGTCCATGCTTAAAATGGCGAATCTAACAAGATCACTCTTATGACCAATAGGTGGCGCTGTGTCAAAACTACTCATGTGCCCTCAGGTCATGCATTGTATAATATGTACCAAGTTTGGTCTGAATCTGCGAAGTGCGAAATTTGTCAAATTTGTTAACGTGCTTAACGAAAACGGTTTGGTATATCAAAAAGCTTTTGATAACTTTTGGCCAGCATTCTCTAAAGATGATTTGAGCCAATATTGCTAGATATCGGACAAACCGTCTATAGTGAGTTCGAAAAAGCAGAAATTCAAAATTGCAAAAAATCTTGACCCGTAGAAATGAGCTATTAGTAGAAATATTAGTGCAAATTTTGCAAATTAGTGCAAAACTTTCCCACAAGCGGTTCTGTGTGCTGCCATAGACTCCCAGAGTGGTGCTACAAACGTTTTAAATACTGTATTGCCATAAAAAAAACACTATGTGTTATATTACCTTGGCATTAAATTACAGAAAACTGGGTGTTTCTAATATAGCTAAGTGAGTGATGATAAATTTGACATCTTTCTCTCTTCTGACCACTGCAATCAATCTCTTGGTATTTTTTTTCTCTGCTGGACAGTAATAGAAACACTATTATGGATTGTTCAAATTGCTACTGGAGCAAATGTGTAGTGTCCGTTTACCTAACTATGACAAACTATAGAACTGTGAAAAGGGTCCACAGCACTACACTTGAATATCTAAATGGCCTTCAGCTCACGTGTGTAGGACGTTTGACTCCTGACGTAGACTCTTGTGAGTGTTTACATTGAGAGGAGCAGGATTACAATCCGAGACACTCTCATTTCCCATCTCTCCTTATCAGATTCGGCCTCCCTGTCTGCTTATCACCCCAGTCTGCATTGTAAACAGATTGTTGACTGATGTCCAGCGTAGAATCACCTGCTTTGGCGAGGCTGGTGGTAATTACTCATACACAATGACATGTTCCAGTGAGATTAAGGTTCCGTTTGAAGCGGTAGGTATTGAATCATGAGTGCTTTTCCTATTTTGTTCATAGGCGTTCTGTAAAGGTCACGAATTGAAAAATTGTTTCATTAGCATTCGTTAATGGAAAAAGGCCTTCGCGCTAATGGCTGGAGAGCAAAGCTAATCTCAGGATCAAATAATGGACTGTATCCAAACAAATAAATTACGTGATTGTCTGCTAGCTGCGAGATGGATTGGCCGACCGGGAATAATTTGACAAATACGGAGCTGTTTGACGACTGACGCAGGAAATGATTGTTGACAACGGCCGACGATTCTAATCAAAACAAATCACCGTGCTGTCATGTTAATCATGTTTGTGTGTCCTAACCGGAGGGTTATAGGAATAATAACTGCGAGCCACTCTGTCTTCCTGTTTGTTTCCGTTTACTTTGAGACACGCAATGAAACTGGAGGCTCATTTGGAACTGAAATGTCACTTGTCGTACAGATGCGTTGCAATAGAATTCCAGAAGTGAAAAATCTATTTATTCTCTGCATAGAGATTTACGTAGTATGAGCTCTGAGGTCCGTATATAATGATGATACATTGCATGCATTTAATCGTGGGAAGAAATACACTACCCTCAACATTTTGCAATAAATGTCAAGCGTGTGGTATTTTATTCTTTCAATCAAGTGTTCAAAAGTTCAGGGATGGGTTTTGAAAGAAGTCTCACTTTGCTTACAAAGGCTGCATTTATTTGATCAAAAATACAGTAAAATCAGTAATACTGTGAAATATTTTTACAATTTAAAATTGCTATATTAAAGGGGTCAACGGATGCAAACTTCACTTTTTCACGTTGTTTGAACATTAATGTGTGTTGGCAGTGTATGTACAGATCTACCCTATAATGATAAAAATCCATGCAGAGAAGAGAGGGGCGGGGTGAGCAGAGCTCATTTGCATTTAAAGGAACAACCCCTTAGAATGAGATGATTTTTGCAGAGCTCATTTTGACAAGGTTAAAAGGGTGTTATTTTACAAAACCACTGAGAATTTTTAATCAAAGTATATTAGAGACTTTTCATTAAGACCCTAAAGAATCATATCAACTTGTGGAAAATGGGCATCCGATGACCCCTTTAATATATAGTAAAATATAATTTATTCCTGTGATGCAAAACTACATTTTCAGCATCATTACTCCAGACTAATATCAGTGATTGAGCAACAGTTGTGGAAATACATTTTTTCTCCCTGGACTCTTTGATGAACAACAAGTTCAAAACAACATCACTTATTTTACATAGAAATCTTTTTGTAACATTATAAATGTTTTTGCTGTCATTTTTGATCAAATTAATGAGTACTTGCTGAATAAAAGTATTCATTCTTAAAAAAATCTTACACAGGCAATAATCTTGTATTGTAATGTCATTTCTGATTCAATCCCTTCATTCCCTTATGAAGTAAGCGCACTTGTACTGTTGCCTTTTTTTTTTTTTTTTTTTTTAAATGTTCAAATACTTTCAAATGCTTTGAATCAAATGTCGCAATGCGATTCAGCTGGGAGCTGGTTTGGTTCAAGCCTTAGAACTTGTTATTGAAGAATATTCTGAAATCCCTATGGAGAGAATGAATGGAAAAAAAAAAATCCTCTGAAAAAAAAATGTCCGCTCACTGTTCTGTTCTATTGTCTTTGTCACAAAAAAATGGAGGTTAATAAAAAAATTCATATTCAGCAGGTGCCACCGGCTTTAATGTTTGCAATTATCATCTGCAAAAAGCTCATTATTGTTTATTCTTCAAGCTTATTTGCCTCTTGTGTGTTTACAATGTTCTTTGTACCTGAACGGAGCTGCTTGATTCGTCCACTGCTGCTGTTAATGTCGACAGGCAGGAAGTCTTTGAACCAGGAGATCTCCGGGTCGGGGTTCCCGCTGGCAGCGCAGAGCATGGTAGCGGTGCGTGTTCGCTCTACCACCTTCAGCTGTGGGCCCATGTCTATGGTGGGAAAGCCGTGAGGGATCTGGTCCTCTGGAAAACACACACACAAAACGACAAAGAGAGAGGCGTCAGCACACATGATTGAATTACATGATAAGCTGTGCTTTCTCAGTCTGAAAAAAGTGCCACAGCTCATTTTTCTAGTGCACAGCTCCAACAAATATTCGTCCGCAGGACCACCCGGGGCGATCGGACTGTAGTGGCTGAAACGCGTGACTGTAAGACATAGAGGTGGAGTAGAGATCACGGTGTGAAATCCACTGCTAATGTAAATACGAGCGGGCCGAGGCGTGACTAATCCGCCCGTGGTGTTTCTGGTCATGGATATATGAGGGTGAGAGGGGTGATTTCCCTCCGGATATAGTGACACCTTACAGAACGGCTGCCTCCGTCTGACCCACAGTTTCAATGCAGGAAGTTTAATGCTGGCATTACTAAATTAGGCACCAAATGCTGCTGAAATGCAAAGGTAGAATTACATGTTATGTTCGCGTGCCTCTTTTGCATTATAGAGTGCTTGGAAAGCGCTTGCTCTCCCTAGCCCCCCTTACACCGGGTATTATCATGCATCTCAAATGCATTTCATGCATTTTCAGGGTCTCTGTTTGCATGACTACAGTATGTACATCACTTAATATGCTGTCAGTCATAAGAAAGATGGATTTGCTTATTCAAAAATGAAATCCCCCAAAACTTTATGATTTTCTTTCTTCTGTGGAACACAAAAGATAATATTTCGAAAAGTGCCTCTTTGTGTCTCTTTCTATGAAGGTCAGTAGTGTCCAACATTGTTTGGACCCAATATTTTTTCTTTTGTGTGCAATATAACGTATGTCACACAGGTTTTGGAACAACATGAGGGTGAGTAATATTCATTTTTGGGTCAATCTTCTGTCTGTACGCTACTGTTCAGAAGTTTGGGATTGGCAGGTTTTTTGTAGGGATCCCTACAAAAAACCTACCAAGATCCGATGTTGTGACGATATCCTGGCAAAACATTTTGCAGTGTTTACATTAGAGCTGCACAATTAATCCTTAAAATATCAAGATCTTGATTCAAACACCCACGCAATCTTATTCGTGAATGACAACGATTTAATTATGTCTATTATGACTGTTTCACATTGCGAGTGTCAGTGGAGCGTGAGAAGCAGGTTTTTGTCGCTGCCCATGTTAATAAATCAGAGGGTCGGGGTAAATGTGAACACAGAAAAAGTAACACAAACAGTCTTTTCAACCACAGTATAATCATTATTTCTGTGTTACAGACATTTAAATAATAGAAGTACTGGGATAAAAGTTTATAGTTTCGGCATAAACACTTATTGTCTACAGTAGCGATCAAAATGAAAGTATCTTAACACTTGTATGTACAGTATAGTAACACTTATCCTCTTCCGCCTCTTCATATAGGAGATTTCAATAGTTAAATAAGTCTTAATGAAGTGAGACACTGACTCCTCCTTCACTGAATGTTTCTTTTTTTTTAATTATTATTATTATTTTATGTTTTTAAAAAACTTGTCAGAACCACTAGTAAATTGCGTTATTTTGTTTAGTTTTCTAATCTTTTTTCCTCCAGAATCGTGAGAGAATCATGGTCTCCAATTTATTAAATCAACTGGGATTCTCAGTTTATCCAGAATCGTGAAGCTCTTGTTTAAATGTTGTTTATTACTGCATATAATTCATTAAAATTGAAGTTTCATTTCATAAAGTTCAAAATGCACCTACATTTTTTTGCATTTTGTCTTTTTCAGTTGAATAAAAGACTGTTTTATATTTCATCATTGAGAATTTCTTAAGAAAAGTTGTCTCGTCTCGTTCCGTTCTCGTGAACCCAGTCTCGTGTCTTGTCTCGTGGGATAAGTGTCTCGTCACACCCCTAGTTTTTTGTTTTTGAAAAAAGTCTCTTCTGCTCACCAAGGCTGCATTTATTTGATCAAAAATACAGTAAAATAAACTATATTATGAACTATTTTTACAATTTAAAATGTTTTTTTTTTGTTCTATTTGAATATATTGTAACATTTGATTAATTTCAAAGCTGAATTTTCAACATCATTACGCTAGTCTTCAATGTCACATGATACTTCGGAAATTATTCTAATATGCTGATTTGCTGCTCAACAAATATTTCTTATCAATACTAAAAAACAATTGTGCTGCTTCATTTTTTTGTGGAAACTGATACATTTTATTTTTCTGGATTCTTTGATGAATGGAATGTTCAAAAGAACAGCATTTATTTGAAATAGAACACAAAATGTAACATTTCGTAACATAAATGTTACATTCAAATTTTAAGCTGATTGAGTGATCAGATCACAATGTGTCTTTAAGACTTCATTTACACTTGCATGTAGCACTGTCCACTTGTGATTTCAATTACTCAAGATGGATCTCATCAAAAGATGAGATCTATGAGGCAGAGAGCTCTGTTTCTCTGATATGTTGTTGAGAGGTACGTGAAGAGAACTGTACATAATGTGCTGTGAGTGTTTCTATGCATGTCTGAAATGGGAAATGAGGAGAGGATGAGCACAATCCGAGAGAAAGCAAACAGCGTCCAGCGGTCGCCGCGCTCTCACTGCTTGCAGATAATGGAGGATAAAACAACTTTATGCAAATCGACATCATTAAGAACAGCAGGTGCAGACAGGAAACACACGGGACTAAATGCTCTAACTGTTCTCTGTACGTACACTAATTGAGCTTTACCAACACACAAGGGCCGTACAATTATCAGAGATAACATCAAAACTCTGATATGGTATAGTGCGGTTATTAAAAACTGTGTTTTAATGTGAAATCGATTTAATAATGCTCCACATAAACCCGATCCTAGGAGCTGCCCTGAGTTTGATTAGCTTAGCCATTGTATACAACATAAACTGAAGAAGATCTGGGTTCTTTTCATTTAAATCATATTTGCATCAAGTGTAAACTGCAAAATTCTTGCAGTTTAAAGATAGATAGATAGATAGACTGTGAAAAACTATTTGTTGGGTCAACTTAAAATAATTTGTTACCCTGCTGCCTTCAAATTTTGAGTTCAGTCAACTCAAAAAAAGTTTAGTCAACTTGAAGTGTTATGTTCTACTAAGTGACAACTTAGCTATTTGAGTTGATTCAACTTACAATTTTAAGGGAGCCGGGTAACAAACACAGCTATTAAGTTTAACAAACTAATTTTTTTAGTTTTAGTAACTCAAATATAAGATGTCACTTAGTACAACTTTACATTTCAAGTTGACTAAACTTATTGAGTGAACTTAACATTTTAAGGCAGCAGGGATTTTTTTGTTTTGTACATATAGATAGATAGTGGTTCGAATTCCACTCATAAATAATTAAACAAATAATTGAATCAATCTAAATTTTACCCAAACCATGCAGCCAAACATTTCGCATTCCATTGTGGCAGTGAAACTGTTAAACACTGTTTATGGGTTTTCCTCCACAAAACACAATGATGAAACCGGACTCCTCTGTGGTTAAATTACGGTGTCACTGAAGCACTAAAGTTTCGTTTTCTCACAAGAAGGTTCTTTTATGCTACACTCTAGCTGGAGAGTTTTCTGAGAGACAAAAGAAGGAGAATTTGGGAAAGCCTTCATAAAGAGCTTAGCATGAGCTCTGCAACGAGAGAATATGCCCAAATGAGGCGAGGGAGACTCCCTGGAGGGCACACGGTCTGTCACTCTGTGTGTGAGAATCTGCACCAGAGGAACACCTCGTCCTGCTGGAGGAGCTGCCTTTGTTGCTGTTTGTTTTCTGTTGAGAAGGTGCATTGTAGGAAGACTAGGTACAAGGACTAGGGTCACAGCAGGGTCGCAATCATGCACCACAGGCCTTTGTGTGACACGCGGGTCTGGTAATAGACCCCAGTGGGAATAAACCAACACCGACTGCAGCGAGATACACCTTCATGTTCTGAAGGAATCGTCCATTTCAGGTCACCGCCAAAGGGGAAGGAGGGTTTGAGACAGATACTATTGTGTGCCATTGTATCATGCTGATGTAGTGGTTTAGAAAAAAAAATCATACATGAGATCTCTAACATCTCAACTGTTTCTCCTTGCCAGCAATGAGAATAAATGAAGCAAATGAAGAACAGTTTTGAAAAGTCTTCTGCTTTTGATGCGGAAATCTGTAACGGTGCTTATATTGTTAATCAAAACTATCATTTTTTTCATGAATTGAAATAAAGCTGAAATAAAATAAAATCTAAATATTAGGTGATGAACTTAAACCGTTCAAACAAACAAACAAATAAATAAATATTAGAAATGCTATGTTAGAAATGTTAAAATAATAAGATAAAGTACTAAAATGACTAAACAGACTAAAATAAAAAAGCTAATCAAATATTAAATCAAACTAAAAAATATTAGAATTATTAGAAACATTAGAAATTCTCCATTAGAAATGGGTGATGTGATCAAACAATATCATTGATTTTTTTTTCATGATACAGTTATTTTTGCTATAAAGTCAAGATATGTTATAACGTCTAAAATTTTATGATCATTTAAACTGATAATTAAAAAAGAAATTTTAAAGATAAAATACATGTTAATTATTATATATATATATATATATATATATATATTTTATTTAAAATTTTATTTGTAATTGTAATAATATTATTAAACTGTCTACGCAAAATATTATATATATTTTTAAAGAAATTCTTACCTTTATTCAGCAAGGATGTTAAATTGACCAAAAGTGACAGTAAAAAAGTTTATAGTGCTATAAAACAAAAATTCAAAGAAATTCTGTTTTTTTTAAACTGTCTAATTATCAAAGAATCCTGAAAAAATGTCACCTTTTTAATGAAGCAGCACAACTGTTTTTTTTTCATTAATTGAAATAAAGCTGAAATAAAATATAAATATTAGATGAGAAACTTAAACTTTCTTAATAAACAAACAAACAAATATTACAAATGCTACGTTAGAATTGTTAAAATAAGTTCTAAAATGACTATACAGACTAAAATAGAAAAAGCTAAACAGATATAAAATCGAACAAAAAATAATAAAAATGACAAAAGCATATAACTTCAACTAATACGTAATTTTAAAATTAGAACCATACAATTAGAATTACAGTACAGAAAAAATACTAAAATAACACTGGTCACTGAAAATCAGAGATCTCAATATAAGCGCAAACATTTCTGATCATATTCTCCCTCAAACGATCATAAATATGACAGAATTATTTTAAGCAACAACAACAAACTTATTTAAAAAAAAATAATTAATTTTTCTGTAGAACATTAACACTATATACTTAAATTACAAAGCATGATTTGACTAGTTTATTAACATTTCTTCTGTTTCGAACTAAAGTGAGAAGAAATAAAAACATTTGTGTTTTACATTTTTAAGAAAATACGAGTGGGGTTTTTAATGCAAAACTATGCTTTAACTTTACGCTACAATGCCAGGGCATTTTGGGCGGTTGCCAGGTCCTCGCTCAGGTGTCCTCAGCGTTGTTTAGTTCAGAGTTATGAAGTTGCTAGGGTGTTGTGGGTGGATATTTAATGCCCCAATTCACCGCCCCGAGTCTCTGATATCCTGGTCCCCTAGATAAGGCTCAGGTCCCTCCTTCAGTGTCAATCTGAGTGTTTTTTTTGCCTGCCTTCGCAGGCAACACTAAAAATAAAGAAGTTTCATGCCCCGCAGCAATGCAAATGCACAGACTGTGCCAACAACATCGTCCAAAGTGCTCTAAAAACTAAACACATTAAAGAAGCTGGGCTTTGAATCTGGGTTTCACACGTCAGTTTGAGTTTACTTAGTGGCATAAACTCCACACGGAAAGGTCGCTAAACGTCACGATCTCAGGAGACTTTTTGTATCCAACCCGAACACTTGTTTCAAGCCCTTTGTTGAATCTGACAGCTGAAGAAAACATGTCATACTTCCGTTTGTGCACTAGAAAGGAAGAATAATAAAGGTAAGCCCTTGAAACTTAATCACCCTTATTAATTCTCCAATAGCACGAATAGCCACGCCGGTGCATTTTTGACCAGCTCTCAGCGATGACGCCATCACGCATGATACCGCAGATTTTCCCACAGTAATTTAACACTGCGATATTTAATTAAAGCATGCAAGGAGCTGGAAACAGAATTCAGACTGGCTCACCTCTGACAAATTAGTCAGGGGGACATATTACGCCGTATTACGTGACCCAATATTATTCGCTGGAATTTGTGAAATTGCGGATTACTCCCTCCACCCTGTAATCCCTGAACGCTGGAATCACACAGAACTGACAGGCTGTCAGTCAAAGAGAATTAGCCACGGAGACGACGCCGTCCTGACACGCCTCGCCGTCTCGCTGGCAAACCGTCGCCCGCTCGTGGAAGCTTATTGCCAGGGCAACTCCTAGGAAAACACATCAGAGGGAAGAGGGGCGACCCGTTTTCACCCGCTGGAGGAAATCAAATCAAAGACAACATTCTCCCTGTCTGTTTCCATCCCTGTCTTACCTGATAACTTCATCACCTCAGGGAGATTATCAAAAAGCCAGACTGAACATATTACGCTCTGTAAAACAGACGCTGAACAGTGTGTCAGTACATATCGCCCTTGCCAAGTGCAAACACACGACTGCGCTGCACGTTAGTCTCTTTTTTAAGAGCTAAACTGACAACTGAGGTTTCAGCCACCTTGTTGTTTAGACAGATTGCAGAGTAAAATCATACTTTATAGTCTCTATTAGAAATGTGTGGTGTGATTAAACAATATCATTGACTTTTTATCATGATACAGTTATTTTTGCTATAAAGTCAAACCAAAAATATTTGATGTATTACGTAACATGCCTACAATTTGATGATAATCATTTAAATTGATATTAAAAAAAAAGATATTTTAAAATACGTTAATTATGAAATATATTTTATTTTACATTTTATTTGTAATTTGAATAACATTATTAAACTGTCTACCCAAAATATTACATATTTTATTTTAATATTGTATTTTTTTATAGATTTTTTAAATGTTTATAATGTTACAAAAGAAAAATTCTATTTGTTCTTTTAAACTTTCTATTCATCAAAGAATCCTGAAAATACGTACTTTTTTTAATGAAGAAGCACAACTGTTTTCAACTGCAAATTAGCATATTAGAATGATTTCTGAAGGATCATGTGACACTGAAGACTGGAGTAATGATGCTGAAAATTCAGTTTTGCATCATATAAATAAATCACATTTCACCTTTAAATGGAAAACTGTTAGTTTTAATTATAATAATATTTCACTTTTTTCCAGTATTTTCAATCTATACAAACTTCTGAACTACTGTGTGTAGCAGATTCTCTTGCACCTGAAATAGTGTCAAACTGCCCAGACTCAGACTGTATAATATGATGATTTTTATTTATTTTTTATTTTTTTATCATGATACAGTTATTTTTGCTGTAAAGTCAAACCATAAATATTTGATGTATTACTGGACATGCCTACAATTTTATAATATTCATTTAATCTGATAATCAGATAATCTGATAAAAAAGATATTACACATGTTAATTATTAAACATATTTTATTTTACATTTTATTTGCCATTTTAATAACATTATTAAACTGTCTACTGAAAATATTACATATTTTTTAAAGAAATTATTACCTTTATTCAGCAAGGATGTGTTAAATTGATCAAAAGGGACAGTAAATTAAAATGTGAAAGAAATGCTGTTTTTTAAACTTTCTATTTATCAAAGAATTCTAAAAACATATTTTTGCTTTTTTTTGCAATGCATCACATTGATAATAATCAGAAATGTTTCTTGAGCAGCAAATCAGCATATTAGAATGATTTCTGAAGGATCATGTGACATAAAACACAAAAAAATTCAGCTTTGCGTCACAGGTATAAATGACATTTTACAACATATTAAAATAGAAAACAGTTCTTTTTAATTGTAATAATATTTCACATTTTTTCTAGTATTTTCAATCAAATAAACGCAGCTTGGGTAAGCATTAGATACTTCAATCAGAAACACAAAAAAGTCCTACCAACCCCAAACTTTTAAACTACTGTGTGTAGCAGATTCTCTTGCACTTTAAATAGTGTCAAACCGTCCAGACTCAGACTGTATAAAATGCAGACAGAAATCTGTTGCACTACCCAGAATGCCATTGCAGTGCGGGTCAGGTGTGTTGACTGAAGCATAATGAAGTGGCCCATTCAGTCGGACATGTGTCACAATGACCTGTCCGCCCAGCTCTGGAGTGCGTGTGTGTGCCGAGATGGGACGCCTCCACACTGGGGCTTTTTGTTCTCCGAGTGCTAGTGTGATGAGCTCTTTGGCTCAGTATACCTGCTGGATTCTCAGACATTTCTGGAGGCAAATGAAAAAAGGAGTCACATTCACCTGTAACGCAGACAGACAGAGGGAAGGATTTGCTCAGGGGAAGACAGAAGGATCTTTATGGGTTGCGAGTGTCGGTGAGAGTGTCTCATGCTGCCGGGCTCTGCTGAATTTAAAAGACGTAAGACAATGTGACATTAGGCCCTGAGGATATTGTCTAATGTTTCTAGGTTGTGAATTCCTGGGATAAACGCTGCTCAGAATCAAACTATGCACCCAAAAATGCACCCACATTTTTTTTTTTTTAATTTTAACAGTACAAGACAGTAAAAATGGTAAAAACATGTTTTCAATAACTTCTCTTAATATATTTCGATCAACAGGGACACTTGATGTAATTTTACAGTAAAATACCATTAACAATTTTCTAGAACAAGCCATGTTTAATTTAAAAATTAAATTGACATAATTTTCACATTTACATTAATTTTAAAGAAATTAATTTTACATTTAAAAACATATTTGATGATTTTTCATTAAAATAGTGATTTTTCATATTAGATTTTCTTCAGTTATACGCATTAGGGGTTTATGCAATGTTTTATGATGTGAATAAATGATTATTGTGCTATTTTAGTGTCATGCGTGTTTTGCATTGTGGTTGTCAGTATTTTATAATGTTATTTTACTTTATTCTTTTAAATTATTTTAAAGAAATAATTTTACATTTAAAAAATATTTGATGATTTTTCATTAAAATAGTGATTTTTTATATTAGATTTCTTATCAGTTACATGCATTAGATGTTTATGCACTGTCTTTGTGTTATGATGTTAATGAATGTTATTGTGCTCTTGTAGTGTTGTGTGTTTTGCATTGTGGTTGTCAGTATTTTATAATGTTAAGAAATTATAATAAAAAGTAATTTGGTATATGAACATTATTTCAGCTAATGAAATATGTTTGCTTGATGGTTTTCACTGTAAATTGAGGTTAAATCTGTAAAGCCTAAAATGTTACTATTATTTTTTATGCCAAAGATCCTTTATTTTATTTTATTTTATTTACTTAACAACTACCTTACTAACTATTAATAAGCAGCAAATTAGGAGTTTATTGAGGCAAAAGCCACAGTTAATGGTTTGTTAATAGCGAAAATTGGACCTTAAAATAAAGTGTCTTTTATTTTATTTTATTTTATTTTATTCTGAGATTAAGTCAACTGACTTAAATAATGATACTATTATCTATTAGAGCTGCCTTATATGAACTCCATTAAGTCTCTTAAATAATGAATGAGCAAACTTGAGCAATAAAATGTTTCTAGGCTCATTTGAAGAGGCATATCTATGTTTTAGAGTATGAACTGTGAGTCTGAACTACAACACTGAATTCCTCACCCACAATGCAGTTCAGCGGCAGAGAGTTCGTCTCCTTTCTTAATCACACATGCACACGTTCTCTCAGTCTGGACTGACAGGTGGTCTTGCAGATCGTTTACAGATTTGGGAGTTTTCACAGGTCGTGGGTGCGAGCAAATGCTTCAGACATGCAACAATGCTGGTGCACAAGAGCCGGAAAACACATGCTAATCCTGCAGTACTTGACTTATTCACACGCACCAAAATTAACAATCATCAAGAGCCAAATATAAGTAAAACTGGTTACGGTTAGTTAATAAAATGGCATGTGGATGAATAATAAGAATGATCAAGACTACATCAAGATCTGTTTTAGACACTGTAGTCAATGTCCAACTTATGTACAGTACAGAAAGAGCCCAAGAAACATAAGAAAGTAGCTGTAATTGTTGAAAGGTACAGAGAAAGAGTTCATTTTTTGCCTTTGTGCATGAGGTGCATCAGAGGCGTTACTGTATTTACACGTTCACGCTTATGCTGCGTCTGAATGATCATTCAATATGTAGTTCATTACATATGACGTCTCATGAGAGTGTAAATGAGTTCAGACACAGCTGCAGAAATTTTATATGAATATTCATACTGAAATGCGTTTTCAAAAACAGATTTTAATAGGATTTTAAATTACACTGGGAAGTAAAAAGTGTAAATGATCTTCATCAGTCTCTTAAAAAATGTAAGAAAAATATAGGTGGAATATTTTTTTTTACATTTCCACCAAACAAAGGTACAATGAAAATAACCACAATGTGTTATTTTTTTATTTTTTTGACAGATGTTAAAGCTGAGAAGCTGAAACAGGCCAATTAGCACAGCTACGATGCTGTGATGTTTTGGTGCCATAACTTTTTCACAAATATGAAAGAAAAACAAAATAAATAATTGCTCTGACTTTAAACAGATGTAAGAAATTGCTGCACTCAAAACAAACATTTTTGAATAAAAACAATTTAAAAATCCCCAGTTTTCCCCTATGTCTCTACTATCCTCTAAATTAAAAATGTTCTAAATATGATTACAATTAAAATGCAACTCTTTAATGTTTGCTGCTTCGGTCTGTGGGAAAATAAATAAAAAAAAATAAAGAAAATAAGAAACCACGTTAATGCACCAGGTTTATTTTAATTATCTAAAACTAAAACTTTAAAACACTAACTGAAATAAAATCAAACTAGTTACAATGCAATATTTCACATTTTCATTTAGTTTACCTTGACATTAAAATAACTACAAATGTAAACAAATAAAAATGAAATAAAATTTTAAGGTAAAAAACAAACAAACAAACAAACAAAAAAAAATTACTAAAAATGTAGAGAAAATGGAAACAGAAAGTATAAAAATAAAAGCAAATTCAACACAAATTCAAGCTGTAACAGTATATCAGCAATACTAAAATAACACTGTAATGCACAGCCATTTATGACTTCCATTTTGTTATATAAACTTGCAAAGCATGTTATCCAAGTAAAGCAAAATCTGCATTGTGAGTCTTTAGACCACCATGTAAAGCTCTTACAGAGTTTAACAGCTGGACCCCGAACAGGAGCGATATTAAACGGTGGAGATTTCATTTCTTCAGGGAGGAGAAACCCCCTGCCCCTTGTTAAATAATACTGCTATCGTCCCCAAGCAGAGTTTCTCAGGTAGGACATGCACGCCTCATCAAGGACCCGATCCCCACCGGACCGGACCTTGGACGAGATCACATCCTCCAGCTACTGCTGTTTTAATTAACATTACATGAACTCCTCTCCACCTGGGAGAAAGAGACCGACCAAAACAAACAGAACACACCTCTCTCCTCCCCTCGTTCGGCTGACATTTCCTCACGCAGCCTCTCATCTCCTCTTTAATCAAGGAGCAGTCATGATCCCCCTTGGGGAAATTGAATGCTTTTAATAAAATCTTCCTCCTGGCAGATAAAAAACAGATTGCATGGGGATGAGCGGAGGAGAGGAGAGGAAACAGAAGTGAGGGGGCTAAGTAGGGATTCAGGAGAAGGACAGAGCTGGGATATATTAAATGGTGAGAGGTCTCACACCTGTCTGTGATCAACTACCACTGCGAGGACTCAAGGAACTCGGTGTACAGCACCAAAAAGAGTTTGCATTTAAAATCTAATGTGATTATGTAAAAATGTTCTGCAGAAAACTAAGAGAATAAACAGACAACACATCTTGCATGCAAAAACAAACATACAATGTGATCAGTGATTCATAAGCAATTGACTCTTGTGAACTGCTTCATTTGAAAGAACACATCATATGACTCACCGTCAAATCACCTACGTCAGACTAAACTGGGTTTCTAAAAGCAAATTCAGCAGTGGTAAACAGGAAAAAAAAAAAAAGAAATAAGCCAGGATTTCATTAAAACTAATCAGTGTCAGTGAATCAGTGATTCATTTTTTGTCACTGAAAAAAAGCAAGACTTTAACACAAAAAGGTTAAAATAAATAATTTGTCTGTGAATCTTCATTACTGTGCATATGTAGTCGATTTTTATTACGGATTAGGATGTACAAACCCCTCAGGAGGACCTGAAGGAAACATATTTCACACTGAGCGGAGCAGAAGCTCGCTGTCTCCCGTCTAACGGAGCATCATAAAGTGTCTGTGACAGTGATGTAGGCGTCTGGAGAGAGTGATGTCAGAGGGCGTGGCCTCGTCTTGCTCTTCTCGCACCCGCAAATTGCTTCTGTCAATCCCGCCACCATCGCCGCGGTGACCTTCTTTCCGTTTCATCAAGGATAATTAGTTAGCAGAATTTATTTGCATTGTTAATTCATTCCCCTCAACTATCAGTCTCACACATAAACACACATGCACACACGCTCCCACACACACACACACACACGGTATCTCAGTAACTAATAAGCCTTTAATAGCTGCTGTTTGAAGCTGGCTCTTTGAAGCATCTTCCCAGGAGCTTTGCAGAAGTCAGCAGACTCCTTGGTGGTGTTTGTGACTCTGGGAATCAGTCTCAGCACTGGAGGAAAAGAGACAGCGTTTGTCTGTCCATATCTGCATGATTTTATTACATACTGTATGTTCATCACTGGGCACTACAAATAGTCTACAAAAAAGTTTTGAAGCTCTTTCCCTTTTTTTAAAATAAAGGTTCAATGACAAGTTTTGTTTTACTAAAAGAAATGAAACAAAACATTTGTCAGCTACTCAAAAACTGCTGCTCTCAATATATATATATATATATTTTATGAAATGAAAAGTAACCCTGCTCATATGTGACAGATTACAAATGATCCAACCTTACATCTGGGACATAAATCTTTTTTGACCACAGCCTTCAATTATTTTCCAATGTAAATATATAAACTAACTAACTAACTATATATAAGACAACAACAGCTGCACCTTCAATTAAAAGTGAACTTGGATCTTTTGGTCCACTCATTAGAATCTTCACTAATTCAGGTATTTTCGATTCCCAGTGAAGGTAGACTCTCAAATATTACTCAATGTCAAAATAAAGTGAACCTATAGTTCACTGCATGCAAAATGCAAGAAAAGCAGCATGGATGAGAGGCAGCTTGCCACTGAACATCTGAACAAACGGCCAATCAGACATCATGTGCACTGACAGCTTTGTTTAATCTGTTCATCAAGAAATAATCAAATGTGTTTCTTCAAACACATGTCTTTGCAACTAAGCAACAGCTTTTCTTGTCAAATGTCAATCTGAGATGCCTTACAAAGTCAGCTGCCACAGTGGCTGACAGATGAGCAAAATGACCCTCATTTGCTGTGGAGAGTCTTAATTACGTATTCATGTTTTGCCTAACCTGTAAAAATATGTTTAGTTCAGTCAAATTGAAATGTAAGCTAATTTTTAACTTGTTTACATGTCTGTCTGGTGTTTTAATATGCTTAAAGACAAACCATGTGCAAATTCATTAGTCAACACCACTGACACATCATTAGTCACCACCTTAAGACTGCAGTTAACCAAGCAGCCCGTTTCCTACCATCACAAACATTTAACTGACTTGCGGGTTGGAGCTTTTCATATCATCACCAAAGCGTTTCTACCTAAGGATGCTGATTTTCAGAAGAGCTAGGTGAATGGAAATGTGTTTTGTGCAACATTAACAATACATTTTTAGCTGTTTGATAACATAGTCTAGCCAAAGGGATATCAATTACTGTAACGTGTCCAACATTTAAAATGTATTACCACTCTGGAGTTGTAGATGCGCCTGCCTAATTCGCTCTTCCTCCTTTCAGAATCAGTTTTTGTTTTAAAAATGTGACCCTGGACCACAAAACCAGACTTAAGTAAGCACAGGTATATTTGTAGCAATAGTCATAAATACACTATATTGGTCAATATTGCAATGTGCAGCCGAGCTGGTGTAACCGAGTGGAGGCGGGTGCAGTAGAGTGGGGCTCATTTGCATATTCATGATCCAGCATATACTAAACGAGGTAAAGGTGTACAGTTATATTTAATGTATAGATACATTATTTTCACAGGATGACATCCTGGATTGTCATTTTGATTATCAAAGCTTATTTTAAGGGATATTGCTGGAGAACTTTAAGTGTCAACTAAAGTATTTGACAACTAAAGAGTTATCTCAAGTTAAATCTGGGAAAGTTGAAACTGCTAGATGTTAAATCATGGGATTTCCATTTACCACAAGAAGTCTACAACATACTTTGGTACATGTTCCTTTAAATGCGAATGAGCTCTGCTCACCCCATCCCTCTCTTCTGTGGGGTGACGAGCCAGTCTGTTTACTTTAGCTGCATTTCAGCCGCGTTTAGCCACAAAACCTGCTAACTGGCATATTATTAAGAAAGACGATTTGCGAAGATACATAAAAACCCTTATACTCACATTTCCTTCTACAATGAAAGTAACATTAATCCTCTGCGTCTTCAGCAGCTCAGATGTCGGGAGTAAATGACGACTGCTATGTTTATTATTACATCTAACAACAGAACACCTCAATCGGAAATTGTGTAGACACAATGGTGGCTGGAGTCGGACTGTTACAGCTCACTCATGGCGGGTCTAAGGTAAGCCGGTCATGTCAATCAACTATCATGGGAGCAGCCTTTGTCTGTGTCCCGTTACACCGACAAGAAGCTGAGAATGGTTTGATTTGACAAAGGGGATATTTCTTAAAAAGATTACAAAAAATCCACTGGGTGGATCATTAAAGGGTGGTTGTGTACACACACTGCCAACACACATTTATGTTCAAACAACATGTAAAAGTGAGTTTTGCATCCAATGACCCCTTTACGTTTTAATTACTAATTGCAACAATAGTTTTTTTTACAGCAAGCTACATGTGATGTAAAAGTGGAGCAGGTCTGAGTGGCTGTGATCGAGTGGGGCGGGATCTAATTTGAATATTCATGATTCTGCACATACTAAATGAGGTAAGGGTGTAGAGCAGGGGTTGCAAACTCTGGTCCTGGAGAGCTGCAGCCCTGCAGAGTTCAGCTCCAACCCTAATTAAAACTCACCTGCCTCTTGCTCTCTAGTAACTCTTCAGACCTTGATTAGCTTGTTCAGGTGCGTTTGATTAGGGTCGAGGCAAAACTATGCAGGGCTGCGGCTCTCCAGGACCAACGTTCGCCACCCCTGGTGTAGAGTAATATTCAAGCCACTTAAGGGAGGAAACTTAAAAATGCAAAAACTTTAAATATGCAATTTAGATCAATAAGAACTTGACTACAGGGAGACTAAGTTAAGTTAAATTTATTAATAAGTTATTCCAACTCTTGATTTTAAGTTGTAATAGCTAACTGCAATAATCTTCTTTTTTTTTTTAACAGTGTGTGTGATGTAATTGGTTTGGTTTGGGACCGGGATGTCTGGCTGACCTGAAAGGAAAGCAGAGATGCCGTCTCCAGAACTTCCTTAGTCTGTCTGGGGAAATTCAAAACAAGATGCGAAAATTTCCTTGACACAAATTAGGACATCGATAAACAAACTACAATAATAAATGAACAAATACTTTTCAATGTCAGCGGTATGTAGGGAAAAGGAAAAAAATATCTGGTAAATAAGTTGTTATTATTGAAATAAGAAATCCAGCAGCTTTAATTACTTCTTTATCAGGCCCCGGCGTCCCTGCGGAGCTGTGTGTGTGTGCTTGTGTGTGCGCATGGCCTGTTTGCTGTAAGATAAACTGCAGTTTCCCTTGGCTAATAGCTGCAGCATACAAATGTGTCTGAAACTCCAAACACATCGGATCTCCTGTGGCACGCCTTGAGACAGGACAAAACCACACACACCCATTAAACAGGTTATATAACCACACAAATCTTCTGACAGATCAGCCAATACTTAAAATACACCTTGAAAAAAATGCCACATCCATTAGAAAGGATAAGTAGGAAAGAAATATAATCACATCACTCTTACAGCAGCTTAACGTCCGCAGTGCAAAACAGATTTTTCTTCCTTCTTTGCGTTTGCAAAACGTTGCTGCATCATTTTCCATGATGTTATTTTTTATGTAACGGTTTAATAACAGAGCGAGACGAAGCACGTCTGCAGGTATGCATCCTTAAACAGAGTGCAGAAGAACAGAAAAGATCGAGCAGTGAGAGAGAAAGAGAGAGAGATAAAGAAAGCCTCAGGGCTGACGGCAACACACTGTCTAATGATGAGCTTTAGAGGCGACGTGCCGCGCTAACTACCCAGCATGCTTAGCTGCATGCTCTTTATATAACACGCTATGTTACCAAGTACACTTGTTCTGCGATGCGCTCCATGTGCTTGAGGCCATCTCTGGTTAACACCCTCTCTACACTGTAAATTAGCAGAGGACACCACTAATACACATAAGTCGCTGAAAAAGCCTGTGGAATTTTCAAAAGGCTCCTATAGAGTTTCCTTCACTTTGTGCTTATGAACAGTGGGCAGTGCTGTAGTATGTAATGTGTGCATGAAAGCCTTGATGTGTTTTTACAGTCGCTGCAGTAACTGGATCTCCCTACAGTAACCAGGTAATCAAATACACAGATGAGAGGGGACTGAATCCTTTCGTGCCCGATTCACACAGCCAGTGACTGCTAACAGAGTTCTGAAGACCCTGAATGTACAATTCTGTTTTCAATTTTCTTGAAAGTAAAGATAGTAGAACAGCAGTTTCAACACTGCTGATAAAAAATGGCCAAAAATATTTATTACCCGCTATAAAACAGATTTTTTTCCCTCATATATACACACACTACTGTTCAAAAATTTGATGTTAATACTTTTTTTTTTCCAGCAAGGATGCATTAAAATGATCAATCTATTTCAAATGTTGTTCTTTTGAACTTTCTATTCATCAAACCATCCTGAAAAATAGCATGCATCACAAAAATATGATGTTTCCACAAGAATATGATGCAGCACAACGGTTTTCAACATGGATTATAATCAGAAATGTTTCTTGAGCAGCAAATCAGCATATTAGAATGATTTCTAAAGGAGTAATGATGCTGAAAATTCAGCTTTGCATCACAGAAATAAATTGAATTTCACAATATATTTACACAGAATGAAGTTATTTTACATTGTTATAATATTTCACAATTTTACTGTTTTTACTATATTTTTAATCAAATAAATGTAGACTTGATGAGCCTAAGAGTCACAACTGACCTTTACATTTGCTTTATTTACAATCTGAATCTCGTTCACACACCACCCCGTTTAGTGACTGTATATGTTTCCGACAACTCGATCTATACATAAAATAAAACAATTATATTGACATGTATAATAGTGGACTCTTGCTTGACAGCAAGTCAATAGGACAAAGTCTTGGATGAGCTTCTGCTGTTGAAATGAACCTGGATTCAGCTCAAGCTTTTGAACTCTCTGCATGAATCCACTGAACAGGACACACAGACAGGTGGACGGTCAGGTCAGAGGTCAGGACTCCACTATGGCACCACAGCGGCGCCTCTGAAAACAGACGTTGTTTTCTGGCATGCAGAAATTAGATGCTACATGCATCTCATATTACAGTCATTAACACATTTTTAAAGGCATGTGTGTTTCTCGCATTAAGAAATCCTGAATATTCTCATTGCAAAACTAAACAGATACTTAGAGTCACACTTTCTGTGCTGATTTAGGAAATTTAAATGTGTAAAACATAGGCAAACTATTTAATAATCAAACAAGCACGAAGTGTGAATGATGCACGTATCAATGCAGTGGACATTTTTAGTTCATACACAGAGAAAATGAGTGGTGCTGAACGCAGGTGTTTGTTTGTTTTACTACAGCAATACATTTAACATGTTAGACTGTTTATATTTCACTGCAGGCAATGAAGTAGTTAGTTTACCGGTCGAACAGCCCGGACACGGTCCATTTCTAGGCTATTCTGTCTCAGTTATGCAGTTTAACAATTGAACGAATACATGGCTAACTGCCTCCATAATAAAGTGCTTCTCTGCCAGACCGATTCCACCCCAGCAGGGCAAATTACTAGTCCTGTTGTGGTTACTTCACACACTTCTGTGTTGCTAAGCTAGCACAGAAATGAACCTCTCAGCCTTGTACTCCTTTCATATATCGGTCTCTTTGAACTTCCATTTCTACTTTCTTATTTGCTCAAAGGACTCAAACAAGGGTTTCAGAAGAGCAAAGGATGATCATAACAATACCGTCCAGCCATGCAAAATGACCTCGAATAAAAGACAGCAAAGACTAAGAGCAGACACACATGGTTTTTAAACAACCCTGAACCAGCCTCTCACCTTCAGCATAAACATTTACATTTACATCTACAGAGAAAATAATCAGAGCAGAACGCAGAGCAGGGTTCAAACTGACATATTATGGATCAGGAATCTCACAAAACCTGTTGAGAACATGTCTGGGTCGCATTTAACTCAGAAATCAAAAGACTGCATTGCAAAAAATATACGATTTAAATTGTGAAGAATTTTTTTTTAGCTAACTTTGTTGCACAGCCTTTATGCATATACATTAAAATAAAATAAAATAAAATAAAATAACAAATAAAATAATCATTTGTTTGCATTAAAGATTTCTGTGTAAAAAGTGTTGCACAGCCTTAATACATATAAATAAAATAAAATAAATATTTGTTTGCATTAAAACTTTGGGTGTAAAATGTGCTACAAATTTGGTCATTGTCAAAAAAAAAAAAAGTTTTGTTTTTTTTTTATTTTGATTGTGTGATTCAACATGACCACAACAGGTTTTCTTGAGATTTAACTCAACCGTCTCCAACGCTCTAGCCTGAGGGTCTGAACTTACGTGAGATTGTACTTGTTTGTAGGAAAGCAGTTTCTACTGTGAAAAGCAGTCTGGAGGATTTCGAAGGATCTCTTTCAGCATTCAGTGACACCATTGCTTTGAGCGTAAGACAGCTGAGCCACGGTTTGTGATATGAGGTCATACCTCGCACATCCTAAGGGATATTAAACCAGATTGAAGTTCTTTTTTTTAACATTTTAAGCATTTAAAATTACTGACCAATGTAAATATGATTGAAATGTCCTCTTAAGGGTCAGTTGCTTTGATGGCATAAAACCTGATGAAGAAAACCCATCATACACACACATATGCCTATAATGCGGGTTCAATTCACCATTATTAATGTCTGTCATATGTCTCCCAGATTAACAAGACATATTAAATTGGTAACCATTCAAGAAGCATGACATGTTCACAAGCAGTAAGATTTTAACTAGAATTTATGATCCAATAAAACATGAATTAATTTCAGGGCCTGTCGTCACTGCCACATGGAAATCTATTAGGAAACACAATGATTAATCATAAATATTTCAATATAACACAACAATATTGCATATTCCTATAAAGATATCTGCATCTCATTGTTTAAAATCTGAAACCCTGGAATGATGGTTATTACCTTTAACTAAAACTAAAACCAATAAAAATATAAATAAATAAATATGATGATATAAAATATTATAATAAATTAAACAACACATCTAAAATATATATTTAAAAAATGACATTTTATTTCAGCTAGTGGAAAGGCAACATTTTGCATACTCGTCTAGTGTAAGTTGAAGTACTAAAAAATCTAAAACTAAATAAACTGAAACTTAATAAAACTTATATAGACATTTTTTTATATAAAAATGACAAAAAAATAACAAAACTACTAAAACTTTAACTAAAATAAAAATGAAAACAGAAAATAAGAAAAAATCTCATTCAAAATATTAGTGAAAACTACAATAGCATATCAATAATGTTAAAATAATACCACGTGGGACATAAAAGAAGACATTTTGGGGAACAAAAAAAAAAATCACACAGTGAAAGTCTTTTTTGAACCTCAGTGACTTATTGTAACGACAAAAACAGCTGAAACATTCTTACCATCTTGTTTTGTGTTTTTAGTTGAAGAAAGAAAGTCATTTAGACTTGAGGGTGATTAAATGATGACGGAATTTTCATTTTTGGCTGAGCTCTTACTTTAATGCCAGTGCTCAGCCAGAAAGTTCATGCTTTGATAAAGCTTTTAGATGTGATGTTTCTGAGAAAGACTGATTGAAAGAGCATACATAGCTCTTCATCCAAAGAAAATTCCAACGTGCAAACTTTTTTCATTTCAATAATACATGATATGTGTAGAAACAGGGTAAAAGAAATGCAATCTCTGAGCTTCAGCACACATTTCCTCTGTATATTTAGTCCCAACATCAAGTGAAATGAGAAGTGTTCCTCTGTTGTATCACCTCCAGTGTCAATTATTCAAAAGCCGGTCTCAGATCAATTTAAGGTGGAGAAGAGAATCGAAATGCTTAGAGGAAAAGATTTCAAACCTTCTACATTTCTGTGCCTCTCATCTGGATCAAACAACATCCACACTAACACAGAGAGATTACAGCAGCGAGGAAGACACAGATTCAGTGCGGCAGTTTAATGAGAACGCACTGAAGGTTAGCTTGACATTCTGAACTTCAAAGAAAACAAACAAGCAAAGAACTGAATTAATGAGCCAGCTTGAGTTACATGTCTGTAACATGATTTTGTGGATATAGTATATGAACGTTACGTTCACGCAGTATCATGGTAGCCTATATATAAAACTATAATGTTTCAAACTTTACCACAGTACCGCCTGGTACTTTATAAAGGGTTGTAACCAGCTAGAAAGAGAACATCTGAAGCAGAAGACGGGATATATGAATGGCTGCGCTCATTCAAATGTAATTCTGAATATATATGCATATTCTTCACTCAGCAGTGTATGTGTGTGTATGCATGTGATTGAGACTCTAGGACTGGCTACTATTGAAAAGTCCTCCTCATACAGAGGCGGTGAGTGTTCTTCATCATTCATATTTCATTACGCTGCATATTCTGATCACAGACATCAGTCACCCACTCATCCCTCCAGCATCAGGTGCACCTTCTGTCTGCTCTCCCGTCTGGCTCTTTCTTGCTCTGCAGCAGTGGGCTTATAATCGCTCTGTAGTGTGGATACAACAACAGTGATTTCACATAACTGCCATATGTGCAAATGGTGGGTTTTAACCAACCAGCAAACATGCACTCTAGGGCTGGATGATATATGGAATATTCATGGCATATTTGGAACGTTTTTGCTGGCTGGGAGTATCGCGTCCTTGTCTGGATTTTTCAGTATATGCAGGAAAATACTAATACTACACAGACTTACATATTGGTGCATATAAAAAAAAATTAATTAAAAACTTGGATGGATGGAAAGATAGAAATGTGGATGAATAGATAGATAGTCAACGTCGACTGAACAAATAAGCCTGAACCTTGAGCTGTAGGTGTGTTCAAGCCCAGGGCTCGAAATTAACTTTTTTACTTGGTAGCACTGGTGCTCCCAACTTCAAAAAGTTAGGAGCACCGATAAAAATTTAGGAGCACCAAATGAATATTAAGGAGCACCACAACTTTTGCCAACTTTTGCCAATTTTTGCCAATTGAGCCAACTTTTGCCAATTGAGCAGAACAGCCAGCACTCGGCCCGGCATTTCTTTGTAGTAATGCACTGATCTTGATTCTTCATGGCCGATTCTGATTGCCGATGTTTTTACAAGCAAATGGGCTGATTCTGAAAGCCTTTGTTTAATATTTATTTTAAGCCTTAAGCAGGGACAAGAATTAATTAAAATATGAGTACATGAATAAAATGTTTATTTTAGCAATTTAAATTAGAGGCAACCACTGCATTTTAAACAATCTACAGTATAAATAACAAAAATAAACGGCACAGTTCTTTTTTAGTCGTATTAAGTGCAAACAATAAATGCAGCCATAATCAAAGTAGGCTAGTCTCTCAATATTCAAAGTGCAAATAGAGACCGAATTTTTCAAGCATGATACAGAGCTATAGACAACTACACAACCTATTATAGCCTACAGCTACAAGTTATGTTATGTAGCCTAATTTGCCCACATTGGGGAGTCGCTTTCTAAACGTGGGGTATTAAAATTGCTTTTGAAGGCGCGTGCGCGTTTTACTTTCGGTTTCGTTTTAACGATGGCGCTAAACTCTCGGCGGTGCTGAGCGTGCATTCTACAATAGAATACATTAATTTAACAAAACAATTTGAAAGTGGGGGGACACAATCGGGATTTGAAAAGTGTCCCAGTGCAAATTACGCCTTTGCGTGAGTGGAATTCTGAAGCTGAGTTATCATTTGATGTTTATGTATGCCGCGTTGTACAGTATATTGAGACGGAGGCGCCAGAATTGCGTCTGACAGAATGTGCGCTGTAGCACGAATAGTATATTTCTTCAAAAGCAGATTGTGGAGATATTTTAATTGTCCACAATCAAAAATCGTCATATCACACACCTCTGATTTCAATGTAGTTTGTGCAAATCCGGCACAGGTTGGTTGAGAGAGAGAAAAAACGGCCTGTTCCGAGTTTCAGCGGAGCGCAGTGTCAGTGACAGGGAGTGATTGACGGCTAATATCTAAAACCTGCATTAAATTTAAGAATGTAAAGATCAACTTTAATTGGTTATGTAATGTTGGAGAGAACGGCGATCCTGTCACTGTATCAGCGCACAGCAGTCTGGGCAGTAGTTAGGCTAGCGAAAGTTTTGTAAAGGAATGAAAACAAGTCGCACCACAACAATTTCTCGCACTCGCACAAATGCTTCCAAATATATTTTGAGGTCGCGCAGAATAAATTTTTGGGAGCATATGCGACCAAAACGGTCGCAATTTCGAGCCCTGCTAAGCCATATTGTAATTACGTGATGTCATCTCGAAATCACTGTGATTACAACATGACGTGAATGAGACTCGGAAAATCTGGTTTACAGCTATGGCATATGACACAGTCCTGCCCGCATGGTTATTGCTCCTATAACAGCTCATTTTTATTAGTTCTTTTGTCTTTGGGTCGTTATATTTCTCACAGATTTCGTTGTAAATCAGATACAGATATAGTTACACTGTAAAGATTACATTTATATGACTGCATTAGTAAGAGAGCAATTGACCATATGCACGGATTACTTCCTTGTAGACAAGCCAGCTCAGTCATTTCCGGTCAGCTGTACTGTGCCGTCATCGGAGTGACCTTTGCTCATTTTCCCTACATAATCCATTCACAATTCAAAGAAAAAATTTGTTTAAGAGGACCAAACGTCCATGTATACCGTTTCAAGAATGACAAAGTGTAAAAAAAATTATGCGAGTAAATCCGCTAAATACGCCCTGAGTCATTGCTATGATTGACAGTAATAACCGAACCAAACATCTGACAAGCCCATGTTAAAAACAGAGCTGTGCATTAAATGATTCAGACTAAATTCAGAGTAACAAAACTACAGCAGTAACAAGTTTGTGTTGGTTGAATATAGGCTATTTAATAGCTTTTACAGTTCAAGATAAAACTTAAAAGATATAGTTAATAAATTAAATCTAAAATATTTCAAATTCATATTGATTCATACTGAATGTATTATTTAATTCTTATAGCAATATTTAATTTGTAGTGAACTATAACTCACCCTTATAGGCTGTTTGTGTTTGAACTTTATTTATTTATTTATTTGAATGACTTTCTGCACTTGCTATACTATATACTTAAGTGCGGTAAAAGTACTAAAATTTGTTATACTAGTAATTTTATAATAAATCGAAAAGCAAGATTTGAAAAAAAAAACTAGGGAGTTTCTCCTGCCATCTTCTGGCTAAGGGTAATTTCATGTCATTTTCATCTTAAAAAGTCGTTTTTGTGAAAAGACATTTTTTCATGTCCTGTTTATGAATGAAAGGTGAATCTTTGAAGTGAATTTTACTGCACAGCTGTAGAATTGAAAAATAACAAGGCTTTAAAATATTACAGGATTTTAAAAATGTGTTCATGGCTATGAAGGCAAGTTATTGATTATCACGAATATTATTAAAATGTCCTTCATGAGGAGCATCTCTAGCTTGCTAACGTTAGATTAAACAGTTGTGACAGCGTTTGGCTGTTGTTTAGCACGTAAATGTACAACTAAGTGTCTTGGTACTCTCCTGGGATTACCAGGCTCTGCATTTAAATTATATGTTGTTAAAAAATATGAAACTGAATGTTCATGCCGCTATCATTATTTACGATGTTGCAAATAGTATTTTTCTCATTTTTCTCAGTCTCAAGAGTCTCCATCCATACATAGCACATATAAAATGAGCTACACCTGAAATTTACGAGCTGGCTTATTATTATGCGGAAGTTCTAAAAAACGCTCTGTGCATATGGTCAATTGCATGTGTGAACGTGAGTTTAAAATATTCTAGCTGCGCCCCCAGAGTGAGTTTTTTTTAGGCGACCGTTATTTAGAACGTATAGCCTTATTGTTTCCATGGCGACGCATCGTGTTTGTCACGTGACAGAACGCAGCCACAATAGCGCTGTATGACACATGTATCACTTTTATATAGTTTTTCCCTTTTTATTATTAATATTCACAAACGTGCTCACTGTATTATGAAATATCTGATATTCCGATTCTGAAATATGTGCAAGTAAATGTATTTGGAGGTTTAAACACTTTTATAATGACTGCGTTAGTTGATCTATACCGGGTGATGGGCGCCGCCATGTTAGTTCGCGCTGAATCCAAGCAGTGGGATTTACAAAACGCAAATTCATCCTCTCCTCCCGAAAAACATTACAGTAAGTCTCTGGTGAGCTTAAAGAAGAGCAGAGTAAACTTTATATTTACTTACACAATGTGTATATGATATCAATAAAACATGTCGTCAGATAACATTTGCAAGGATCATTATTGCCGCTGCCATAGACATCGGCGTGTATTTTGCTAACTATAAATGCATCGTTTTACTAGGACTTATGTGTATTTAAATGTCTGGAACCTAAAATAAGCATTATATGGTTGAAAACACGGAATAGTTGCGATAATATGATAATACTGTAGATTGGTATTATCACACGTCTGGTGGAGCGATTTCGGAGTTTGCATTTATTTGTCATTTTAACTGTTTGGAAATAGAGTGTAAATGTGGACTTTAAAGATTTCTTATCCTGTTGTGCCCTCTATAGGACTAGCGACTGGTTGATGTCAAGTTTAAATGAGAAGTTCACTTCCAGAACAAAAATGTATAGATAATTTATTCACCCCCTTGTCATCCAAGATGTTCATGTCTTTCTTTTTTTAGTCATAAAAAAAAATGTTTTTTGAGGAAAACATTTCAGGACTTTTCTCCATATACTGGACTTCAATGGTCCGCCGATTTTGAACGTCCAAAATGTACTTTAAATGCAGCTTCAGAAGGCTCTAAACGATCCCAGCTGAGGAACGATCCTAGCGAAACCCTCGGTTATCTTCTAAAAAACAAATTACAATTTATATACTTTTTAACCTTGAACACTTGTCTTCAGGCTAGTCTGCCTGAACTCAGTTTTTTCTGGTTCAATACAGTTAGGGTATGTCGAAAAACTCCCATCTCATTTTCTCCTCCAACTTCAAAATCTTTCTATATCGCTGTCTTACCTTTTTTTGTAAAGGGTGTTTGATCTTCTTTGCATGTTCACTTTGTAAACACTGGGTCGGTACTTCTGCAGTGATGTAGAATCATTTTCAATTTGGTGGAGAAAATGAAATGGGATTTGGAAAAAACAGAGTTCAGGCAGACGAGACAAGACATTTTTGAGGTTAAAAAGTATATTGATTTTTTTTTTATTTACTTTTTTTTTTGTTTTTAGAAAATAACGTATCGTTTCGCTAGATAAGACCCTTATTTCTCAGCTGGGATCGTTTAGAGCCCTTTGAAGCTGCATTTAAACTGCATTTTGGATATCTGAAATCAGAGGGCACCATTGAAGTCCAGTATATGGAGAAAAATCCTGAAATGTTTTCCTCAAAAAACATAATTTCATTATGACTGAAGAAAGAAAGACATGAACATCTTGGATGACAAGGGGTTGAGTACCTTATCTGTAAATTTTTGTTCTGGAAGTGAAATTCTGCTTAGAAGTTAATTTATTCACCCCCTTGTCATCCAAGATGTTGTTGTCTTTCTTTCTTCATTCGAACAGAAATTAAGGTTTTTAAGGAAAACATTTCAGGATTTCTCTCTATATGGTGCCTGTGAGTTTGAACTTCCAAAATGTAGTTTAAATGGTCTTATCTAGCGAAACATTTGGTTATTTTCTAAAAAAAATTACAATTTATATACTTTTTAACCTCAAATGCTCGTCTTGTCTAGCTCTGCGTGCATTCTGTGTATTACGGTTCAAGACAGTTAGGGTAGGTAAAAAAACTCCTATCTCATTTTCTTCTCCTACATCACTATTTTACCTTTTTTTTGTAAAGGGCATTTGATCTTCTTTGCACGTTCGCTTTGTAAACACTGGGTCGGGACTTCTGCAGCAATGTATGATGATTTTGAAGTTAGAGGAGAAAAGGATATGGGAGTTTTTTGACAAACCCTAACTGTCTTGAACCGGAATACACAGAGTATACGCAGAGCTAGACAAGACAAGCATTTGAGGTTAATTTTTTTTTTAGAAAATAATCGTTTCGCTAAATAAGACCCTTCTTTCTCAGCTGGGATCGTGCAAAGCTCTTTGCAGTTGCATTTAAACTGCATTTTGGAAGTTTAAACTCACGGGGACCGTAGAAGTCCACTATATATCCTCAGAAGACATAATTTCTTTACAACTCAAGAAAGAAAGACATGAACATCTTGGATGACAAGATGAAAATCCAATTTTTGTTCTGGAAGTGAACTTCTCCTTTAAAGTGACATGGCAGAGCATTAAAGTCGACTAATCGACTAGCCGACTAGTCGGTGCAACCCCTAATAGACAGATAAGTAGTTAGAAAGAAAGAAAGAAATCTATTGTGATAGATAGTGTGATAGAAATCTATTGTGCCCAACATGTGCAAACAGGCAGCTTTTACCAAACCACCATCACATAAGCTCACACACTCACACACACCCTCGCACGGTTCTGACAGTGAATTTAGCTGCATGTAGTGTTAAATGTCTCCTGCAGGTGGATATGGCAGGTAGCCCGGTGTGATGCTGAGGAAGGAGGTGTGTGTTTACCCTACTGCAGTACACCACTGATGGAGAGCTGAGTAATTGATATTTTGCTAAAGTCTAACTCAGCTCAGTGGGAGACTGGGCCACTGCCAACCACTGGAAACTAAACCTATGTCATGGATCAGCAACTCTGTGTGTGTGAAACGCCAAAATGGAAATGGCATGTTGTAATTTCTGCCCACTGCCCTGTTATACGCATTAGCTGATCTTTGGAAAGGCCTTTCCAACAGCTTCAAGACGTAAGCAGGCGAGCGGCGGGAGAAGTAAACAGATGGAGTCTGTCTGCGGAGCGTGTTTGCCGATAAGAAATGACTTCAGTGGGAGAAATACATTTGCAAACGTCTATGGGATGAAATTACCTGTCTGAATCACCTCATCTATTTGCATGCAGGGGAAGCGATGCTATATATATTGGCTTTCTGTCAGGGGAGACGTCTGTGTACAAGTTTTACATTTATGTCACTTATAAGTTGCAGCGCTCTAGTTGACACTTCCTGTCATTCTGGGAAAAGATACCAAGAGGAGTTTTTCCATTGCACGGTGGAGCATGCGGTGCATTTTTAGGAGATCCTGAAAAGGCCTCGCTCTTCTCAAGCTCAGATTTAGCATGCTGATCATTGCAGTGAAATCCCTTTGGGGGAGACTTTCTTTGGCTTTCAGGTGAAATCATTTGTTATAGCAGCAAGAACAGGACTGTAAAACGCAAAGAAGGACCTGCAAAATCACCGTGTGTATTCAGGCCGTACATTCAGAGCAGAGAAGAGAAGTGAAATGAGACAAAATGAGGAAAGATGAGAAAGATAACAACAGACGAGTAAGGATGAGATGATACACAAACACAGAAGAGACAAGAAAAGAAACTAAATGAGAATAGACTTGATTAAACAATAAAACATAAATGAATAAACCCTCAACAGAAAAAACATAATTAGCGCTGATTTATTCTTATTGTCATGTTGTGCTTTATCGTCACGCTTGATTAGCACCATGTGTTCCAGCGTGCAATTGTCAATACACACTGCTCAAATTTGAGAAAAGCACTTTAGTAACAACCAGGCAAGAAAGTCAGCTAGCCTGTGGATGAGAACACTGATGTAAACAAAAGGACAGCTGAGAAATGACGCTCCCATTATAACCAGATCACAGACGTAACACCTAACCTACAAACCTGATTCCTGCACAGGTTCAGCCCACCTGCTGATCCGTGGCTCCAAACGCACATTTAACAGCATGTTGGACTGTAAGCATGAGAGAGCGTGGCCCACTTTCAACACACTTGGCGTCATATAAACCCACAACTTTCCTCCCTCTGTCTGAATAATTCAATTCCCCAGATTAGCCTACAGATATATTACAAAAGACACCCTGATTTGTGCCCCGTGGTGCCATGCTATGACTAGAACCGCCTTTATAAGGGGATGTTGAAATTCAGTGAGCTGTAACTGTGCAGTAAAGCAAGCAGCCGCATCGACTCTTTGTCTAAAACCAGCGTTTGGACTGAGATTTATCACCATGTAGTATCAGCACCTCCATATTCCTCATGTTTGAACATGAATCCAGCTGCAGTGTACAGCATGCTCACATAATAACATATATCGCTTCTATCTGTGTATGTGTGTGTGCTGTAATCTACCGCAGGGTCACAGGGCCAGGCATGGAAAGATCACTCTATCAGAGCTGCAGGCGCAGGTAATCTGCTCAAATGTGGCCTGAAATGAACTCGAATCTTTAAACACAAACACACATACGCGCACAACCCTGGCTTTGAGCGGAGGAACCACAGCGAGGCTTACCGAAAACAGAGGCAGCTATCAGAACGCTGCACATGTTCCAATCCTGTGGCAGAGTGTGTGTTTGTGTGTGTGTGTGCGCGTGTGTGTTTCTTCCCCTCACAGTCCTGTGAGATGGAGAGCTGATAAGCTTCATAACCATCAGCAGAATAACAAACCACTGAGAACAAAATGCCTGGTCTGGCTGAACTTCTTACAGTTTCCTTCAGTCAGCATGTACCAAGATTCCAGCAATCGAACAGAAATCACCAGTAGGGCAGGAAATATTTTGAAGAGTTTTATATTTAAGCCATATCACATAAACAAGACCGTTTGTTCTTAACATCAGAACAGATTCAGCCATAGGCGCAAGATCGCAGGTAATCACTGCAGTTAATATTTAAACCATCAGTGTGCTTTTATGCAACAGTTCAATAAACAAAAAGTTAATATTAAGCACTTAGACATCAGACACATTAATGGCAGTCTACTTTTGCACTGGAATAGCTTTAGATAAAGCCACAGTAAAATGATCTTTGAGCAACACACTGTAGGTGTTTTATTCCCTTTTTTGAACAAATCAGTTAGGGAAATAATTCAATGACTCATTCAAAAGAAAATCACTTGATTTATTCCTGAATAAATCAGCATTTTTGAACAAATCAGATGAATGAATGATTCAATGACTCACACTTAACCCTTAAATGCATACCCCGGGTCTTTAGCGACCCGGGACGTCATTTACTACCCTCTCTCTTTTTCATTTTTCATTCATTTTTAAAGTTTGACATCAACTAGTATTCCTCAATCTATTCATTATAAACAATATAACCAAAAAAAAAATAAAATATATATATATATATATATATATAAAAGAGTATCTGTTTTCTGATTTTTTTTTTGTAAAAAGTGTATAGCGTCGCTGAAGACCCAAGGTGTGTAATAGTGTCAGTATATTTCTTGTGCGCAAAAAAATATATAAATATCTGATGACTCAATACGTGCAATTCACCTTTATTCCTCGTGGTGGCACTGTTTGATGGACAATAATGACGTGATGTTTCACTCATTATTATTGCAGGCATAAAACAAAAGAATATCATCAGTGAATGCCTTTACTGCAGAGCAATTACTGTACAGAATAAAATATAAATAGCACTGCTATTTGATGGTGGATGTGGTATTTAAGCTGCCAGCGATCAAAATATTGACATAGAAGTCATTGAAAACGATAGTTTTCAGAATATGAGATTGTGAATATGAGCCAGATGTTGAATGTACTGTGGAAGTACGCTCTGAGGATGACGTCAATGGTAAAATCATCTGCTCAAACCGAACCCTTCTAAGTTTCAAAAGGTAATGAAATTTGCCTTATTTCATTCTCCTGCACCTGTTCTTAAAATATCAAGAGAGATTTTTTGCTATTGCAGAAGTAAGAGATCTATCTGTGCTGGATATATGGGTCCGGGTCGCTAAAGACTCGAATATGTAATAATGATTGGTGAAACATTCATGCATTTAAGGGTTAAAGAAAGTTTTTGGAGTCATTCCTCAATAAATCAGTGCTTTGAATGAATCAGTTGAGTTAATGATTCAATGACTCACTTATAAAGAGCCACTTGATTAATTACTGAATAAAACAGAGTTCTGAATGAACTGGTTGAATGAATGAGGCAATGTTTCACTCATAAAGACAGCCAGTTGATTAATTTCTGAATGATTGAGTGTTTTGAATAAATCAGTTCAGTGAATGATTCAAATGAGTCACTCATAAAGACAGTGACTGTGTCCAAAATTACATACTCTATTTATAGCAGATACTTTACCCTACTACACAGTATGAAAGTATGCATATTTGAATACAACCAGTCACTTGATTCATTCATGAATGAATCAGTATTCTGAACAAATTGTGTGACTCACTGACATAAAGAATTCCCTCGTTGCCACCTACTAGCATAAAAATGTTACCTGCAGAAAAATGTCACTGAAAAATTCCCCCACAACATACATCCTATTATCTTCCCCTCCTTATCTACCTCTTTCTCCATCTTCTTTAAAGTCAACATGATACGACACCTATATCTGAAATGAGGCATATTTGTGTAAAAAACAGGATATCAATCTAGACTGGATGCTGTAAAGTCAGCGTTTCTTATCAGAATAAGAGCTGAATGTGAGTTTTCAGTGGATTTTGGAGGCTTTTTAACATCAACATGAAGACTAAAGTTCAAGTTCACCATCCAGAAGATCTCCTAGGTGACATTGACCGACAAGGAATGTTGTTTTTGATATTGCAAGGTGCTTTTTAAATCATGTGCAATAAAAGCAGGAATGTGCATTAAGAAAGCAAAGAGCACCAGTTTTGATTATACGTTGACTTTAATCAGATCTTCCCGCTGCGTTACTGTTTAGGTAACAGGGTAACTTCATTAAACCAGTCAATATTTGCCAAAGCTAACAGTAATTACATGAGGAAACTCAAAGTTAAAAGAAAACTGCCATTAAAGGCTTTTTGCATGACCTGCCCTACCTGAGCTCTAGTTAGTCAGACCACCTGCTGAATTTACCTTCAACTCAATTCCTGTTTGTCATGTTCTCAGAATAGTAATTATATGAGCGCCAAAGCACAACACTTCAGAAACCGAGCATGAGAGAAACCAAAAATACTCTACAGGCCTACAGGCAGCGTTTCTTTGATTTCACCACAAAACGCATGAAATAAATGGGGATAAGATAACTGAAGCTGTAAATCTTCAAGGTGTGATAGGACAATGCTGTTTGAGAGAGAGCAAAAGAAAGAGAGTGTGTATTCTTACCTTCTAATACAGTGAGTTTGGCACTGGTGTTAATTTCTCCAACGCTGTTGGTAGCTGTGCACTCATAAATTGCCTCATCTCGATGTGTCCGTAATGGCTGGATCCGCAGCACAGAGCCTGAGCCGTCATCAAACTCTATTACCTGAAACACACACAGACATGCAAGTGATATTAGATATTTCCAGCATCAAACATCAAGTGCTGTTCTTCAAATATCCAATCAGAGTGATTTGCATGCAAAAATTTATTGGCACACAGGACACGGATATGCACTCTCTTCCAAACATGTAAATTATAATAGTATATGACAGATAAAGAAACAGTTCAACCAAAAATGAAATAAGTAAAAAAGAATAAATACATAGAAATGTATAACATGCTTGTATAATATAGTGCACAAGTTGTATAAACTACTTTTATGGAGTTTTTGTCTTTTCTTTTGGAGCTTGACAGTATAAATTACCATCCACTTTTCTTGTGTGGACAAAAACATTCTGGCTAACATCTCATTTTGCGTTTCACAGAAGATGGTGTATCATGGGGGTTGATAAATGATGATAAAACTGTCATTTTTGGCAGCGCTATTTCTTGTTAACAAAATCATGACAGAAATAGCAATTACCCGGCAAAATGTCTTGAGTACCAGAAAGTGATAAAACCAGTTGGAAACAATTTCATTCACTCTGATATGACAGTGATGTTAAAGAGATCAGCTTCTGTACAGTCTAAATGCACTGCATTGGATGTGTGAAACAGAGTTAAAGTAAGTGAGATGCCTGCGCTGTCAGAGCCCGTCTCGTTCACGCTCAATCAGCTCTGTTGACAGTGTGAGGAGGGTCGTCTCGGGGAGCCCTCATGCCTGGGTTGCCGTCAGCTTCTCTCTGTTTTTAGGTTGACTGCCAAATTGAGATCAACCTGCGCTCCCCTGCTGGAGCCCCGCACTGTCTATACTGAGGTTGAAAACAAGCGCAACATTTCCTGGAATGAAATCCTTCGGTTTGAGCTTATGATCTTTCACAACAGAATAACTTTAAAGGGGCCGTATTTCTGCCATAGTTCTGTAGCAATTTTCTTCACCTTTACATGTTTAGTTAAGGTTTCTTATATCAAATACATTCACAAAGTGGTTTTTAATGATAATCTGTACCTTAAAGACGAAAAATGTTATGACTAGCTAACCTTCACACTGCTGCTCATCAACGCAGGCAAAATCGCTGAATACTGAATAGGTGCTAATGTGTCAACAAGCTGTTAATGTGCTAAAGTTAGCATCATAATTATGATTTCTGAGGCATTTTTGCAACTTAGTTTCAATAGTGAATTATTCATAATTCCAATAATTCACTGCACATGCGAGTGGTGCCAGACTCTGTGCATGCTCTGTTTCAAAACACACTGAGCTGCCTTGCTTTGTACTACTGCCTGCTAATGCACCATAACCTATTCTACACTGACATGCAAAACTAGCAAAACATGTAAATTATAATAGTATATGACAGATAAAGAAACAGTTCAACCAAAAATGAAATAAGTAAAAAAGAATAAATACATAGAAATGTATAACATGCTTGTATAATATAGTGCACAAGTTGTATAAACTACTTTTACTTTTCTTTTGGAGCTTGACAGTATAAATTACCATCCACTTTTCTTGTGTGGACAAAAACATTCTGCTAACATCTCATTTTGCGTTTCACAGAAGATGGTGTATCATGGGGGTTGATAAATGATGATAAAACTGTCATTTTTGGCAGCGCTATTTCTTGTTAACAAAATCATGACAGAAATAGCAATTACCCGGCAAAATGTCTTGAGTAAGAAAGTGATAAAACCAGTTGGAAACAATTTCATTCACTCTGATATGACAGTGATGTTAAAGAGATCAGCTTCTGTACAGTCTAAATGCACTGCATTGGATGTGTGAAACAGAGTTAAAGTAAGTGAGATGCCTGCGCTGTCAGAGCCCGTCTCGTTCACGCTCAATCAGCTCTGTTGACAGTGTGAGGAGGGTCGTCTCGGGGAGCCCTCATGCCTGGGTTGCCGTCAGCTTCTCTCTGTTTTTAGGTTGACTGCCAAATTGAGATCAACCTGCGCTCCCCTGCTGGAGCCCCGCACTGTCTATACTGAGGTTGAAAACAAGCGCAACATTTCCTGGAATGAAATCCTTCGGTTTGAGCTTATGATCTTTCACAACAGAATAACTTTAAAGGGGCCGTATTTCTGCCATAGTTCTGTAGCAATTTTCTTCACCTTTACATGTTTAGTTAAGGTTTCTTATATCAAATACATTCACAAAGTGGTTTTTAATGATAATCTGTACCTTAAAGACGAAAAATGTTATGACTAGCTAACCTTCACACTGCTGCTCATCAACGCAGGCAAAATCGCTGAATACTGAATAGGTGCTAATGTGTCAACAAGCTGTTAATGTGCTAAAGTTAGCATCATAATTATGATTTCTGAGGCATTTTTGCAACTTAGTTTCAATAGTGAATTATTCATAATTCCAATAATTCACTGCACATGCGAGTGGTGCCAGACTCTGTGGCTCTGTTTCAAAACACACTGAGCTGCCTTGCTTTGTACTACTGCCTGCTAATGCACCATAACCTATTCTACACTGACAAAAACTAGCAAATACTTCTTAAATATGATGCTCTAATAAGCACACAACAGCTCGGCAACAACATAAATACTGGGCAAAGTAATAGTAAACTTTGTAATTAAATTTAAGGAGTTATATTAACACTTATTAAGGTATTAATGTAATTTTAAGATAAATTAACTAATCGATTAGTATTAATTACCAATTAACTTATCTTGCTTTCTAATGTTGTTTACTATTTGGAACAGCTTTTGTGTTATGAATGTGTCTATGAAGTCTGATTTTTGGTTTTGAATAATAATAATAAAATGATAAATGATAATAACAATAATAATAATAATTAATAAAGTAATAGTAATAAATAGTAATACAAATAGTAATTATTATTAGTAGTATTATTATTACAGAAATAGAAATTAAATATGAATAATTATTATTGTTATTATTATTTATAACATAATAATGCTACTGCTAATAGTAATAATAATAATTATTAGTATTAGTATTATTATTACAGAAATAGAAATTATAAGACAATATGTTTTAAAAACCCACTGATTAATCAGATTATTAATTATAAGATGATTATGAATTCTGCTTATTGTGGCAGTTCACTAGCTTTTGGAAGAGAGTTATATAGAAAATTAGCCAGTGCATTAATTATTTATCATAATTATAGTAATTATGTATTATTCATAATTAATTAAAACAAATTAATATTAGTAGTTTTAGCATTATAATATAACTATACATATATTAATAATAATAATCATCATCATCATCATCATAATAATAATAATAGGTATTATTATTATTATTAATAATAATATTATTATTATTACAGAAATAGTAATTTTAAGATGATTGTGAATTCTGCTTATTTTGGCAGCTCACTAGATTTTGGAACAGAGTTATACAGAATATTAGCCAGTGGATTAATTATTTATCATAATTATAGTAATTATATGTTATTCATAATTAATTTAAATGAATTAACATTATTATTTGTAATATAATTATACATATACATATACAATATTATACATATTATTATTATTATTATTAATCAACAATCAAAATAATAATTAATGAATTATGAATATGATTATCATAAAGAACATGCAAGTAATGACATGCAAATAAGGATTTGCACTCTATGAATGATTTATTAAAAAGAACAAATTCATAAGAATCATTAGTTTGTTAATCAGACTTCTCTTGTTGTGTATATTTTTGTTGTGAAAACGCTTCAGCAGAAAGATATGATAATTACACTTTTTCGAATTTACTTAATTTATTCTTTTTTTTGTATTCACTCTTGTTGCATTTATTTGGACTATAAGTTCACAACTAAGCTAAAATAGAGTTCATTTTGCCATGTTGTTAAATATACTTTAACTAGGACTACTGTGTCCGTGACCAAGACACTTATCGGGACATTTATCAGGAACATCAGGATGCTTCAGGTGGATTGTTCTTGCACTGCAAACTGATGACATCTTTATAATGCAGTCCATGTTTTGAACGCCAGTCAACACCATTGCTCTGATTCAACCCCAGGCATCAACACACCTCTGTATTCTGGCCCGAAACAGGCTCATCTGGACCTGATGCTACTGCTGATGAGTCTATTGTAGCCTCTGTTTGGCCCCAGACAGTCAGATGTGAGGTTTTTGGAGGAGTGAGCAGAGGAGGTCTGACAGGTCACCCTGCTCTCCGGCCAATAGCAGAGAGCTCATCCCTCACTGTCCTGGCACTGATGCAGTCTTTGCCTCAGCTGGCACATTCAGCAGTAGTACAGTTGGCAATACAGGTGGCTCAGATCTGTTGTGGTCACTTTAGGGGGACCGGATCTTGGACGGTCATCTGTCCTGCTGGTCTGACTAAACCTTTTTTTGCACTGGCAAATATACTGTATATCTGTTCCAAAAAACATAAAATGTCTGTAATATCTGACAAATGTCACTGCAGTGTTGAGCAGAGTACTTGCAAATTGTAGCCAGTTACTGACAGCAAATTACATGAAGAAAGTTGTAGTTAGTAACGTATTCTATTGCATTACATGTTTTAGGTTATATAATCGGACTACTTTTCGATTACGTTTAGATTACTTCTAAGCTAACTTGTTTATCGTATTATTTTGATTAGGATAATCTTGTATTATATTTATATTAAAAAAAATAGTGCTGGGCAACGATTAATTAGGATTATTTGCAAAAGTTTTTGTGTACATAATATATGTGTGTGTATTGTGTATATTTGTTTGTTTATATAAATACACATGCATGCATGTTAAGAAAAAAATAGGTTATGTTTATATATTAAATATATTTATATATAATATAAATTATATAAATATAAAAATCTACATGTAAATATTTTCTAAATATATACTGTATGTGTGTGTCCTTATATATACATAATAAATATACACAGTACACACACAAATATAAACAAAAAAACTTGATTGCGATTAATCGTTGCCCAGCACTAAAATTTTTTTTAGTTTTTTTATATTATATTATATTATATTTTATACAAACATTAATTGAAATAAACAAAATATGTTTGAAAAATAAACTTTTTTTTATTTCAGCTAGTTATCAGTTCAGCATTTCTCATTTTATTTTATTTATTTATTTATTTTTGGTTAATTAATTTTAAAGACAGAAGTCTTCCAAAGACAGTAATGAAGTGTCTGTTTTGGTTACAAAAAAACAAAATGAACAACAAAAAAAAGCTAAGACACTTATCAAATTATCCATCTAGAGGTAATTTCTCAGCCAAATTTGAGGTGTGATTAATCTGCGATTAATTTGATGAATTAGATTAAAATTTTAATCACTTGACGGCTTCGTTGCAATATAAGTAATGTAAGTGATGGGCTTTTTAGAAAGGAAAATGTAAAAGATACAAAAAAAGAAATTAGGGTGAATGAATACATTTTAATGTGTAAATAAGTATTTTAAAACATAATGCATTTACAAATACTCATTTTTGGAATCTGATTACGTAATCTGGATCACATAAAATCAATTCCTACCCAGCACTGACACAGACTTTCTTTGCCAATGAGAAAACTGGTAATTGTGTGTGAGTTTTCAGGACAGGGTTTTAGAGTGGTTGAAGTAATGGGGACAGTCTAACTGAGTGGCTACGTTTGGCAGAATTTAATCTCTCTCGAACAGCCACTTTAATTTTCTAGTCCAAAAAGAAGTGCTGCATTTCCGCCTTTGTTGTCAGCATTTTTAGGCCTTGTTGTCTAATTAAAAAAATACATCTTCCTGGCATCTCAGTGACCACAGTTTTACCTGGGATCAGGCCTGCAGTGCTTGCAGACCACATATGTAATTCAAGCTCACTGCACTTTATATCTTGGTCAATTCAGCTATACAGATGTCAGAAGTGCTGTAAGAACTCAACACTCAACCTGGTGCACTGCAGAGCTCAGAGCAGGTCATGATAAAAGAAAAAAAAAAACCTCACATGATCTTAATCAAAGAGTGCTGCTGTATAATATGGGATGCCTTGAAGCCATTGGTGAGGAGAAATGGTTGGATCTTTGTTGCATCTGATTTAATGTTGTGGTAAAGGAACAGCTGGCAGGAAGCAGGTCGATCTCCCATATGATGCTCAACTTCACATCTGATTAGAGCACAGGCACAAAGAAAGCACATCTTATTATTTCAAACCCACCTCAAAGCGCTGCGAGCTGACTTTCTTGCCCTTCTTCATCCAGGTGATTCGTGGTTTGGGCTCCCCGACCGCTTGGCACACAAAGGACGCCACCCCTCCTGAAATCCCTGTCTGATCTTCAGGAGTCTTAATGAAACTCGGCATGCCTGCGAGAGAAAGAGAGACGTTAAGACACTATTACAAATGCAGGAAGGAAAAACCACAGTTCTCTTTAATTTATCACTTGTTTGCCGTAGATAGCAGTTAAAGCAGATAAAGCAGATAACATGGATTTAAAAAAATGAAGCGTTACTTTTTTTCTCCTCAATAAAGGATCTCAATAAATTATAAAGAGACCAAATGAACTTGGCTCACACATTTATTTATGTATTTATTTTAATTTTACAGAGTACTTCAAAGACCAAATCATAAACTTTACTATTTTATTTTTTTATTTTATTTTATTTAATTTTTCTTGAGAAGCAAATTGGAATATTAGATTGATTTCTTAAGGAACATGTGACCATGTAGACTGGAGAAATGGTACTAAAAATTCAGCTTTGATCACAGGAATAAATTACTTTTTAAGATATAGCAAAATTGAAGATTTTTGTTTTTTTAATCGTAATAATATTTTACAATATTGCAGCATTGGTAAGCATAAAACATGAACTTTACTATTTTATTTTATTTTATTTTATTTTTATTTTTTTTTGAGCAGCAAGAATAAATGACATTTTAAGATATAATGAAATAGAACATTTTTATTTTAAATTGTATTCATATTTCACAAATATTATTTTATTTTATTTCTGCGAATGCCTGTATATGACCAAAAATGTATATTTTGCCATAATTTTCTCACACTAAAGTCATTCCATTTTATTTTCATCCCTGTATGATTTTCTTTTGAATCAAATGCATTTACTTGTTCATTTGCAATCTGTTGGTTGATGCAAAGCAAATCAGTAAATGACATTTGAGGGTTGTGTCAGAAAAAAAAATATATAGTTAATGAAAACCATATAAAAATATTTCTGTTAATTTAAATAAAACAAACATTAACTAAAATAAAACAATATATATATATATATATATATATATATATAAAAAAACACACTTGTTTTTATTTCAGCAAGTTACCAATGCAACATTTTCATTTAGTGTAACTTGTACTAAAACAACTAAAACTTAAATGAATAAAAACTATACATACATATTTAAAAACAAATCACAAAACCACAACAAAATTAATACAACTTTAAATTCAAGTGAAAATAGAAAACACTAAATATATATTATATATAATAGTTTCTCAATGATACTAAAATAACATTCTTGACATTCTTGGGTGATCTATTCCTAAAAGTCTCCTGAGTTATAATGGAGCAAATGCTGAGCAATAAAACTGTCCTTGCTAGAAGCGTTGGAACAAAAGCAAATCTTTTAACAATGTCTAAACCCTGCCTTGAGCTAGACCTCCAGGACGGTACAAGTAATGTTCCTTCATGTGCACTGGGTCACGTCCCCCATGGTGAGAAACAATAAATACGGGCAATATGAGGGAATTCTATTTCCCCTATTGCCTAAGCTCTCTGCTTGGCTGTACTCGAGATAAGAATAAACTGTTTATAAGCCATGAGAGCTTCATCTCCGAGGATGTATCAAAAGCATAATTAAATGCTCCGACAGAATATGAGCCATGGCAACCCAAACAAATTGAGCTCCCGGTCCACCGCCATCCGCTGGTGAAAGCATGCCTGTAGAGGAACAGAGAGCTGATGGGAACGTAATTAAAGATTCCAGCCATCCAGCTCACCGCAGGGAACAACAGATATATCATAACGTGTGCTGCCTGCTTTGTTTACCTCCATCTCTGGCTACAGATGCATAATGCAAACTGCCGGCCTCACTGGAGACAACGTCTTCATCTTTTCTTTGGCAGGAACTGTCGTGGTCCCAGTTTCTGTCCAGGGAACTTGTCATTTTGCCTTTCTCTAATTCTCTAGCACTCTCTCGCTTCACGGCACTGATGTCAGCAGAATTGATGTCATTATGGTCACCCTTGCCTGATGCAGCGTGTGTTCAGAATGCAGGCTGCCAACCCATTCTATGACTTCACATGAGCTTTATGGCAACTTTCCACAACGCATTAATTATATCACATACTCATGCACACATCAGCTAAATGGGGACAGACTACCTCTATTGTTTTACATAAAGGTAATTATAAACACTATAGACTAGTCATTTCTACCGAAATGGGAATAATATATACAGAATAGTGTTGTGTATATATATATTTAATCCTTGGCTGACTTGGCAGGTGTTTCATAGGAGGCTGGTACTAATATACAGAACCGAAGTTTACACACCTTGCAGAATCTGCAAAATGTGAATTATTTTACCAAAATAAGAGGGATCATATAAAATGCATGTTATTGTTTATTTAGTACTGACCTGAATAAGACATTTCACATAAAAGACATTTACATATAGTCCACAAGAGAGAATAATAGTTGATTTTATAAAAATGACCCTGTTCAAAAGTTTACCTACGCTGGATTCTTAATACCTGAATGATCCATAGCTGTTTTTTTTTTTCTATCTTTTCTTTTTTTTTGTGATAGTTGTTCATCCCTTGTTTGTCCTGAACAGTTAAACTGCCTGCTGTTCTTCAGAAAAATCCTTCAGGTCCCACAAATTCTTTGGTTTTCCAGCATTTTTGTGCATTTGAGCCCTTTCCAACAATGACTGTTTGATTTTGAGATCTATCTTTTCACACTGAGGACAACTGAGGGACTCATATGTAACTATTACAGAAGGTTTAAACGCTCACTGATGCTCCAGAAGGAAAAACATGCATTAAGAGTCAGGGGAAAACAATTTTTTGAATTTGAAGATCAGGGTAAATGTAACTTATTTTGTCTTCTGGGAAACATGTATCTTCTGTAGCCTCTGAAGGGCAGTACTAAATGAAAAAAATATGATATTTAGGCAAAATAAGAAAAATGTACACATCTTTATTCTGTTCAAAAGTTTACACCCCTGGTTCTTAATGCATTGTTTCTCCTTCTAGAGCATCAGTGAGTGTTTGAACCTTCTGTAATAGTTGCATATGAGTCCCTCAGTTGACCTCAGTGTGAAAAGATGGATCTCAAAATTATACATGTCAATACTAAATATAAAATTGTAAAATAATAAACATTTTGTAGATTCTGCAAGGTAAACTTTTGAACTCAACTATATGTATATATATATATATATATATATATATACACACACACTGTCCTCCAAAAGTTTGGAAACACCCCTGGCAAAGTGTGGTTTTGGATGATATCAGCATAAATCCTTATCATTTTTTGGTGCAAATACATTAAAGTAACTTGACATTATCATTGAAGACCAGCAATAATAATTTCCATTTTCATTACATAATAATGGCAATATATACATGTCAAAGACATGCTCCTTTGCCAGCTGTGATGCCTGGTTACTGGTTTAAACTTGGCCCAGGTTTTTAGAAGATTTTTGGGTCAGCACACCTTAACAGCTTCAATTATTGATTGCCAATTAAGTTTAGAATACAATGAATTTAGGCCCAGATTATGCAGAGCTGTAATTGCTGCTAATGCTGGATATTGTGATGAATCGAAAATTTATTTCTACGTATAAACTGTTTATGTAATAAAATATGTTTTTGTAGTTTGTGTTGTCCCTTATCAGTGCAAAATTATTACAAATTAAAAAGGATTCATGCCAATATTGTCCAAAACCCCACTTTTCTAGGGTGTTTCCAAACTTTTGGAGGGCAGTGTATATATATCTTATTCACACCTCAAGACAATCAGTTCTGTATAATAGCACCAGCCTCCTCTAAAACACCTGAGGTCAAACTTCCTCTCATGACTGATTTATCAGATGGCCACCCTGCCAGATGACCTCTGACCCTGGATGTGTCACACAAGACAGATATCACAGATTCTCAGTCACACAAGGCTCTTTGTGGCCGCTAGCATGCTGGCCTCCTGCAATATTTACCGTGTTGACTTTCATGTGTGTTCTTCAGGCAGCACAAAGCAATCTGCTGCCAAGGTTTCTGCCCTCACTCCACCTCACCAAAACACTGGACACTGAGCTTTCTGAGCATTCTCATGTTATCTGCCAATCAGAGGTGTACAAATAACATCCCAGCATCCCTTTATCTCATTTTTTGTGACCATAAATGACATCCACTTTGAGTTTGAGTCTAGTCTATTGCTCCATAATGGACTACCATTTTGCATGAATGTTTTGATTGGAGAATTTATATTTCAAGAAACAACTGCCTAGAAACACTCTCATTTAAACAGGAGTTCATGCATGATAAAAAAGCTCATGCATGATGCAAAACATTTCTATTCATGACAACAGAAGCTTTGGTCTGCTGCCGTATAAATACTTCATTACAATCTCATGATTTACTCATGATTTTATAAAAAGTTTAAATTGGAGCTTAAAAGCAAACCACAGACTCACACCAGCATTTGATTAAAATTAGTATTTGTATATAGACAAAACTGAATGCAACTGGATCAAAGTTGCAAAGACAACCACATTAGCCTCTTTGTAAGAACTGAATCTTCTGAGACTGAACCTGTTTAAGGCCCTAAACATACTACATGCAAGTATGGCAGTTTTTACTTCCTTTCTGGGCCTGGGAATGTTTCAGTTGCGCTGCTCTCTACGCAGGGTCAGAAAGTTCTCGGATTTCATCAAAAATATCTTAATTTGTGTTCCAAAGAAGAGCGAAGGTCTGATGGGTTTTTCATCATAGCTTTCATTTCTCAAAATTTTAAGTAGCTAAAATTGCTCTAATTTACGAATCACCCAAGAATGCGTGTTAATTATGTATAATGGGGTTGCATGTTCACAGTGTACAGGCCGAGCAGCCACAGCAATGAGCAGCCGACCACAAACACACCACCCAAATCCCTCCTCCTGGCGCGAGGACACTGTTAATCTGCCCGCTGACAGATCACAGGATTAATGAGTATCAACAGCTCTGAAACCAGATGATCAACTTCGCGTGTTTATTCTACACATTAGAGAGGATCAGTTCTGAGACACACTGTTTGCCACTTAATATTAGGTGCTAATTTAGGAGCTGCTATTTCTCCATTTGAAAGCGTTTAGCCATGACTTTCTTTAACTCATGCTCACCAGATCTTACAGGAAGGCATAATAACTGGCAGAAAACACAAAATACACAAACAGCAGACTGAGAATCAGATACATTTCCTGCCATAAAGCATAATGCAGAGAGCCACTCCCTAACAGATCTGCATGAAGTGAAATAAACTAACAGCATCCAGGAAGTCAGCCTCCTGCCCTCTGTCCCTAAACATCAGGCAGCTCAACATCGATCGGGAAACAGCAGCCCAGCCATTTATTCTCATTAATTATGGATGCACGGCTTACCTCCAGTCGAGCTCTAGCTCAGTTCAGATGTCTGCAAAATCTGAACTGAGGACGTGTTAATATGCCCAACACCAGTGCTGCTGATGCATAAGACAAATGGATGATGTTTGTTCAGGTAACATGAACTCTTTTTAATTTTATTGTTTGTATAACTATCTATTACGAAGAACTTAGAGTTAATTTAAACTCTTTTGCATTTCTGTGTTTGGATGCTAGCTGGATAGAAATTGAAATAAAGTGCCTGAATAAATATTCCGTATAAGACTGCAGTAAAAAATATATATTGTAGGACTTACTTAGAAACAGCTAATAAGTTCAAATAATTGCAATATATATATATATATATATATATATATACAGAGAGAGAGAGAGAGAGAGAGTATCACACTGAAAACAAAACCTATATATATAATAATAATAATAATAATAATAATAATAGTAATAATAATAATAATAATAAATAGACTTTATTCTTAACTCTTTTGCATTACAAAAGTACAAAAACGAAGCAAGTTAGCAAAACAATTTAAGAAAAAATCCCCAAAAATGCTAGTTGCTTATAAATTGAAATAAAGCGCAGGGACAAATCTTTCAGTACAAGACTGGACAGAAAACTAATGGTGTAGGAATTATTTTAAAACAATTTTCACTTAGAAACTGCTAGTAAGTTTGACAAATAATTGCAAAAAATAAAAAATAAAATAGCGAGTATCACACTAAAAACAATATAGCTAGTGATCTGAAATCCATTGTTTATAATAATAATAACAACAACAACAACAACAACAACAATAATAATAATAATAAATACACTTTACTTTTAATTCTATAGTATTACAAAAATATCAAAACAATTTAAGAAACACACACAAAAAAAATAAAATAAATAAAAGCCACCCTAAAAAATTACATTTTAAAAGTGGTTTATAAGTGAACCTCAAAATGTGACCTCTAAATTTACAAGTGGTTTGAATTATCTGTCGGCGGTAGTAAGGTGAGACGGACTCTAAACTCTCAAACCGAGTTAGTGAGACTTGAGCCTGAATGCCTGGCCTTTTTATTATTCAGGAGAAGAGGGGAGAGGAGTGAGATAAAGAAAGAGAAATTGCTTCTCTTTTATTCCCCATTGGGTGGTGCATTACAGTAATGGCTCTGTCTAAATAGCAATAGAGAGGCAGAATGGTGCCCCCATTATCAACACCATGACCAATTCCTCTCTCTCTCTCTCTCTCTCTCTCTCTCTCTCTCCCTATCGCTGAGGTGAGCTAGCGGGGGTGGTCTTGTGTGGCCTTGAGCAATCATTGTGAAGATCGTTCAATAAACGGTGAGTGAAACGCCTACATGAGCAGAGAAACTCTGAAAGTGATTATACGCCAACAATCAGCACACCGTCGCACATTTTGAGGCTCCGACGCGACTAATAAACTCATTCATCGCTCCGAGAAGTATGAATCAGAAAATGAGCTTTTTGATGACAATTTAATTGCCTTTCAAAAGAGCAGGAGTTATTTAAAAGAAACTGAACAATTAGGTCTTGGTACTGTGATTTCTGTAACTGCTCACATGAGGAAAGTTGGCTATAAATGGATTTGAATTTTGCCACACAAGTACAATATAAAGAACACATCGCCGTCTTAAAGAAAAAGCAGCCAAATCCCAAAGATCTCATGTTATTTTTTTCTGAGACTAAATGAATGATGACAAAATCAAAGCAGGTTTTCTCTTAGATGCGAGTCCTTTTCCTGTGTGAGCTTTTAACCACTTCACATGCTTTCAAAGTGCAGAATTTGGGATGAAACATCTCTGTGTGCAACCAAAGATAGAGAAAGCCGTCTGAATGAACATGCACAAAATTACAGAAACTAGACCTTTACATTTTCTGTACTTTTTTACCACACTTTTTTTTTTTACCAGGAGTTGCCTCTGCATTTGTTCAGACCACAATGCTAGAGAGGTTGCTATTACTGATATAACAATACATTGATACAGATAATGCACTGATCAAATGACTAACGATATAATGTAAAAAATCAACAACATATTTTTAATTATCTACAAGATTTACTAGAATTATTTGTCTATTACAAAAAGACTTCAAATTGTCACTGAGCTTTCATCAAATATTTGAAACATTTTAACTTCTAACAAATGAAATTTATTTGTATATTTATTTTTCTGTACAAATATATTTTTTTTCTGCCTCATTTTGTTGTGCATTTCCTAATGGGGATACTAGATTTGCACAATTTTAGAAAGAACCAAATACTGAAATACTTTCTTGACTATTATCATTGCTTATTTATCTCACTAAACAAGCCTGTGATTTAATTTAATTTAATTTAATTTAATTTAATTTAATTTAATTTTATTTTATTTTATTTTATTTTATTTTATTTTATTTTATTTTATTTATTTTATTTTATTTTATTTATCATTATTGGTTGTCCCAAATGAGAAAGTTCAATCAAATCACGAGATTATGATAAATAATACAAATGTATATGGATGTGTTAAATAGGCACATAATACTGTAATACTGATATAGCAAACATAATCCTGAATCTAATACTGATATAATAGGGATATAATACCGATATATCAATCACAAGCAATCTAATCAAATCATAATCATATCATGGCATGTTTTGAGGTATTTGTAAATACATAGTGCTAGCTAAGAGAAACAATATCAAACCATATTGAAACATCCAATGTACAACATAGTTACTACAGTATTTTGGGTGGTTGATAGGTGATCATTTACTGGCTCAAATGAAAAGATTCACACACGTCACTAAATATGCACAAAATATGTTTTAAAAAGAATTTTTAAAGCCATAGCCACTGTAACCATAAACTTGCTCCTAAAAAGTGCAGTGCTGTATGTGATGAAGTGTGTGTCTGGCCATTGGCTGTGATTTAGGTTACAGTGCTGTAAACACTGCTAGCAGCAGTATACAGGCAGAAAGGATAAAATGTCATGATGAAATAGAGACCAAGAAGCCCACAAACACACACAAACACACACACACACACACACACACACATGAGTCAATCACTGCAGCAGTGTCATTGTCATTCAACACCCTGCTCTTGTCCTACAGGACCTTTCTCTCATTTGGACTCAGATAACCAGGGTTTAATGGCATCTAGGCAGACAGCCAGATAGTCAAACAGTGTGTGAGTGGAGGGGGAGCTGCATTTCACAATGACAAATGACAAAAGTTTCAAACAAAGTCGCTGCTTTCAGATTGAAAAGCTCTCATTAACGGTGCGGCAACACTGGATCACTCAAGCACATCGAGAGGAATCACTCACACAAACACAAAGACACAGGCGCAGGGGTTTCACCAGCCGCAGAGGTGCACAAATTTTCTAAATGACGGATGAAAGGAATATTCTCTCCCACTGTGATGTGCTATTCAGGTTTCTCTTGAATGATAACAGTGTGGAGAGCAAAAAGCTCATCAAATAGACAATGTTCATGAAACAGGCCCCCAGGTAACAAGTAATTTATTTAGCTCAGGATACCAAACAAATCATTAATTTGTCATTTGTAACACATTTATTACAAAAAATACTACCATACTACTTCTACTAGAGCTATAGGATATAATTTGTAAAGTATATTGTGAACAACATGCATATATTGTATGCATGAAGTGGCCAACAGTATTTGAACAATGCGTGAGATAGCATTTCGAATGAAGACATTTTCATACCAAATTGGAATAAAAATGTAAAAAAAAATCATATTTATTGCCATATAAAAATCTTTCGTAATAGAAGTCTTAAAGGAACACTCCACTTTGAAAATAGGCTCATTGTCCAACTCCCCTAGAGTTAAACAGTTGAGTTTTACTGTTTTCGAATCCATTCAGCCGATATCCGGGTCTGGCGGTAGCACTTTTAGCATAGCTTAGCATAGATCATTGAATCTGATTAGACCGTTAGCATCTCGCTCGAAAAATGAGCAAACAGTTTCGATATTTTTCCTATTTAAAACTTGATTCTTCTGTAGTTACAGCATGTACAAAGACCGACTTTGCTGTCGTACCATGGGATATTACGCAGCGCCTGAAAGTGACCGGCACAAAGTTTGTGTAGATGCAGAGCTGTAGCCGGCAGAGTTGACGGCTGGGTAATATCATTGCCTTATTTATTTATTTTTTTCAGCCAGGATATGGTAAAATAAAAAATAAGTGACAGCATAGATTTATATTGTTATAAAATATTTCTACTTCAAGTAAATGCTGCTATTTTCAACCTTTTATTTATTAAAGAATAAAATAAAATATGAAAATATGAACCCAAAAATATGAAGCAGCACAACTGTTTTCAACATAGATAATAATCAGAAATGTTTCTTGAGCAGCAAATCGGCATATTAGAATAATTTCTGAAAAATCATGTGACAAAGTAACGATACTGAAAATTCAGCTTTTGTCACAGGAATAAATTACATCCTAAAACACATTAAAATAGAACATAATTATTTTAATTTGTAATAATATTTCACAATAGAACTGTTTTTACTGTATTTTTGTTCAAATAAATGCAGCCTGGATGAGCAGGATATATATTAGATTGTATATATTAGATTTTTAAATTAATAAATAAACAATAGTAGACCATATACTATGCTCTCCCAAAAGTATACAGACGCCTAAAGTATGTTACACAAAAATAAATTTCATAGCATAGTTCAGTTGTCTGTATCTGCTCAAATGCTGCAGGATCTTTCTGTTCATAACTTTTGCTCAATGTTTTCTAATTATCTGGTGTTTTGGTGATTTTTAGTAGATGTGTCCCAGCAGACTCATATCCTGTAGACAATCTCTGTGTTTACAGTGTCTCTTTGGTTACCTTCATTCTCAGGTTTATTTAGTGCTGGTAAAGTACACAGGATGATCAGTGTGACTTCATGCACCACATGATCTGGACAGAATGGAAAAATCCGAATGAGCTGGTGGAAAATTCTCATCAGCCTGCATTTCTAAACATTTCACGGTCTGTTGTTTTGTTCTTGGAAGGATATGACAAATATAATTATCTGCTCTTATAAATCTGTTTTTAATGCACCTATATACTCGGTCGATGTCAAACCTGCTTCCTCACATGTGAACGCGCGTGCGTCTGTCAGAACTGTATGCTCCTGGGTCAGTGTGTGTGGGCTGGTGTGCGCTCAGGGAAAATGAGCAGGTACAGAGGAGACAGTGTGTGTGTGTGTTTGTGAGAGAGAGAGAGATACAGAGAAAATCACACGCAGGCTTTTAAGCTCAGACATAGTCGAGCGTGAGAGTGATCAGGGCTTCAGAGACACTGCCCTATAGAAAAAAGTGCCAGAGAGAACACATACACACATACTGTATACTGCATTCTTCTCTCCAGTGTTCTCTAGTATAGCATAGCTGTTATTATATCAGAAGACTAATCAATGCTAAATATCTAATTTATTGACACCCAAAACTATGGTATATATATTAATAATCTAAATTAAAAAATATATATATATACATATATATATATATATTAGGGCTGTCAGTTTAGCGAATTAACTTAAATAAATATATTAACGCAGTTAACCTGCTGGCCCCACCCCCAGACCTGTACATCATCTTATATTTCATAGTTAACTGTTAACAAATATGATGCAAGGCAACAACTCCATAAATGCAGTCATGCCCTGAAGTTCAAGATATTGGTGCAAAAAAATGCCCCTGTATGTGATTTGTCTCATATTTATTTCATATCACGTACCACTCGATATCACACAGGCAGCGAGAGCAATGTGACGTGAGTGCTGATTTTGTCATGATCTATTACAAGCTTAAATGTGATTTTTTTTTACAACAGTTTAGTAAATAAGAAGTTGATATTGTGTTGTTTTAAACATTATATTATGTGTTTTTGCTCAGTTTTGCAGAGAACATATGAAGAGTTCAGATACAAAAGCCTCTAAATCCATCTGACAGTTTTCTTTAAAATAAGCATTTTTATCAGGCTCCTATGAATAGCTTTCTATGTAAGTACCGGCACTTCTAATTGAGCTGAGGCTGGGATTTAGCGAGTTTGAAGTAAAAGTATTTGATGGATGTATAATATGTGTCAAAAGCATTCACTCATTATCTCATTTTTGACCGAGGTGGCTTTTAGCTGGTTTTGCATCTGAACTCTTCATATTACCTTTGAAGCCATAGCAGAATTGTTGCGCATCTCCGACCAACACAGCAGTGTTTAGTTTCTGAATGAATCTCCGTTTTGAATGAATCATGTGAATCAATGATTCAAAATGATTCTGATTCCTGAATGAATCAGACGTTTGAACGAATCGAATTGAATGAGTGAATGACTTATAAAGACATTTATAGAGTATAATTTTATTAAAACAACAAAATAATAATCATATTATTATTAATAATAAATATATTACATGGATTAATTTTAATTATATGAAGCAAAAATACTGAGATTTTTCTGATACTTTTATGTTCCATAGTTTACATTGCATTTGCATTTGCCATTGCAGCCTAAATGTTTATGTGTAATAAATTTAATGTTGAATCAAATAAAATATTTATTTATAAAGCTACAATTTGTAATGTCTACTTGCTACTTTCTCATTTAACACAAAAATAGCTCTAAATAATCTTTTGTTGGTATTTTTACAGTCCTTTTACAGTATTTTTGTGATTAATTAGATTCATTATTCGACAGATCATGTAATTAATTTGTTTAGTTAGATACATGAATTAGTTAGATATATGATCATATTTTCATTTATTTTCATCATAACTTTTATTCTTTCATGGTTAACTTTCATTCATGCATTAATTTTTGTATCTTTGTAAACATTAGTTAATAACAATACAACTGTTCATAGTTAGTTGATGTCACCTTGTGTCCGGTTAAAGAGTATTAAACTTTAGTTTTAAATAATGTATTAGCAAATATTGAAATTTAATGTGAACAAGATGCTTCAGATGTATTTATCAAAGTTAGAGTCTGTGAATGCAGAAAGACTTGAATGGTTCCATCTTTTATTTTGGTATTGACTCGGTAGAACGCACAGTTACTTTTGACACCCTTACTAGCTAATGAGTTGAAAATGAGTCAGATCAGCTCAAAGGTAAACACAGGGATAATTACAGTAATTTAATTTACAGCAATTTATGAATACTAATAAATCTAAATTGTATCTTTATTAGACGATGACCATCATTTGCCGTGTCACCTTCAATAAAGCCTTCGGCAAAATCACTCTACAGGGCAATAATTATAAATAAATAAATACGTGTACCTGTACTAAATGAAACATCAAGGGACACACCAATGTTTTTTTTTTTCTTTTTTTATCTTTAATAGGGTTCCCTTAACTCTAATGAGTCTTTAATTTGAACACTTCCTCTCTCTGATGACAAAGACTTGCTGTGACACATTTCTGGCCTGCAGGATGTGCAGCGCTACTGCCGATGGATTTGAAGGCTGGCTCAGTCAGTGACTCCTGCTGTGTTTGTGTAGGTGTTCTCATCCTTCTATTGACAGAAACACTCTCATCTATTAAGACAGCAAAGCTGAGCTCTACAAGTGCCGTAACAGATACAGTGTGTCTTTTCAGTCTACAGTCACTTTATCTACCTGCTAATAACATACAATAAACTCCCATTCAACACTGTCAAGCTCTTCGGATTAGTTTGTATTCTAAAGCACATTCTGTGCTTTTAAAGGCTCGGAAATTCAAATGCAAAAAGTTCAATGGCTAAGAAGCAATGTCCAAGTTGAAAAAAAAAAACGTTTTCAGGTTTCAGGAATTCATTAGAAATGCAATTCATGTCAGTTTCATACATATTTCATCTAAAACCATTTTACATTTTTTTATTCAAAGACTTCCAAATGTCAAATGGTGGATGCTGCTTTTATACTTCTTAGGTAGAGGTCAATTTATATAAACATTTTCACAGTGTACATGGATACAGCTATTTATTAATGTATAAATAATAGATAAAAAGGCAAGTTTGCCTGAAAATTCTTCTCCACCTTCTTCTTCCATGTTGTAGCTACACTTCTGGCTGTATGCAAACAAAGAACTGCATCTTTATTGGTTTAAATTCTGCAAAGGGTGATTCATGAGCTCTCACCATTGAGCAGGACACTTAACCTCAGGTTACTCCAGAGGGATTCGACTTGAAAAAGATGAACAATAAGTCACTTTGAATAAAAGCATCTGTCAGATTAGCAATTAGTAGCCCCCTCACCTTACACCCGACCTGAGCTTAGAGACTCACGGGAGTCACGACACAAACACTCACAGGCCAAACATCCACTTCAGCAGCACAGGTTCAAACAAGATTGATTATTCAAATCAGTTCAGATTCGATTACGAAGCGCTTTGTCTGAATGAACGCATTAGAGGCGCTCCAATGCTCGAGGGGTTAAAAAGGTCTGGGTAACAAGATTTCACTAAATCTGTTTAGATTTCAGCCTGTGTGTGTCTAAATAGAGCTTAGGGGTCTAAGGGGTCCGTTTTTAGCTGTCGTGCGTGCCCGGTCTAATTTAATTTTCTAAGGGACAGTCGGTTTTTGAAGGGGGAGACAAAGGAATCAGGCGAAGCAGAAAGAAAGGGAGCTAGATGGTTCATCTTCCCTTAATTACTGTAGCTGCATGTGGCTTTAGCAATGTCTGTGCGAATGTGAGAGGTGATTTCCTTTGCAAGGACTTTCCCTCTCCGATCACCGGAATTAATCTCATACTGGAATTAGCTGCAGCTCTGCAACATGGATGCAGCACAGCATCAATCAGACGACGAGCAACGCTGCTGAAACCACATGCTAAAGTTGCACCATATTTGCTCTCATAAATAAAACATGACGATTTTGTACTCTGTGCTTAAAGACTACGTCCTACGCAAGTCTGCGAGAAGACTCGAAAGGAAAGTGTGAGTGGAGAAAAACAAAAATCGATTGAGTGGATCATAATGTGAACACAAGCTGGTCCAGCTGCTGGTGGAAAGACTTCAAACTGAGTGGAGAGAGAGACCGTGAGAGCCAGAGATTATAAGAGTGAGAAAACCAGTGCATTCAGCTGAAAAACACGCTAAAGGCTTTTCTCACCCCTGCATGAGAGCGCAGAGCTCTGTCAGCATGAAGAGCAAAGGAGAGCAGAGGGCAAATTCGGGAACGTTTGCCATCTTCCCCATCATTTCCTGAGTTGCAAACACTGATGGGTGCTATAATAAATTTTACAATGCCAACAGACAATTACCCATCATTACAATGATTTTAGCTCACTTTTATGTTTCCCAAACATGTGCAATAGCTTGGGATTATGAGGCAGTTAAGACAAAAACATTGTAATCACATATCTGATTTAAAATTAAGTCATAAAAGTGGCAAAAGAGTTTGATGTTTGATTTGCTTCTGCAAATCAGTGTCAGTGAATTGGTTCAAAACAAAAACAACATTTCACTCGAAAATGTTCACAGAAAATACTTTGCTGTTTATACACTACTGTATATTGTTATACTGGGGAATATACAAATCAACATAATTATTTTAACAACATTTTAGGGCTGGGCGACATTCTGGGCGAATCTTGATTTTTTTCAGAACGTTTGACTGATTGTCGATTTTGTACGAGTCAACTTAAAAAAGTAACTAAAACATGATTCTTTTTCTTTATTAAACCTCTAGTTGACGAAAATTCTATTCCAAGTGCACCACACATGAAGCTGTCAACAAGATGTAAATGTTAAAACAAATCACGTTAAATATTTTTAGCAAAAAAGATGCATGAACTACAACTACATCTTGTACAAACTTGTCTTACACATATTATACTTTCAGAAAATGCTTTAAAAAACTCTCAAAAGTCAATGTATTTCAAATTGAAAATGACTGAAGGTATAACACCAGTAGACTATTATTACCTGTAAATCTTCTGTAAAAACAATGAACAGCAGCTTTTAGCCTGTCACCATGATGCGAGCATGAAATATCAGGCACACAGAAGTAGTTTTTTATTCGATTGCACTGCTTTTCCATAATTTTTTTTATGTAAACAATTACACATCTGACGCACTCGCGTCTCTTGCAGCATCTAATGCATGAAATGGCATTCTAAAAATGCAGCACTGAAGTTAAAAGAAGTTCATTCCCATTATCTTGTATGTTTTTCCTATTCCACTACCCATGTCGCTTCTTTGACAGCACCAAAAGTGCATTCTGTGTGAATGGCATCTAGCGATATGACACGTCACACGTGCAAAGTTAATCACATGCACCAACATGCGTTTGGATCGTTCTTTTCTCTTTACTGTTATCATTGGCATATTATCAAACTGTCTAATTGTAACATTTGGTAATATTTCTATTCAAAATCACAATTCCTTGATTTCTAAAAAATAAAATCATGGCAAAAATTTAATTCAAATTAATCAATAAAATCTGAAAAACCGCCCAGCCCTGCTACATTTTACTTCATACATTAAATATTTGGGATTCATTTGGCTGCAATGACTTACTAAAACATTTTAAAATAATATTTAAAATGTCTATGAACAAACATTATTTTATGTCATTTTAAAGCAAAAACTTTAGACTATATATTAAATTTTGTCAAAAGGTTTATATTTTTATTAGCATTTACGTTAGGGCTGTCATACGATTAATCGTGATTAATCATGTCCAAAATAAAAGTTTCTGTTTACATACTATATGTGTGTTTACTCTGTATATTTATTATGTATATATAAATACACAAATGTACATGTATATATTTAAAAAAAATATTTATATGAATATATATTTATACCTGTATATGATTTAAATTATAAATAAATATAAATATTTTACATATAAATCTAAAATATTTTTCCTTAATATATACTTGTATGTGTGTGTATTTATATATCCATTATCAATGTTGAAAAGTTGTGCTGCTTCATATTTTTGTGAAAATTGGGATACATTTTTTCAAGATTTTTTGATGAATACAAATTAAAAAAAACAGCATTTATTTGGAACATTATAAATGTCTTTAGTCAATGCAATGTATCCTTGCTAATAAAAGTATTCTGTAAAAGTATATTTATCGCCCACGTGTCTACGCTATTGCAAAACAACACAAATAAAAGACACAGCCAATACCTAACTTCACTTTGCTGCAAAACAAACACACTACATCTAACTTGGTCAGCCTTCTATAAGATAGCAATTTTTTTAAAACATATTTTTCAGGGTACACAACGAAAATTCCACATAAGGTGAGTCCTAGTTTGGGAATGGTAGCGGTAAGTAAATGATTAATGCTGCTGGTATTACTGCACAATAAAGATCAGCAGCGATAATAAGTGACCAGACTTTGGTTTTCTTATTGTTTTTTTTGCCCTCAGGGTTCAGGGACTACATGACGTAAGGCCTGCGACTCTCATAGTGCTGCACAAACACACTCTTATCAATTCTGATCTATGGCTGGAGTAAACACAGCTATTTGATTTTGCAAAAATACTTGCTGAAATCTTTCTCAAGGGACCCTAATGCTTCAGGACCCATATCTTTCAATAATGACAGCAACAATTTCCACAGCAAAAAAGCAAACCAGCAGGTCTCATATTTTCAGACTTTTTAATTTGCCCTTTAAAAGCTGGATAAATGTGACGCGAAGACCCGCGCGGGTCCCTCGAGACAAACAAGATCGATGTGAATCTAAAGGAACCCCGCGCTTATGTTATTAAACAAACAACAAGAACATCTCAAATCCCTCCGACATACATATTTGCTCATCTTGTTTTTTTTTCAGGCTATGCTTATAGCACTAACCAGAATTCCCTCAATTTATCTGAAAGAAAATAACACTTGACAATCGGTGTGATGCAAAAAGACAGCCACTTTAGAAAAGAAGGTTGTGTTTGTTTTGTAAACAGCATGATATTCCCATTCCTCTGCACTTTTTTTTAGATCATAGATGTACCGACTTACAGTTACAGTCATGCACTGATAGAAGAGAGTTGTGTGTATTTTTAAGTGTGCTACTCACTGTCTGCATGGATTGGCACCACCAGGCAGAGCAGCAGCAGGAGGGACGTGGCTCTGCGGCGAGGAGAGGCCTGTTGGGTATGTGGCACCATGATTGGTGGATGGCACTCACCGCAGGGGTTCCTAAACTCCTGCTGGATCACTACACGCTCACGCTACCATTTAGTGAGACCTGATGGGGACACAAAGGAGAATGACATTAGAAAGACGCAATGCAAACACATACGAATCCTCACCCATGACATCATAACATTCCAAGACATGAGCTCATTCTGAGAGCGTTACATCACATTCCCGTATGTCTGTTGATCATCCCATCAATTAAAGCAATAGGAGAATGACATCATGAAGCATCATGGTAATGCAATCAAACATTACAACAGGGGTCACCAAACTTGTTCCTTGAGGGCCAGTGTCCTGCCGAGTTTACCTCCAACTTTCCTCAACACACCTGCCTGGAAGTTTCAAGTATACTTAGTAAGACCTTGATTAGCTGGTTCAGGTGTGTTTGATTAGGGTTGGACACCGGCCCTCCAGGACCGGATCTGGTGACCCCTGCATTACGTCATCACATTCCAAAACATTACATCATAATTAGAACTTAAAGGAGAAGTCCACTTCCAAAACAAAGATTCACATATAATGTACTCACCTTCTTGTCATCCAAGATGTTCATGTCTTTCTTTCTTCAGTCATAAAGAAATTATGTTTTTTGAGGAAAACATTTCAGCATTTTTCTCCATGTAATGGACTGATATAGTGCCCTGATTTTGAACTTCCAAAATGCCTATATATACGGCTTCAAATGATCCCAAATGCGGTTGTAAACGATAGCTGTGATCATCCTGATTTAAAATCCTGAATATCAAACCCGATTTGTGTGAGAGCAGATTGGGAGGTGCAAGATTCGATCTGTGAATGTCTCACATTACCAGATAATCCGTGCCGAACAACGGGACCGATCAAGATGCTCGACAAGATTTTTGCTTCACTTCTCGGAAAGGGAAAATCAGGGCAAAATTGGGATAAAAATCCTGTAGTGTGAGCCCGGCTTAACTGTCTTGAGCCAGAATACACAGAGTTCAAGAAGAGAAAGGCAAGATGAGCGTTTGAGATTAAAAAGTATTTAAATTGTATTTTTTTAATCAAAATAACCAATCGCTTGATATGACCTTTCTTCCTCAGCTGGGATCGTTTACAACCGCATTTGGAATCATTTGAAGCCGCATTTAAACTGCATTTTGGAAGTTCAAAATCGTGGCACCATATCAGTCCATTATATGGAGAAAAATCCTGAAATGTCCTGAAAAATCCTCAAAAAACATAATTTCTTCACGACTGAAGAACGAAAGACATGAACATCTTGGATGACAAGGGGGTGAGTACATTATATGTGAATCTTTGTTTTGGAGTAAACTTCTCCTTTAATATGTCATAAGTCTTCTGAAGTCACACAGTTTTTGTGAGGTACAGAGCCAAAATGAAGTCATTATATACTAAAAATCATGTGACACAGCAGTGTAAATATGTGAAAAAGAATTTAAGATTTTAAATCTGCAGAGGGGTAGACTTTCCTTCAAAAATTACAAAAACCCACACACACAAACAAAAAACATTGCGAAAGAGTATAGTTTGTCTAATGAGTATAATGTTTGTCTAGACAAACATTCTTCATTTTAAATCTAATTAAACTTTGCCTTATCACTGAATCTAATTAAAGCTTGCAGTTCAAATCAGAGTTCAGAGATGCTGATTCAATAACCATGATTGAAAAATGATTAAAACCAGTGATTAAAAATGGATACTTGCACTTTATCTTTCTGTCAATTCTGATTTGTCCTATTCTAATAAAGGCAAAAATGGCAAAAAATGAATCTTTAAAAAAACTGTATAGTTTTAAGTACAAAAAAAAACTAACATTTAAATAAAAATCAAATAAAAAATAATTAACAAAAAATAATAAAAATGAACACAAATACTAAAACTTAAGCAAACATTAAAATGAAAATAAAAAAGTAAAAATAAAAGCAAATTCAAAATATTAATAATACATACTATAGGTATATAAAATACTAAAATAACACCCGTAGTAAGACAGAACCCAGGGAAATTATGATTTATTTCGATACGGCTTTAAGGATTCATCTAAAGATTCATTTCTCAATGGCGTTATTGGTCATCAGGGGAACATACAGAGTCATTTTCATTTTGGGCTGATCAATTCCTTTAACACAATGACATCATGCACACAACGAATGATGTCACTGTGTTAATTTAATAAAGTGGTTTTAAACACAAGCAAATGAGCTTCAGCCACAATGAGTCCCCGGAGAGCGTTTCAACGACCACAAACACCTCTAGCCTTTTGAGGACACACGCGTCGCACCGGGTTCACGCCGAGTGCATGCGTCTAGTGGTTTGTGTGCGTTAACAGCCCGTGTGCTGAGGGCTCTCGTGTGTCTTTTCGATGAAGCCACCCCATACACGCTCTCACTCACTCATGATTAAGATGATGCATTCATTTATTAACCAGAAGCGCTCATCATGTAATTGGCCGGACCTGGGCTAATTAATCATGCTCACACAAAGCAGACATCTGCTATCCAACACACTCCCTCTGCCACAGAGAAAATAATCATGGAAACACCACAGAGAGGGACGCCCGTAGACCAGCACTAATTACACCACCACCGCAGCAGGAAAGTTTGGAGCCGCTGGCGCTCAGCAAACAGCTTCCACCCTCAAACGCCATTTGATCGGGAGCTGAAGGTGCGCTTCCACATTCCTGCAGGCTGAGAAGACGGAAACATCTCTCCGTCTCCGAGCGCGCCATTTCTCCCTCTTATTATGGAAATCATGAGTCTGGAACAGAACCGCTGAGCTGACAGAGTCACCGACGCTGCATTAAACTGCGAGCATTTAGGGACAAGCACACACAAACAGCGCAGCGCGTGACGCTCGGCACACACCAGCCTCTCTGCTTCAGCACACGCTGTAATTACAGCAGGCAGCTCCCCACCATCTCTGCCTTTCCAAAGAAAACACAGGCTCTGCTTTTGAGTGGATGCTACAATTGCGCCAGCCAAGCGTCTCTGGCGTGCCCAACCTGCAGGCTCTCCTGAACATTCCTGCAGGAAGAGCACGCTGGGAAAACAAAGCGCGGACTCTACGCAGCCAGCATTTCTAAAGAACCCAGTCACTTCTGCTGAAAGACAAATGATACGAGCAGCCAGCTAGACTCTCCATGATGACAAGTGTGTTTTAATGAAGGGTCAAAGGTCAGGCCGTTTCTCTCAGGACATGACTGCACAGAAACCGCACAGTGGGGATGCAGTGAATTCGGAAGCACACGTCGCAACTTCAGTCACCGCCCTGGTCTTACTTCATGAGTTGCAGGCAATTCATATATAAATTATAAAAAAGTCTAAAACTAAAAATAATCAAGGCATGTTCTGCAGACTGTTTTTCACTAAATGAAGGACAAATATTGAATATATAAATGGGGTTGTTGTTTTTTCATCTAGTAGCCAAGGCAACATTTCCTAATTTTGTTTAGTTTTTATTTAACTTAAAAAAAAAGAATAATAATAACACTGAAATAAAATAATAGACATATTGAAAAAAACTAATAAAACAGACAGCTAAATTATAAATTAAAACTTTAACTAAAATTCAAATGAAAACAAAGAGATAGATAAATAAGACTAATTAAAAAAATTCACAAAAACAAAAAGTATCTAAGTGATATTAAATGATGCCAATGAATCACTAAATTTTGAATTGATTCATTGACATGATTCATTTGAACGGAATCAAACTAACCAACTCAAATGCTATTTTTGCTATCTAAGTTAAGATAACAGAGAAACTATTATATTTTGTGTCTTTCTTTTATGTCTTTTACCTAATGCTACAGTTGTGCAACAAGAAAGAAATGTGAAATTAATGACTAATTATGATAATTATGACTAATTATTAATAATTATTAGACATGCATGGCCTAATAAAAATGCATTAAAATTACGGTTACACTTACAATGTTGCATAATTTTATGGACAACAGTAAATATAGTGTAAAAATATGCCAATGAATCACTGAATTTTGAACTGATTCACTGACATGATTCAACTGAACTGAACTCAAATGCTAACCAACTCAAATGCTATTCTTGCTATCTAAGTTAAGATAACAGAGAACCTAATATATTTCATGTCTTTTACCTAATACTACAGTTGTGCAACAAGGAAGAAATGTGAAATTAATGACAAATTATGACTAATTAGTAGACATGCACGGCCTAATAAAAATGCATTAAAATCACGGTCACACTTACAGTGTTGCATAATTTTATTAACAACAACAAATATAGTGCAAATATATGCCAATGAAACATTGAATTCTGAACTGATTCACTGAAATGATTCCTTTGACCTGATTAAACTAACAAACTCAAATGTTATTTTTGCTAAGCGAAGATAACAGAGAAACTATAACATTTTATGTCTTTCACCTAATACTACAGTTGTGCAACAAGGATGGAATGTGAAATTAATGACTAATTACATGCATGACCTAATAAAAATGCATTAAAAGGACGGTTACACTTACAACACTGCATAGTTTTATTAACAGCAACAAATATATTACAAATATATGAAAATGAATCATTGAATTTTGAAATGATTCATTTGAACTGAATCAAACTAACCAACTCAAATGCTATTTTTGCTAAGTTAACATAACAGAGAAACTATTACATTTTTTGTTTCTCACCTAATACTACAGTTGCGCAACAAAGAAGGAATGTGAAATTAATGACTAATTATTAGACATGCTTGGCCTAATAAAAATGCTTTAAAATTATGGTTACACTTACAATGTTGCATAACTCTATAAAAAGCAACAAATGTATTGCAAATATATAGCAAATAGTCGAAATATTGCCCCGTCGTCTTATCTTCATCAACAGTTTTGTATTCTAGAATGGCTGATGCAGGACATACTGACCTCTTCTAACATAAACGCACATAAACTCTGCATAATTCCAGTCCCAACATGATGTTACTTATTTTCTGGAGTGTTTGATAGGCTGAAAAGAGCACTTGCTTTATTACCTCTGAATTGATGGATAATCTATCATAATCCCAAAGGAGAAACTGGTTGCTAGAGATTTCCTGTGCCTTGACAGAAAACCCCTCAGCACGGGCCAGAGCAGTGCTAATATCTGACATACACTTAGAAAATCAATGCTCTTTGAATATTAATAAAGAGCTTCACTTAAGTTCATCAGTCTGATGCGTATGTACTTCTCTAAACAGCGCTGCCATTTAAAAAGCACATTTGTTGCCGGATATTCAATTAAGCAAATGAAATCAGGCAAATGTGGGGAGAGGGCGCCAGTTCGGAGAGCTCGTTTGTTGTGCTGCTCATTTAATCACGTCAATATTGTTACAAAGAGTGCCACTATTATCTATCCATGCTATTTTTTATCCCTGAAATGGATGTTAATATTCAAATGTCAAGATTCTTGCGTGACTTCACATAAACTGAATGAAACATTTCTCTGTGAAGGCAGGCGGAAAGAAAGGAAGTCTCTCTGTGTAACTATAGCCAATTGAATATGTGATGATCTAGATCAAGATTTAGATTTTAATAAAGTCAAATACATACACTTTTGTACCCAATATAATTTCTAAATTACCCAAATAAAATCGACCTGAACGTTTGGAGCTGATTGAAACAGATCATACATAGAAGTCTCAGTAAACTAAGCAAACTAAGGGTGATCATTCATATTGAACAAAAATCAGTGGTTTACTTTCACAGATTTCCAAACTTAATTATAAAGACCTGTTACTTTGTTTTCTTTCTTTTAAATGAACATCAAACATCAAAGTGATGCTTCAAAAGCACATACTACAGAAGACTTTTTGCATATTGGCTTCGTCATATGCACACTTGTCAACATTACGCTTTAAAAGATCTCATTTTGGCCAAAATTCATCAAGCATCAACTGAAAAGTCACCATAAATGTAATGACAATATTGATGTGAGCTACATTTTGACAGTGTCAGATTGTTAGTTTGGCAACATTAGCAGTTCACCATGGTTTACAGATGCAAACTCTTTATTTTTCTCAGGGTCTGAGGCAGGACAGAGTCAGCTATGCTTATAGTGACAGGCAGAAAGCAGCAAAGTGGGAATGATATCTTCTCGCAGCAGACTCTGGGGGTGTGAAGGGGAAAGGATGAAATTTTCATCCTGCAGGAGGAGCACCCTCGAGGGGCCGCAGTCTCTTATCTCCCCTGTTATCCGCCCACTCCCAATGGGAAGGAGGCACAGAGTGAGTCATAGACACCGGCTCTGTATTCCAAACAGTTCATCCAAATTTCATTAAGGACAAGAAGTGCCAAGACTGGTGGATATTTAGTTAAGCAGGGGACTGCGGTTCATCGGCAATGCTAATGAGACATCTGTGTCTCACTTAATTCTGGATATACACTAGCAGTTAAACATCTCATTCCTTACTATGACTACTCTCCACACTCTCCACAGCAAAGCAAATAACTTTCTTCATAAGGTAACATCCGGAAGCTTATAAAAACTATTTAAAGAGATCACATCCGCTTTTTTAAACAAATACATAAATATAATAAAAAGTTACAAACACATAAATAAATAAAAAATTAAAAATGTAAAATAAAATAAACATGCACCTATTAGTAGTAGTAGCAGCAGCAGCAGCAGTAGTGGTAATATTAATAGTACATTTTACCCATGCATTATTTTCTTTACAAACATGCTAAAAATGATAGATAGATACATAAATAAATAAATAAATAAATAACACTTTCTTCATAAGGTGCATTTGGTTGCTTATAAAAACATGTACACTTAAAAAAAGGTAAATAAATAAAATAAATAAACAAATAAACAAACAAATAAATAAATAAAAAGTACAAAAAAAATTATAATTTAAAAAGTAAAAACGCACCTATTAGTAGTAGTTGTATAAAATCTAAATACAGTAAACCAAATTATAATAAAAAAAAAAATAACATAAAAAGTTCACATTTATAACAACAACAATTTTAGTATATTTCCTAAGAAAATTCTGCATCTATACAATTTACGTCTGCCCACAAAATTAATTTCAAACATTTAGGCAGACGTCTTTACATCAAAAAGTTCTTAAAATGAGAAAAATAAATGCAAGACTGAGATACATACTATAAATTTAGTCAAGTGTGTCCAAACTCATGCCTGGCAGCTTATATGTGGCATCAAGCTATCCTATATGTCAAGAGTGTGCATGTCTTTAAAACTCTAGCTTTCATCTTATAGCTGATGGCATGCATGGACAGACAGGAAGAGGAATTCTGGCTCACGCAGAGTGATAGAGCTCATCACTGGCAGCCAGGTGCAAACACGCGGCTCCACCGGTCGCCCTGCAGCTACGCAATCCTGCGAGATTTGTGGCTTTCAAGTGCTGTGCGATGCTAGGAGATTTGTGGAGCGGCTGAGGGAGATTTGTGCTGCGGCAGGAATTTGTGAAAAGGGAAACGGATCTGAGGCCGTAAATACTGAAGCAAAGGCAGGAGTGGAGGCTCACTGTCTCAGCAGAGAAAACTTAGGAAAATGAAGATGCCTAAAGCATTTTGGTGTGCTTCCTTTTCCTTTTTAACACGAATACACACAGTAATACACACAAAACAAGGTTTTAAGATCATATTGCCCAGAGAATAAGAGCTGGGTGATATATGTGACCCAGGACCACAAAACCAGCCAAAAGGGTCAATTTTTTGAAATTAAGATTTATACATCATCTAAAAGCTTTTAAATGATGTATGGTTTGTTATGATAGGACAATATTTGTCCAAGATAAAATCTGGAATCTGAGGGTGCAAAAAAATCTAAATATTGAGAAAATCACCTTTAAAGTTGTCCAAATTAATTAATAAATTAATTCTTAGCAATGCACATTACTAATCAAAAATTAAGTTTTGATATATTTACAGTAGGAAATTTACAAAATATCTTCATGGAACAAGATCTTTACTTAATATCCTAATGAATTTTGGCATAAAAGAAAAATGGATACTTTTGACCCATGCAATATATTTTTGGCAATATACAAATATACCCGTGCTAGTTAAGACTGCTTGTGTGGTCCAGGGTCATATATAGCAAATAATTACAATATATTTTCAAAATATTTTACTGGAAATTAAAAAAGCAGCATAGCGAATATTGTTTTTTTTTATTCATTATTGTTGAATGTGGTAAAAAAACTGATGACTTGACTAATTTTAAGTAGACTTTTCACTTACTTATTAAATCTAATTGGCTGTTTGGCTGAAATTATGATTTGACTGAAAAAGCACCCTTTCAAGCCACTTCAGAGTAAATATAAAAAAATTAAGACATATATTGAGTATCAGTAAAAGGCTGAAAAATATCACAGATATTCGCTCAGCGCTGTATAACATGTTTATGTTTCTCAGCTATCAGTCTGAATTCAATCCATTCCTGACACTCAACAACTTCACCTTTTTACAAGCCATTTACACACACAAAAAGCACTAAAACTTTGGATGGCAGGTCAGGGCAGTATCCACTTAAAAATCAGTAACACAAAACACGGAGACAGATCTTGACCTTGACTGATTCATAGTCTTTGTCTCAATGGTTTTACTGCAGTCATTCTTGACTGCCTTGCAGGAGCTTTTACCTCCTTTTTCTGCATACAGAGCCCAGCATTCTGAACAATACACTTTTTTTAAATCTTTGTTTGAGGGAAGCACTCAGTGTGGTGTATGGCGCTTACAGGATTGTGTGGCCGGAGGGGAATCTGGGAAAAAAAGACTTTTATCACCCTGCAACTAATTATTAGTGGCGAGAGAGAGAGCTAAAAGTGTGCATGAGTATGTGAGTTAGAGATAAAAAATCTAACAAGAGAGAAGAGATGAGCCCCTCAGGACACGCTATTGCAACATCCTGTGGCGCGGCCATAAAAGATTTACGAAATAACTTTGGCCCCCAGTGCAAAGTATCAACAGCGAAGTTAATGGTGTGATTACACTAATAAGGGAAGGAAAAGAGATGGAACTGTGCTGCATATAATGACAGGGTGAAAACAACAGATAAAGAGAATGCAGGAGCGTGTGATAAATGCAACAGCAGCTTGAGATGCGACCACACAGAGCAATTTGAGAGGAAAAATCCTCCTGCGCTCTGCGGTCGAGGTGTAAGACATCTGCGACTGGTGCTGCTATATTATATGAGCAGAGCAGGTCGAGTGCATTGCACTTTTATTGTTCATCTTTTATAGCACTGACTCCAGACACTTACACCACACTTGAAATATATGAAGGGCATGCAATGCCAAGGTCTGATTCAGGTTTGATTCACAGAGAATGGATGAACTGATAATATGTTCCTTAAATGCAATGTTCAGCTGAAGTCAAAAGTTTGCAGAATCTACAAAATATTAATTATTCTACCAAAATAAGAGGGATCATGCAAAATGCATGTTATTTTTTATTTAATACTGACCTGAATAAGATATTTCACATGAAAGACATTTACATATACTACACAAGAGATAACAATAGTTGAATTTATAACAATTCCTTCATAAATTTATAAAAAGTCCTTCAGGTCCCACAGATTCTTTGGTTTTTCAGCATTTTTGTGTATGTGAATCCATTCCAGCAATGACTGTGCGATTTTAAGACCCAACTTTTCACACTGAGGACAACTGAGGGACTCATATGCAACTATTACAGAAGGTTCAAACGCTCACCGATGCTCCAGAAGGAAACACAATGCATTAAGAGCCGGGGGTGAAAACTTTTTGAATTTCAAGATCAGGGTAAATTTAACTTATTTCATCTTCTGGGAAACATATTAGTATCTTCTGTAGCTTCTGAAGGGCAGTACTAAATGAAAAAAAATATGATATTTAGGTAAAATAAGAAAAATGTACACATCTTCACTGTTCAAAAATTTACACACTCGGCTCTTAATGCATTATTTTTCCTTCTTGAGCATCAGTGAGTGTTTGAACCTTCTGTAATAGTTGCCTATGAGTCCCTCAGTTGTCCTCAGTGTAAAAAGATGGATCTCAAAATCATACAGTCATTTTTGGAAAGGGTTCAAATACACAAAAATGCTGAAAAACCAAAGAATTTGTAAGACCTGAAGAACAGCAGGCAGTTTAACTGTTCAGGACAAACGAGGGACTCATGTACAACCATCACTAAACAAAAAAAAAAACAGCTGTGGATCATTCAGGTATCAACACAGTATTAAGAATCAAGGGGATGTAAACCTTTGAACAGGGTCATTGTTATAAATTCAACTTTTATTTTCTCTTGTTGACTATATATAAATGTCTTTTATGTGAAATATCTTATTCAGGTCAACACTAAATAAAAAATAGCATGCATTTTGTATGATCCCTCTTATTTTGGTCAAATAATTAATATTTTGCAGATTCTGCAAGGTGTATGTAAACTTTTGACTTCAACCGCAAAATAAATAAAATCATCTGCCAAATGTATAAATGCATGTCACTGTATTACAAAACAAAAAATATTTATTGTTTTATCATTTAAAAACAACAAAACATAATGTTACTTATTTAATTAAACTGATGCGTTTTATTGCCTAGTTGGTTTGGATAAAAGCACATGCCAAATGCATAAATGTACATGTAAATATTATTGCATTAAATAAAATCTACAATATTACACAAAATGTATTGTTTTATAAAACTAACAAGCATAACTGTTATTTATTTATTTTGCTATAAGGGGGTTTGCTATTATTAAAATGCTGACTTTACTTATTATATTCTTATTACTGCAATAAAACATATATGTTTCATAGTCAACGTGCAGCATTCCTGCTTCAGTTCGCTGGATCATGTAAAGTTGTCTCTATATAAAAAGTGTTTAAAGTGGGTAGCAGATGGGTTGGAAAATTCTTGGTTATGTCAGGAAAAAATTAGCGTGCACCAATGATTCACTCCCAATAAGAAGAGGAACATGAATTAAGATGATAAAAGGCCTTTGTTTTCATGTAAACCTTAAGTGTGTTTCAAGAGTGTGAATAATTTATGAGGGTTATTGTGCAAGTTTTTCACTAATGGCCTAAGACAAAAGTGCAAGTCGGGACACCACCAAATGAAAAGGTGGATGAGGGAAGAAGATTCTGGAAGAGAAAGTGTAAGCGGATTATTCCTGAGTTTGTTGACAGTGCTTGGCATGCCAAATCGGTATTTGTTTAAAAGGTTTATGAGGAATGATATCTGCTCTTTACACTTCTGAGGTGCGGACGTCTTGTCTTAAAGCCATTTGAACACATCTAACAATATGATGTCATGCAAGTGGATCGAGAAATGATTTATCAGGTTTGAGAACATGAGCAGGGTTTAAAAATTAATCAGAAATCAATCAAAGGTTAGTGAAGGATGTAGCTATTGAAGCCTACAAAGGAGAACAGATGACCCAGTAGAGCAGAACACCTCGAGCGATTAGCGCGAATGGGCATTTCAGGAAGTCTGAATCTCTGAACGCAAGCCAGAAAGACCACGGCCTATTCATGCCGTCACATTCCCACTGCATTCCAAGATTCCATTCGGAGTGTTTTATTGCTCTGTACAGACGTATTCTGAAGCCTCCATAAAACTGTCACAGCTCTGAATGCACTGGAGTTAAAGCTGATCTACAGCCTGATACACAATAATGAGTTAATGATTAGCCATGGGTGACCCAGCGCTTCAGTGAGCCGGTCAAAAGCGCCCCAGACGCCAGGATGTGATGAACTGCACGTCCCATCGCCTGGCTCTGTGCAACCAAACCTACGATTGTGGCAATTACATAAATTGCGGTCAACCGTCCAGATTTATACTCATCCCATGAGTCTTATTCAGCACCGGTGAGGTTTCTGTTTAACGAATCATGAGACCAACACAAGACAAATATGACTTTTTTATTATCAGCTGCGGTGCTTGTTTATACTGGAACAGAATGACGGCAGCCACAGGAAAGCGTATGCAGTCTTCATAAAACTAAACAGTTGCTTACAGGGATAATTCACTCAAAAAATTCTAATTCTGTCATAATTTATTCTCCCTCATGTCATTCCAAGCTCATATGACTTTCTTTCCTAATACGGAAAAACAGTTTTCAAATCTCATTCACACGTCTGGAAACTTGTCACAATGAAATTGGTCCTGTGCCAAAAATAGTTATTTAAATATATGTAAAATGCAAATGTAAGGATGATTTGAGATCTAATATATAGATACCATTTTAGAGACAGATTCACTTTCAATTTATGAATTATTTATCTATTGAAGATGATGGATTTCAGGCAATTCACCTGAAATTCAAAAGTTTTTTTATTTTGTTTATACAAAATATTTTTTAGATTTAGTTTCAAAGCAGCTTCACAGTATTAAACAGCACAGTAACAGAATCAGTGATGCTAACTTCTCAAATTTAAGACTAAATTCTGCTGTAAAGCAGCTCTAAATGACAATAGTCACTATTCAGCTCAAGTGAGTTCAGTGTTGATTCAGTTCAGTTCAATAACTGTGTAAACCTCATCAAAAATAAGCAGCTCATCTGAAGACAGTAGTGTTATTATTCAGCTCAAGTTCAAAGATTCAATTCTGCATCAATGTTGCAAAAAAAAAATAGTGCATAAAGCAGCTCTACAGAATACAACAGTCTCATTATTAAGCTCAATTCAGTTAAGATTTGTTCTCATCCAATAGTATGTCAAATATGATATTTTCACCAGTAATACAAACAAAGAACAAACAATAGATGTATTTGATGTTTTACATTCATAGAAATGCATTTAAGTACAGGCTGCTTAGAACTAGATTATGTACATTTTGCACTAGATTTGTGCAATTAGTAGGCTATTTCATTTAATTTTATAATATATATAATTTTTCTGGACTCCTCTTTAATGGTTAAATTATTTATTTATTTATTTTTTATCAAAAAGCATGTCTAATTAATTAAAATCATAAAACTTAACATCAGTTTATTCAAAGTTTAACAAAAATTATATGTTTAGGGCCCTATGAAACGTTTTATTTTTGCCCACCTCATGCTGTATTGTTACTAAATTCTGTGTTCTAGCATGTCTAATTATTTGAATGCATGAAAACAAGTTTTATTAATTCTTACAATATCCTTGTGTAAGGTTTATGTTTCTCAGAAATTCTGTGTTGTGTATTTGCATTTTTCTAGTTATAAAATGAAGGCATAAAGCATTAATTTCATTTATCCTTTAATTAATGAAATTTAAACGCATTTTTATTTTTTGGCAAATAAAGGGGATTTAAAAATAAGGTTTAAAATAAGGTTTTAATAATTTTAGTAGTAGTAGTAGTAGTATTACGTACATGCTGCTGAACATTAGTAATGTACTTCTGCCACAATGACTTTTATTATGACGGGTTGCCATGAATACCTTTAAATTTCTGTGTGTATATGATATGACGATTATTTACTTAAATGAAATGGTAAAATGCTCACAAAGTGACTCAGAGCAGTTCTGGAGATGTTGTTCATGTATTTATGTTGTCATTTAGTGAGACTGCAGACACTAATATCACAGGAAATGTCACAAGTTCAGTACGAGTAGTAAACGAAACAGTGCATCTGCGTCATTTATTAACACAGAGACACGCAAAATTTATATTTAAATATCCGTTTTGCAGCTTAATATTTACAAATATTAGTCCATATCGTGCTTTGATTTAGGTGTAATGACCTACTTTTGATTAATTCATTCAAACTTGACGGGTTCCGTCCACGTTTTACGCATCGCAGAAATCATAGGGCCTTATATCTTGCATAAAAAGCACCTTCTAGTCTGTGTGATCTGTTCTCTGAACATGGCTTAGACTCCTCCTTCAATGCAAGTCTGTTTCACCATCCAGCAGGTATAATTTGTGCATCTGATACTTAAATGAACAGCACACTCAACAAAACACATGATTTGAAGAATCATTTACTGTATGTTTGGAGCACAAATGCTACAGGATGAGTTTCATACATCCCAAAGTTTGATATTTAGTGTGTTGAGCTTCAATACTCAACAACAAGTTTAAAAGTTCAAAACGTGGTTGTAATTGCATGCATGTTGATCTTGTGTCATGTTGTATTGGAAATCCAACAAAAAGACCAGTTACTAACCGTTAATCTCTCCTTATAGAAAGAATCACTGTCAAACATGTTTGCTCGAAGGCTTTTGCTGATTCAAATAAAAGCCTAAAATGATTAAACAAGCATAAAATCTTTAAAATCCTATGGTTTTCTGTCATGCAACAACTGGGGGAGTTGCTCATAAAGTAGCTGGTTTAGGATTTGCACACAGTGCAGCGCATTGATTGTTGTGTTTTGATTAATTGGAGTTTCAGAGGCGACTCATAAAGGCACCGCATGTGATTAAATGCTGAGGGCCAGAGAGAGTGCCGTCGACCAATTAAATGATACCGTCTGCCACCAATCAATATCCTGACGCTAACATTTGGGAATAGGCACTTTGCGCTCGAGAAGCTGTGACAGTGACATCCGTTATGACCTTTTGAGCGAGTGATGGCATGAGTTCAGAGGATTTAGGCAATCGTGTAAGCACTAGCGTAATTGGCGTGGCCCGTAGGTGACCGGGGTTAATGTTCAGCCTCAGGACACAACAGTAATTAACCTCCGCAGGTATCTGACCTCACAGAGTGCCGGCTATTTGCTCACCTGTCTGACCCTGAATGTTTCACCGTGTGTCCAGGGAGAGTTTGTTGTCGTGACCTGCCCAGTGCACTTTCATGCTCAGCTCTGATTCATTAGCTGTACGGGATATCAGTCACACGCACGCTCGCCGACACACTTCCTGGGGAATAAACACGCCACCTGCTTCTCGTTATAATGCACAAGCGCACAAGTGTGCCACATCTATCACAATTAGAGCTGGATGTGTGGTATAACAGGAGTGAGAGGTGATGGCTGACGGGTTGTCCATGATGTTGTCTCACGCTCAGTTAAAACGCACCTGTATTTCCTCTTATGCACGAGTGCGCTTACAGAGAGCATAAGAGAGAGAGCGAATGTGTTTCTATCTGCCAGCTGGGTTATAATAGTACAGCAGTTCAGCAGGAGGGAGGGACGGCGTGATGTGGCTCATGGGAGGAAAAGGGGAGCCGCTTTACGAGTCCCTCGAGCACATAAATCTGTCTATTATAACAATGTGGTCAGTGGCCATAGCAGGTCCCTCCTCAGAGAGATGGGCACCCAGGAGAGAGCTCTCGGCTTTAATAGAGAAGACAGCAGGGGAGAGGACTCCTTTCTCTTTTTCCAAAACTATGAAAACCTTGAAAGGCTTCAAAAGGCCAACGCACAAGCTGTTCCAGAAGATAGGCAGCAAAACCAAGATTCCAGACAAAATCCAAAGCAACGCTGCATGAAAACCAAGAATGCACTGCTGACAAGTAAACTGTCAATTTCATTTAGGCCCTAATTATATTTCATAATATTGGTTTAAAAAAATAGAACGTCTGATGAATTGTCGCCAAGATGATGTTCTCTATCACACAAACACACAAAGTTTTGTATAATTTTACAGAAATTATTTGTAATAGTCTTAAAAGCATCAATAAAAAGACAAATACAAGCCTAATCACTAATCTTCTGCATGCATGCATCTTCTCATGTTATTACATTACAGCTGCAAAATTTCCAACTTGTTGCAATTTTTTCTTTTAGTAAAATAAAATAAAAACTTTTAATGAAGAAATGTAAATAAAACAGCAAAGCATATACATTTTTAATAATATTAATATAAATATTGATATTGTTATTTATAACAGCTGCTTAACATTAAGATTAGCATGTTTTTGTCATGAATGCGGTCTCTGTGACTCCTCCTGTCTCGCACCAGCGGGAACCCTCACCCGAATACTGACTCCATTTCCCACAATCCCGTGCCTGGGGACTCCCGCTTCCGGTTCCGGGTCGCCCGGGTCACTTCCTCTCTGGCGGCCATTTTAGCGTGCCGTGCCGGTTCGCTCTTTGCGAAGTTTTGCCGGCTATGTCCCCAATCCTGAGCGTTTTTCTATCGGACTGTCTTACTGTTGCCAACTGGACTGTTTATACCGTGTGTGAACCTTTTCTGCCAGCCTCGTATCGACCTCCGCCTGTCTCACGGATTACTGCCTTTGATCGCCGCCTGCCCCGACCTTTTGCATGGACTGTTATTACTCGTCTGCGTTTGCCTTCACCACGTCAGTCTGCCGTTGTTGACCACAGCCTGTTTACTCTGTCCGATTTAATTAAACTGTTGCAAATGGATCCCACGCCTCATGATTCATCAGTAGCCGCGTCACAGAAAACTTCGCCATCAACGGATCCAGCGACAGTTTCCCAGATCGCGTCTGAGATGTCAGCGCAAGCCACCATGCTAACCCAGCACCAGCAGCAACTGGATAGCCTGACCGCCCTGACGGAACAACTCGTGCAGGCAATCCAAGGTATGCGGACCACTCCACCTCCCGTCGCCTCACCTCCACCTGCACAACTTCCGGCGGCACAACCAGTCACTGCCAGCCCGAAACTCGCTTTCCCGGAGAAATTCGACGGGACCGCTGCTAAGTGCAAGGGATTTCTGCTTCAGTGCACGCTATTTGTCAACCAGCAACCTAATCTGTACGCATCGGATGAGAGCAAAATTGCCTTTGTTTGCTCACTCCTCACGGGAAAGGCTCTCGAGTGGGCCACCGCGGTCTGGGATCTGGGCCATTCTTCTTACCCCACGTTCTCCACTTTCCTCCGGAGCTTCAAAGAAGTATTTCAACCCACCTCGGAGAGCGGCGAGGCCGGAGAACAGATCGTCGCGCTTCGTCAGGGCCGAAGCACGGCCGCGGATTACGCGCTGGAATTTCGCACATTGGCGGCACAAAATGGATGGAACGACGAACCTCTCAAGCTCCATTATCGGAAAGGATTAAATCCGGACCTGCAAGTGGAACTGGCATGCCGAGATGAGGGCTTGAGTCTTAATCAATACATCGATCTGTCCATCCGCATCGACAATGTCATGCGAGCCCGGAAGCCCGCTCGCCCTTTCACTGCCCCACTGCCTTACCAACCTCCAGCCGCTTCAGCCCCCGAACCCATGCAGCTCGGTACCACGAAACTCACCACAGAGGAGAGGGAACGGCGGATTCGTAATCACCTGTGCCTATACTGTGGAGTGGCGGGACACATTCGAGCCACCTGTCCCACACGACCACCTCGTCCGCCCACCTCGGTGAGTGAAAGAAGTCTTACTCTAAATAAGTGTGAAATAACTGTGCTACTCGGTTGTGGGGAAAGATCCATCAGGACTAACGCTTTAATTGACTCCGGCGCTGCCGGCAACTTTATTGATAAGAACTTTGCTAAATGTAACCAGGTGCCTCTCTCTCCTTGTGTTTCTCCTGTGGCAGTGGCCGCCCTCGACGGGAGACCACTAGGAACTGGACGCATTGACCACACCACCACTGATCTCATCCTCCGTATTGAACCCGGACACCAGGAAACCATCCGATTCTTCGTCATTTCTTCTCCTCAGTCACCCCTCATCCTGGGTTTCCCCTGGTTGGACCGACACGAACCCACCATCGCCTGGGCTAGAGGCATCGTTACTAAATGGTCACCATACTGCCAGCAGGCTTGCATCCAGTCTCCTCCCAAGACCCCAACCTGCTCAACCGTACCATTCACCAATAGCACCATACCGGCCGAATACCACGATCTGCTCGAGGCCTTCAGCACTGCCAAGGCCACCGAATTACCGCCCCATCGACCAGGGGACTGCGCTATTGAGCTTGTGGCTGGAGCTGTACCTACTCGGGGCCGCATCTTCCCCCTTTCACAGCCCGAGACCGAGGCCATGGAGAACTACATCAAAGAGGAGCTCGCTAAGGGTTTCATCCGACCCTCTACTTCTCCAGCCTCGGCAGGCTTCTTCTTCGTTAAAAAGAAGGACGGAGGACTGCGACCCTGCATAGATTACCGTGCTCTGAACGAGGTGACTGTGAAGTACCGATATCCGCTACCGCTCGTTCCTCCGGCTCTGGAACAACTCCGGTCAGCCCGGTTCTACACCAAGCTGGACCTACGCTCGGCCTACAATTTAATTCGCATCCGCAAGGGGGACGAGTGGAAAACGGCCTTCTCCACGACCTCAGGACACTACGAGTACAGGGTTATGCCCTTCGGGCTGGCCAACAGTCCATCGTACTTCCAGGCCTTCGTCAACGACGTCTTCCGCGATATGCTGAATCGGTGGGTCATCGTGTATATTGACGATATTCTCATTTATTCGAATACGTTCACCGACCACGTTCAACATGTAAGGACTGTTCTCCAGCGCCTCATCCAGCATAAGTTGTATGCTAAAGAAGAAAAGTGCCAGTTCCATCAAGAAAGTGTCGCCTTCCTGGGATATATGATCAGCCCTGCAGGCGTGGCTATGGATGAAACAAAGGTCAATGCTGTGCGTAATTGGCCTCTCCCCAAGACCCTCAAAGAACTCCAGAGATTCTTGGGATTTTCGAACTTTTACCGCAGGTTCATACGCAACTTCAGCACTGTAGCCGCTCCGTTAACTGCCATGGTCAAGAAGGGTAACACCCGCCTGAGCTGGTCCTCCGACGCTCTGCTCGCCTTCCAGGACCTACGTCAGCGATTCACCACCGCACCCATCCTTCGTCACCCTGATCCTCAACAACCCTTTATCGTCGAGGTCGACGCCTCCAGTACTGGAGTAGGTGCCGTTCTCTCGCAGCGCCAGGGTCAGCCATCCAAGACCTACCCCTGTGCCTTTTATTCGCATAAGCTCAGCCCAGCCGAAAAGAATTATGACGTTGGAAATCGCGAGCTGCTCGCCATGAAGCTCGCTCTGGAGGAATGGCGGCACTGGCTGGAGGGAGCACGGTACCCATTCGTCATTTTGACCGACCATAAGAACCTGGAGTATCTACGAACGGCCAAGGTCCTCAACCATCGTCAGGCCAGATGGTCGTTATTTTTCACCAGGTTCAATTTTTCTATTAATTACCGCCCAGGGTCCCAGAATACGAAGGCTGACGCTCTGTCCCGTGTTCACGAGCCCGATTACACCTCTTCGCCTCCTGAAACCATCTTACCCACCTCTGTAGTCATCGCACCTGTTACTTGGGATCTCACGACAGAAATCACTGAGGCCCAGACCCAGGACCCCCCACCTGCTGAATGTCCCAGAGACCGTACCTACGTTCCAGCCACTCTCCGACAACGTGTCCTCTCGGAGGTCCATGCCACACCCAGCTCCGGTCACCCAGGGATTGAGGCCACCATCCATTTCCTCCGCAATCGTTACTGGTGGCCCGCTTTGCGTACTGACGCTATCACCTTCATCAAACACTGCACCACTTGCAACACTTCCAAGACCACCCATCAACTACCCGCTGGTCTACTACAGCCGTTGCCAATCCCCAAACGCCCTTGGTCCCATATCGCAGTTGACTTTGTAACCGACCTACCTCCGTCCCAGGGACATACCACCATTCTGTCAGTAGTGGACAGGTTCTCCAAGGGCTGCCGTCTAATACCTCTCCCTAAGCTACCCACTGCCATGGAGACAGCAGAGGCCCTGTGCAACGCTGTATTCAGGTTTTATGGCCTACCTGAAGATATCGTCTCCGACCGCGGCCCGCAATTCACCTCACGACTCTGGGCCAGCTTCTTCCATCTCCTGGGCGTCAACGTGAGCCTCACATCAGGCTACCACCCGGAAGCCAACGGACAGGTCGAGAGGTTAAATCAAGAATTAACCCGCTTCTTGCGCTCATATTGTCAGGATCGCCAAGGGGACTGGAGCCGCTTCCTCCTCTGGGCCGAATACGCCCAGAATTCCATTCAGAAGCCTTCTACTAACATGACCCCCTTCCAATGCGTGCTGGGCTTTCAGCCTCCCTTATTCCCCTGGTCCGGGGAACCCTCAGATCTGCCCGCTGTCAACTCATGGTTCCAGCAGAGCGAGGCTACCTGGAACCAGGCACATGTCCACCTCCAGAGAGCTGTCCGTCGCAACCAGACCCAGGCTGACCGCCGGCGCCGGCCCAATCCCCCTTACGAGCCCGGACAGTGGGTTTGGCTCTCTACCCGGGACCTACGTCTACGACTACCCTGCAGGAAATTAAGCCCCAGGTACGTGGGTCCATTCAGAATTACCCGACAAATTACTCCAGTATCATTTAGACTTGATTTACCTGCCGAATATCGCATCTCACCCACTTTCCATGTGTCTCTGTTGAAGCCCGCTGGTCGCCCGGGAGGGACGGAGACTCTAGACGAGACCGCTCAGCAGAGGCCTGCCCCCCTGATCATCGATGGCGAGGAGGCGTACCGAGTCAATACCATCCTGGACTCCCGACGCCGGAGCGGTCATCTACAATACCTGGTCGACTGGGAGGGCTACGGACCTGAGGAGCGGTCTTGGGTGCCCGCCAAGGACATTCTGGACCCTTCGCTTACCAGAGACTTCCACGCCAGCCACCCAGATCGGCCAGGACCCCGGGGTAGGGGAAGACCCCGGCGTCGGTTGCCTCCTCGTGCCAGGAGGCACTCGCAGGGGGGGGGCTCTGTCACGAATGCGGTCTCTGTGACTCCTCCTGTCTCGCACCAGCGGGAACCCTCACCCGAATACTGACTCCATTTCCCACAATCCCGTGCCTGGGGACTCCCGCTTCCGGTTCCGGGTCGCCCGGGTCACTTCCTCTCTGGCGGCCATTTTAGCGTGCCGTGCCGGTTCGCTCTTTGCGAAGTTTTGCCGGCTATGTCCCCAATCCTGAGCGTTTTTCTATCGGACTGTCTTACTGTTGCCAACTGGACTGTTTATACCGTGTGTGAACCTTTTCTGCCAGCCTCGTATCGACCTCCACCTGTCTCACGGATTACTGCCTTTGATCGCCGCCTGCCCCGACCTTTTGCATGGACTGTTATTACTCGTCTGCGTTTGCCTTCACCACGTCAGTCTGCCGTTGTTGACCACAGCCTGTTTACTCTGTCCGATTTAATTAAACTGTTGCAAATGGATCCCACGCCTCATGATTCATCAGTAGCCGCGTCACAGTTTTGTTTTTTTTTTGTTTTTTTTATTTTAATACATTCATTTATTCAGCAAGTACATCCTAAATTGTTACAAAAGATTTCTGTTCTTGTTCTGCTCTTTTTGTTTAATTTTCTGTTTTTGGTTAATTTTTCAGCAAAACTTTTTTCAACATTTATGATAAAAAAATATTTCTTGAGCAGCAAATCAGCATATTCAAATTTTTAAGGGTCATGTGACACCGAAGACTGGAGTAATGATGCTGAAAATTCAGCTTTGATCAAAGCAATAAATTACATGTCACAATATATTCAAATAGAAAACTATTATTTTAAATTGTAATAATATTTCACAATATTACTGTTTTTGCTCAAATAAATGCAGCCTTGATGAGCATATAAAACTTATATATAGACTTATGTAAGACTCATTTCACTTTAACTGCATAGAAAATTACTTTTACATTGTCATTAGAATAAAATTACTGAACTAACTGAACATAAATATAGAAGCCTGATAAAAATTTTAGAAGAAACTTGCAGATGACACTTAAAGGCTTTTGCATCTGAACTCTTCAAATATTTAAATATATTTTAAAAATATTTAAAAATAACAGTTTGATATAATAAAGTTGGGCCATTTTAACATAAAAGGGCACACTGACAACTAAGGGTGTTTTCACACCTGCCTCATTTAGTTCGGTTGAATTGCACTAGAGCTCGCTTTCCCTCTTGGGGTGGTTCGTTTGGGCAGATGTGAATGTAGCAATCACACTCGAGTGCACACCAAAAGCGGACCAAAGAACACTACGCTTTCAAACGAACACTGGAGCGGTTCGGTTGTAGTGAGAAAGCAATCCGATCCAATGGACCAACGAACCAGGCTTTATCACACTGTATAATGGGTGTTACCATGAACAGCAGTAGCTTTGTTGTTTTGCTAATACCACTTAAAATGAACCTGTGTCTGTCTGCGCCTTTTCATTTTATAATGCCGTCTTATTGCTCTGTTTGTAGTAGGTGTGTTTTAAAAATGTTTTCCTTATGATGGACTCCTGCTCAAAATTATAAATTAATATAACGATACCTAAAAAATAAATAAATGCAACAATAAGCCCGCAAAGTTCTTGTTCCATCCTGACAGATGACAGCTGAGCGGAATCCCGGAAAAAAACGTGGAACTTTGACCAATGAGAGGACAGTTTACTTGCGCGTGACCTGTATTAACACTTTTGGTCCGTTTAGAAACTTTGCTGTGTGAAAGCGAACCGCACAATGAATAAAAAGCAACAATGTAATAATTTTAACCCCTGTTTCGGAACAAAGCAATCAATCTACAGGTGTGAAAGCACCTTAAATGAGCACAATATCTGTGATGTTGGTAGTGCATTGGAAATCACCAATTCTTACTGAAAAGGAGTGACTTGTTATCAGTTTTCTCACGACAAAACACTTTCAGTGTAAACGTCTTTTCTGAAGGCATCTGTACAGACAGAAGGCAGCAAAACTGCTCACTTGGTTTTGTAAGAGAGCTTTTTCCTTTTTACACATTTCCTTGTTCTTGCATCAGTGCAATATGCAGGCAGAGGAGCGGCGGCTCAACCCGCTGCATCATGGCGACTCACAGTTATTGCTCCTCAAAGCACTTAGGCCTTGAATTGGAATTAATTACCAGGACGGCTCTTTTGCTCGCATTGCTCACATTAACATCTCACTATTGACAAGAGCGTTTATGTGAGCTTGTGTGCTCTGATGAGAGTGTCACTGTAATCAAGATCTATAGCATCACTTTCTCTCTCTCTCATACATGTGTGCAGCTGTCGCTGTGGGAAAATCAAACAAAATACATAATTCAAGACTGACAGAGGCGAAGTGCTGTTGATGCACATTGTGTCTGCACTAGAGGGAGTTTTGTTACCGAGCTCTGTGTTATGTGTATGTGTGATTTGATGTTGAGGGTCTGTCTCTGAGAGATATACTGCCAGCTCTCCCTTTTCAGTGAGCAAAATGAATGCTAAATAACTTGAGAATGAGAGACAGACACTAAAAAGTTAGTCAATTAAAGAAGCGCTCAGGGATGCGGTTAACATGCCTCAGTGAGTTATCACTGTACTAAATGAGAGGACGCCTTATCATACGAGCGAAGGGGAGAATGAGAGAGCGAAGGGGGAAATATTTAATTCTGAAATATGGTTCATTAGTAATCAGATTGAAAGATAGCGTATTCTTCTGCCTTGGCAGACAGAACTTATTGCGCGTTTCTAGAGAGAAGTTAGAGGAACCGTGTCATACAAGCAAGGTCATGAATAAAACTACATTTTGTGCTTGCCTGTGCAAAAAGCCTCTGTGCAAACAATCTAATCAGCGAAAATACTGATGAAAATGGTCATTTTACAAAGGGTTGCTTTGATTTCAACGATAACAGATGAGATAAAGAAAATGTGCGTTCACTATTAAAGGATTTTAATTAAAACACCGTTCACAAAACTGAAGAAGAAAGAAGAAAACTCTACAAAGAATATGTCTCAAATCATCCAATCATAATCAATGTCTGGGAATGACGCAAATGAACACTGGCAATGTAAAGTGCTTAATTAACAAAGGGTTTCTTTGATTTCAATGATAACGAGATGACGAGACAAGATGAAGACGTGATTTTAATTAAAAACAACATTCATGAAACGATGACCGAAAAAAAAAAAACACAGCAAGATATTTGCAATGCACTAACAGTGATTTGGATGAAAGAAGACAAAATCTACAAAGGTTTAAAGGTCTCAAATTGTTTGAGTCATAGTTATATTGTGGATTGACGCAAATGAACACTGAAGTACTTTATAGCTTAGCGCTTGCTATTTAACTTAACCAAGTTCATCCTATACATATGACATTAATCAGATATATACAATTAGGGATGCATGATATTGGATTTTTGCCAATATCCGATATGCCGATATTTTTCAACTAATTTTGGCCGATAGCCAATAGCCGATGCTGATGCCGATATATTTGCTTTTGTTTGGAAACAACACCAAGTCTCTCTTGTGTCCTGTTATTTTTAACTTGGGTTAGTTTTTAACAAGATTATTTGTTAAAATTAAATAAACAATAATGAAGTTATTTTCTAATGACAGTATATTTGAAGCTTTGGAGATAACTATAAATGAACTATTATAGTTGCACCGAAATTAAAAATCTTGTCCGAAACTGAAAATTCTGGATGCACTTGGCCAAAAAACAAAACCGAAAATGGTTTGTAATAATGATTTACTATTTCATTAATTAATATAAAGTAATTTTGTAAGACTTTTGTAATTTAACTCAATAATTTGAATGATAATAAAAAACACAAGCCAATAAAATAACCACACTTTTGCTGAAAATAAAATAAAATAAAATAAAACAAAATAAAACAATAAAATATCAATATATTATTTTTATTTAATTCTATGCAACAGAATCAGTAAAACCTGCATATATGTATAAGGCTTATATATATATATATATATATATATATATATATGGGTTTTTTTTTCAGCCACCTTTCTTTGTCATTTTTCTCAGCGGCTGAAAATTCGGTGCATCTCTATAAACTATATTTTTTTTCTCAGAAAAATTCAGTGGTAACCTTAACATTTTATTTTAAAATTTAACACTTGTAGATGGTCTAAAGCAAAAGAGTTGTAAAAATTCGGAAAAATCTTTTAAAGCTCAAAAAAAGTAACATTACACATATTTAATGAATAAATCACTATAATTTAATTTATATAAAATTCACAGCAGTGTCACGTTTGCGATTTTTTTATGCATGTAAGCTATAGCTTCTGACCTTTACATCACAAGATAATTACGATTTTATGACATCAATTACTGCTTTATTTAACCAGAAACACAGTCTAAATGTTATATATTTGTGTATTTACTTTAATTTTATTAGAAGTATGCCAACAGCGCCCCTTACGAAATTAAAACTCCTACACCGAATGCACCACTCTATATGTGTATTCTCAGACTAACCCTCTGGGGTGTGAAGTGATTTTGGGGCCCTTTAGATGTTTTGACATGCCTTGACATTTGTGCTTATTTCAGCTACTTATAACATACTACTGGCCAACATATAATTTTTTTTGTATTCAGCACAAACGGTGCTACAATAATATGTGAGCAAGATGGATGCAGCATCCAAAACAGTGAATCTAATAATCATTCAGGCAAAACTTTGCTTCAAGAATGAGCCACATTGTTGACTTGATCTAATCGCTAGCACACCCTGAGCACATGTGAGTTATTCTTATCGCCATAATTTTCATATTGGGCCAATGCCGATTCAAAGCCATTATCAGCTAATTCCAAAATTGGTCTGATGATATTGTGCATCCCTATATACACTACAAGAACTTACATCTTAAAATGATGCAAATGCACAGCTGAACCAGAACTAAGCTGTGAGTCTGAATGTCTGAAAGTTCTGTTGTGAATATGCTTTTCAGCAACAATGCACCAAAATGCATAAAAATCATAAAAAATATTTACATAATATGTACTTATATATTTTTGTCAACTAAAATGTTTGCTAAAAAAGTGCCATTTTTGACTAAAATGTATGAATATGACAAACCATTGACTATATTTCAATGATTTTCTTTCATCATTATATAACATTTGTGACCCTGGACCACAAAAAGTCATAAGCAGCACCGGTATATTTGTAGCAATAGCTAACAATACATTGTATGGGTCAAAATGATTTATTTTATGCCAAAAATCATTAGGGTATTAAGTAAAGATCATGTTCCATGAAAATATTTTGTAAATTTCCTACCGTAAATTTCCAAAACTTTTTGAGTTTTGATTAGTAATTTGCATTGCTAAGAACTTCATTTGGACAACTATAAAGGCGTTTTTTTCATAGTATTTTGATTTTTTTGCACCCTCAGATTCCAGATATTCAAATAGTTGTATCAAATATTGTCTGAGGTTGATTGAGTTAAAGCTAGTTAAGGAGCTAGAGAACCAGCATCCAAAGCTCAACATGGCAACCAACTATGCTGCTGTTTTCAGCAGGGAGCAAATGCAGACTGCAGTGTTTCAGAATAGACAAATCTTTTAACAGACTCTGTTAGAGACGACGGCTCCTCCCAGCCTGTTGGTTGTCTCTGTCAGGCCTGGTTGGTCCATTCAGAGAACGGATTATCCCAGAGAGGAGGAGGAGGAGCGGATCGATAGCATGCTGAAGAGCAACACGGTGCTGCTCTGATGAGCCTCTCAACATGGCTGACGTGGGATGTGGGAATGCGGCTCTAATCCCTGTGAGTTAGTGTAGTGGAAGGAGAAACAGAGATGGGACTCATCGGTCTGGTTGGGTCATTCAGAAGATGAATGACGGGAGGCTGTGGGCAGGACACAGCAGCATTCATGGATGTGGAGATAAATGTGAGAGAGCTGAGACCATACAGAGAACAGCATGAGAGAAAATGTATGTGCTTGAAAAAAGCAAGCACAGCCAACAATAATTGACGAAAACAGTAGGGTCTTTAGCAAACAAATTTATGCCAAAGCCATGTTAATGCAAATTTTATTGCAGGTTACGTTTTTATAGCTGTGATTTTCTAGTTATGAATCAACTGTTTATCTCCAAAAATGAACTCAAAGATCTAAGACTTTTTCTATGTACACAAAAGGCCTATTTCTCTCAAATATCGTTCACAAATCTGTCTAAATCTGTATTATTGAGCACTTATCCTTTGCCTCAATGGCTGTGCGAAGTTGCTGGATACTGGCAGGAACTGGAACACGCTGTCATATACGCCAATCTAGAGCATCCCAGACATGCTCAATGGGTGACATGTCCGGTGAGTATGCTGGCCATGCAAAAACTGCGATGTTTTTAGCTTCCTGGAATTGTGTACAGATCCTTGCAACATGGGGCAGTGCATTATCATGCTGCAACATGAGGTGATGGTCGTGGATGAATGGCACAACAATGGGCCTCAGGATCTCATCATGGTACCTCTGTGCATTCAAAATGCCATCAATAAAATGCACCTATGTTTGTTGTCCATAACATACGTCTGCCCATACCATAACCCCACCGCCAGCATGGGCCACTCGATCCACAACGTTGACATCAGCAAACCGCTCACCCACACGACGCCATACACACTGTCTGCCATCTGCCCTGTACAGTGAAAACCGGGATTCATCTGTGAAGAGAACACCTCTCCAAAGTGCCAGACGCCATCAAATGTGAGAATTTGCCCACTCAAGTCGGTTACGACGACGAACTGCAGAGAGGTCGAGACCCCGATGAGGACGACGAGCAAGCAGCTGAGCTTCCCTGAGACAGTTTCTGACAGTCTGTGCAGAAATTCTTTGGTTATACAAACCAATTGTTGCAGCAACTGTCCGGGTGGCCAGTGTCAGACGATCTTGGAGGTGAAGATGCTGGATGTGGTCCTAGACTAAAGTGGTTACCAGCCCATGCCAATTGCACGCTCCCTCAAAACTTGCGACATCTGTGGCATTGTGCTGTGTGATAAAACTGCACATTTTAGAGTGGCCTTTTATTGTGGCCAGCCTAAGGCACACCTGTGCAATAATCATGCTGTCTAATCAGCATCTTGATATGCCACACCTGTGAGGTGGATGGATTATCTCGGCAAAGGAGAAGTGCTCACTAAGACAGATTTAGACAGATTTGTGAACAATATTTGAGAGAAATAGGCAAATAGGCCTTTTGTGTAAAAAGAAAAAGTCTTAGATCTTTGAGTTAATTTCACGAAAAATGGGGGCAAAAACAAAAGTGTTGCGTTTATAATTTTGGTCAGTGCATTTGATATATGATGGTCTCTAAATAATCAACATGATCAAAACTTCACACAATCTACTACAAGCCTTCTGTCATTTGATTGAACAAACGTCCACTTTCAGCTTGTGCTTTATGTGTCTTTCTGCTGTCAAATCATCACTGATTTAGATAAAGTAAACGTATGAATGACTCTTTTATTGTTAGTAATATTTCAAAATGAACACTTGGACTGAAGTAACTTCAGTTTACTTGATTACCCATATACTGTTTTTAGAAAAAAATCATGCCAAAATTTAAGTATCAAATATGATACAAGCTTTTAAGGAACATTTATTTATTCATCTTTTAATCATTTCATCATTAAGCATCGTCTTACTAAGACAGATTATTGGCAAATTTAAAGTGACAACTCATAGCAGGGTTCGTACAGGTACTGTAAGATGAAATTCCAGGACTTTCAAGGACTTTTTAAGCTCTACTTGATTTTCAAGAACGTCAATAAGAGATCTCACTTATGATTTCATCTTTTCCACTGTTTAAGAAAAGAAAAAAAATTTGCATTATGCGCTCTGAAGTCCCAAATCGAATAAGATGATTTGCAAACCCACACCAAATTGCGAACCATCATTTTAGGTCAGGACTCGGAGCATGGATGGTGAATCATTCAATTCGCGGAATGATTCAAGAACCCACTCTGAAGTTCTGATCTAAAGCAAAAGATTTGCGAATCCCCTCCAAAATCCCAATCTGAATCATGATTCAAGAACCATCATTTCAGATCAAGATCACAGATCATTTAATTTGCGGAATATTTTGTGATACGTAAAGTCCCAATATAAATCAAATGATTCACAATGCGCAAAGTCCTGATCTAAGACAAATTACTTGGTTCATCTGTTTCGCATCTTCAGGTAAAGTACTACTGCTAGTTTAGCTCGAACGTTTTATGACGCTAACTGAAATTGGCAAAAAAAGTATTTTTTAAAAGACTTAGCTCATAGACTCATTCTTTTAAGATAACAATAATAATAATAATAATAATAATAATAATAATAAAGATAATAGTTCAAGCACTTTTCAAGTACCTCAGGAATAATGCTATTTTTTTTTAAGGATTTCCAGGCCTTACATTTCAAAAAGTCAAATTCAAGTACTTCAAGCACTTTAAGTAACTTGTATGAACCCTGTGATAGTAACATGCATTTTATATAAGTAATCAGCTATACTGTTTTAAAGAGCTCATTGATTTAGCTATCAGAATTTCACCTTACTTTTTATCCATATAAATATCAGCATCTGAACTGAATAAAAGACAGTTGCTTTATCCTTGAGTGTGAGCTTCATATTCTCACTATATCATACTCTATGAGACATGAAAGACCGATGTAGCAAATATGATACAAAACAGAAAACACAAGCAAGCAGATTTTTTAGATTTTGTCTGAAGATTCAACATTTTTCATTTGAAGCATTCAGATTTCTATAACTATTATTTCAAATACCTGTTTTTGCAGGGTTCAGCAAAACTCTCCATTTGCCATTTTATCTACCTGCTGTCTAGGAGAAACACCAGTGATATTAATAAGATCTCATTTATAATTTTCCATTCTTAAGTGTTAAATAAACACCTCATATTGCAACCGCACATCTACGGTATCTCTGTGTTCTCCCTCTATTAAGACAGTCTTGTATCTCACACAGTATTTGAAAACATGTAACCGTCATATGAGCGGTTAATCAATGGCACTGAACAGATAAACCCTGATCTACTTTCCATGAGAAGCCCTTGGTAGTGTCTCGACAGGATCTGCCCTTCAAATACGCCCCCGCGGCGTGGTTTCAGTCTGACAATATTGATCACTAACTGTATCATTCATTCGATTACGGATCTGGTTCTGACATCAACATCCCGATCGATAACGTTGAAAAAAAAAGATTTCAAAAATCACAGTGTCTGGAATTGAATTAAACGTGGAGAAAATATCAAATCCTCCAGAACTAATCTGACACCTGAGATGAATCAGACTCACGGAGTCAAAACAGACGGGCCACGTATGGTTGTGATTTGAATAATCCGACCTTTTACAGGGACGCACGTTTATTATTTCCCAGTGACATGCGCCGGTTTGAGTTCCTCTCACTTTCCCATTTCAAAAACAGGGAAAGAGGATTATGGCATGAATAAAGGCTTTGTTATCTGTCACTTTATCAGCAGAACTAATTGTAGGATTCAGGTGCAAACCCAGCATTGTTCCTAACACCTACGGCACAAATATTTTATGAATATTTTACTTGATTTACAAGTTTGTCACCCGGTTTTCTTATCTAAACTTAGGAATAAATGTGCCACTTAAAATAACCAAATGTGAAAACTCGTGTTGGATATCAAAAAACATTTAGACACTTCTCAGTTACATAACAATATAATGAACAGTTTCACTTCCCTGTAGACGGCAGCTTTAACATCACACTTTCACATATCAATGCAAAGCTTTTGATATAGATAAAGATAATCTTGTTTCGATATAGATAATCGTCAGACTGTAAATGATGTTCTTTCATCAGTTTATTTACATAAGATAAATTCACATTAAAAACTGCATAATAATATTTTCTATTTGTCTTGTTTTCCTTGACAGACTTTTTCCAACTAATTTTAGGTTTGATGGCTCAAAACAAGCATCTGAATCTTATGCAGTTTTGCTTATCATTGATGTTTAGATATAGTTTATCTTTTTGCAGTAAAAACAATCTAAGCACTGTTGAAACTAAATAATGTATATGAGAAGTAAAACTGCATAATAATATTTTCCTTTTTTTAAAGCTACTAGATATTATTTATCTTTTTTGCAGTAAAAAACAAAAAACCAAAAAAACCAAAGCATCATTAAAAAAAGTTACATTATATAGGTTTGATGAATTAAAACAAGCATTTGAAGCATATTCGGTTTTGCTTATTTAAATCTTGTTTTAAAGCTGGTTAGATGTTATCTTTTTTTGCTGTAAAAACAAATCTAAACATTCCTACAACAAGATAAATGTACCCGAGAAGTAAAAATGCATAAGACTATTTACCTTGACAGACCTTTTCCCTCACTAATAATAGGTTTGATGGCTTAAAACAAGCATCTGAATATAGCAACTATATAGCAACCTCTTATGCAGGTTTGCTTAGCGTGTAAATTCTGTTTTAAAGCTATTTAGATATTATACCTTTTTTTGCAGTTAAAAAAATAAATAATCTAAGCATCATTAAAACAAGTTACAGTAAAATAACAACAATTTTCTCCTTATCTGGTTTTCTTGACAGACTGGTTTTCTCGACAGAAGCATCTGAATCTTATGCAGTTTTGCTTATCATTTAAATCTTGTTTTACAGCTATTTACATATCTTTTAGCAGTAAAAACAAATCTAAGTATCGATAGAACTTGATAAATGTACATGAGAAGTAAAATTGCATAAGACTATTGACACATATATTCTTTTTCTTGTTTCCTTGACAGACTTTTCCCCCACTAACTGGTTTGATGGCTTAAAACAAGCATCTGAATATCTTATGCAGTTCTGCTTATCGTGTAAATCTTTATTGTTTATTTAGATGTTGCAAAAACACAAATTTAGAACAGCATTTTTGCAGTGCTGTATTCCAACTCTGAATACAAGATAATGCAGCTCAAACTGTGTGAAAGAATCTATACATAAGAGGAAAAAATACATTGACAAATAAGTGAAATTCCAAAGTGGCCAAATATGGTTTTGCATGTTTTCCACACAGTTGCGTGTTCATTAAAATCAGATGCGGAAGCAGTCAGCGATCCTGTTATTCAGCTCTGTATGTTGATGAGGAAAGCAGTGGGGTGATAGTCCCAGCATGTGGCCCACTGGAGAGAGACTGCGTTTAATCTGAATCCACCGCTGTGCATATATATTTGGTGTGTATACGTGAGGGAGACGCAGGGGTCCACCAGTGGCTAGGAAGATATCTAATGATGGAAAGAAAAAGGCCTTATCTGAAATGACTGATTTGCATGTGCCAGTGGTCAGCCAGTGGCGGATGAGTCAGAGGATGAATATGGATAAGAATCGTATTATTTCCTCAAGTGCTTTTGACGGGTACAGACAAGCCTGTAAATGTAGAACAAGACCGGCTAATAAATGACACTCTGCTTCGTATTTCCAGCCGTCCGTTCGTGCAAACAAACCTAGAGGTGGAAAACAAGCCATAGATCCTTCGGCGGTCACTTTCTGCGACAACAGCTGAGAATCTTTCGCAAACACGTTAAATCCAGTGCTAATTTTGCATGGTCGCAGGGTGTGTCAAAAAAGGTCACGTAACACAAAAGGGGCTGTGACATGGATATGAATAACACCTTCTATGTGGAGAAAAGAGCTTTCAGTTCAGCGGGACACCTGTTGTAAAACCAAAGCACCTTTACCCATTATGCCGTACGTTTCATTGTACAAAGTTTTAAGAGTCACTGACTAGGTTTCCTATTGTCTACAAACAGCATTCATACACCTTTCTTGTCCTCTAATCCTCGAGTTTTGGGCTTCATAGTGAGGGGAGAACACACAGAGACAGTCTCTAAGCAACGCTACTGTCAGAATCCTTTCCGAAGATACTCAAGGACGAGTGCAGACTTGTGTCAGACACACACACACTTACACACACACAGCAGGAATCAAGAGTCCCTCGGGTTCTCCAGCGCAGACGCCAGACATCTGTGACACAGTATACAATAAAAGTTTCGAAAAACATAATACTGCATAACATTTAGAAACGCTGGCAAAGAGTATTTACGTTTCTTTATATTGCAAAACTACATTTGCATTTCCACAAGGAGAAGGCAGTGCTTGCACGGCTCCCAAAGACTAGTGTTTTAGTTTTATGTAAGTTTAGGTTATAGTCTTTGGGAATTAAATGGCACATCAGAGAAGCTTTGCTGCTGTCATGACACTCCTGAGAATACATAAGGCAACATCATCTTTGCAGTGTAGACTATAAATGGTTGAAAAAAGTGTGGTACAGTATAAAACCAACTGCGATTTACTACACATTCAGAACACCAATCAGAATTCAGCATGCAAATATTATGAATTCTGAATGCTGTGCATTCTATCAATGCAAATTAATGAGAGATTTACATACAGTAGATCCTAAACCGGACTATGTAGGTGAATCGGACTTGCTTACAGAAAGTTGATGTGTCCAGTGTATACTTTGGTAACACTTTACAAAACAGGTGCACAAATATGCATTAATTAATGCTTAACTAATGCAGAGATAATCATGAGTTAATATAACTCATGAAGAACTAAACCATTTATTAATAATCAGCAACAAATGAACATTCTTTATGATTTATAGATTAAATAATCAATAAATTGTTATTGGTTAAATGTGTCATAATGTATTAATTCCCTAATAACTTATTTTATTAACTAATAGTGTAAATTCATGTGTTAATTACCACAATGGGTTGAAGCCACACATTTCATCTTTCAGTTGTCTGCTTTAATTAATCATTAGCTAATGATTTGCAAACATATCATTATGTTATGACTTTACTAGGCACAGAACTAATTGTTAAGTTATATTTCATTGTGGTTAGGGATTTAGAATTAAGTTAGCTAGTCATGTGCCTCAACAAGTTAAGTCACAACATAATGATACATTTGCAAATCATTAGGTAATGCTTAATTAAAGCAGACAACTGGAAGTTTAAATGCATGGATCCAACTTGTTGAGGCACATGACTAACTAACTAATTCTAAATCCATAACCACAATGACATATTACTTAACAATTAGTTACTAGTTCTGTGCCTCAACAAGTAAAGTTACAACATAATGATACATTTGCAAATCATTAGCCAATGAGTATTTAAGGCAGACAACTGGAAGTTGAAGTACAAGGCTTTGACCACTGTGGTAATTAACATATGAATTTACATCATTAGTTAATAAAATAAGTTATTAGGGAATTAATACATTATGACCCATTTAACTAATAACAATTTATTGATTACTTAATGTGTAAATCATATAGAATGTTCATTAGTTGCTGATGTAGTAATCATTAATAAATGGTTTAGTTATTCATGAATTATGCATTAACTTGTGATTATCTGTGCATTAATTAAGCATGAATTATATTAATTACATGCTTGCAACTTTTATAAAGTCATATTAATTGGGACTTTTAGTAGTTTAAAAATGCATGCTTCAGATTGCAGGACTTATAAAATAACATTAAATAGGTGAAAGAGAAAAGATTACTGAAAAGGGTGGAAATACGTAGCAATTTAATAAATGCTTATACATCTAACCTAAAATCTTGATGTTACTGATAAGTTTTTTTTTTTGCACATACTCTTTATAAAAAAAGGTACGAAAGCTGTCACTAGCACCTTTTCAAAAGGTACACTTTTGTACTAAATTTAATATGAACCTTTAAGGTGCCAAAATGGATTTTTTAGGTACAAATGTACCTTCTGAAGAGGTGCCACTCCAGTGATAGCTTTTGTACCTTTTTTTTCTTAAAGTGCATCACGTATCATTCACTCCAGTATTAACATGTTCAAAACCCAAAAATAGATCTAATGCACAAATTATCTACAATGTCTGTACATTAAGCTGTTCAAACCGAATTAATTGAAAAAGTTTAATACTCAGGGTTAATCTGAATGTTTGAGGAATAAGGCTACGGCGGTGCTCTGCGAGCTCTGTAATTACTACAGATGTATCCTATTTCATAAGGGGGAAAAGTACAGAGCTGCTCACCAATCAAAGTTCTCAGGTCAAAGAAGATCAAAGTTTGCAGATTCACACATCTGCTTTTGAAGTTTTCAAAGGAAGGAGAGATGGTTGATTTTCAAGATTGTATCGCTACTTTTAAAGCAACAAACTGAAAATAGCAGCCCAGAATAATGCTGTTAAATGCTCGGCGCCTTTCGCTCGGGTCTCTACGGCAGGCCGCGATAACAGAAATAACAGACAGAGAGGCAGTTTCAGCGAATGGCACTGTAAATCACACCAGACAGAAATTCAAATGCTAATTAAACCGGGTTTATTTTGAACTCCCGCTTCAGAGGTTCATGATGGAGGGACTTTGAATTCTCCATCAAAGAGTGCAATAAACAGTCTTTATAAGCCAAACAAATTACTGTCGCCACTGCTGACAGTGGTTTCATTCACATCCAGTGAGATGAAACGTTCAGAGGAAACCCCCTTGGACTCTGTATCTGCGATGTGTCCATCCTCCAATGACAAACAGGGGAGGTATTCATGAAACAATATGCTATTTTGCGATACTTTCTTATCCAAAAGAATCCTGGTGCAATCTGAGGTCAAGTGCCTTCAACACTCAAAAGTGAAATAACTTTTGCAGAGTCTTTGCTTTAGGAAAGAACCTTTTGCCAATCCCTTTTAAATACAGTAGGGTTGCGTTGCTTTACGGTTCTTTGTAGATTAAAATGCTGTTGATGCTTATAGGTTCTTCAGATCACAGTAATGGTTGTAGATATCGATCGAAACGGGAAAACTGAAGCATTAAGGATTCTTTGAATCACCTTTGAATCACCTCTTTGGCTCCCAGACCTTCTGCCATCAATCTGAAGGTCTGGCTATGTGAGATAAACTAATCATTTGATACAATGCACTAATTGTGTACATACATGTTTTTACATTGTATTTATATTTTGAAAAATGCATTTACTTACGTCTGCAATGAATTTCTGTATTTACATTTATAATTAACTATTGACCCATTCCTTACACCTTAACACATGCTTAAACCTCCCTATACGACCAAACCTGTCCCTAACCTTACCCGTATCCCACCTCAGTAGCAGCAAAGGTTTTTGGCAATACAATATGAACACAATAACTACAATGTACTTATTTTTTGATGCAAGAACATAGTAGTTAAGTCCACCTTAGTGTGACCAAAAAGCCTACTAGAGATCAAACCTAGATTTATAATGACTTATTGGTAACACTTTACAATAAGGTGTCATTTGTTAACATGAGTTTAACTAACATGAACGAACAATGAACAATACATTTATTACACTATTTATTCATCTTTAAAAATACAGTCATTCATTGTTCATGTTAGCTCACAGTGCATTAACTAATGTTAACCAACACAGTGTGATTTTAATGCATGAGTAAATGCTGAAATAAACATTACTGAAGATTAATAAATGCTGTAGAAAAGTAATGAATTTACCTATTGTTAACTAATTAATCTTATCGTAAAGTGTCACCGATTTATTAAAGTCTACAGTACAGCACAGTGAATTAAATGAATAAAAACAACACTATTCCATAAACTTTCGAGCCCATAAACTTTCACTGTATGGATAAAACCCCCCACAAAATTTCTTCTTTTTTGTTACACATAAGAACAAGTTTACTGTCCCTTTAAGAGTAAGAATAAAATGTTGCTATTATTTGTTGTTGCCATCCCACCAACAGCCACCAACTACTTGAATCACACAGCCACAGCAACCCAAAAACCAGAGCAAATCACAACAATAATCAAACAAGAGCACTGTAACAGGCCAAACAACAAAGTTACACACAGCAAACAACGCTGCATTAGTGATAAACCCCCTATTCAAACTGTTGCGCCGCGAACCCAACTGACACGGGACATGATGAACGTCCCTCTATACACACAGACCTGAATGGGCCGAGCTTACAGTCGTAAAACACACCCCTCAACCGGGACAGTCAAACCACTGGAGGGTCGAGAGAGGTCACAGATTGTGCTCAAAAGGCTGGCAAGGTCAACATCTCTTAACTACTGCTTTTATTGTTCCATCTGGGGACTAAACAATGCCACGACATGCCGCTCTGGACCGATGTCCCATCTCTCTTGAATGTCTCCTCCTCTGTTATTTTAAACGAGAGCAGCCTGTTGGTGGTCCATGTAGCAACATGCAAGCCACTGAGAAAGAGCAAAAAGTGAGGAAGCATGTGAGAGAGCGAGCGATATGCTGGCGGTGACTGAATGGATGGCATTGCAGCAGGGCAGGACTGTGGGATTAGACGAGACAATGGTATGCTTGAAAGACGTAAGCCTCTCTGTGTGAAATAGAATCACTCCCTGGGGACAAGACTGCCTTCCCCGCTGAACAAAGTGAGACAGACAGCCTAGTTCCCGCTGACTTCTCTCCAAAAAGACACTTTTGATAACTATTCAGTCACAGCAGAGGAAAAGTTCCCCAGCTCAATCTATACGGCCCTGTTTTGTTAAATATGTAAGTAAAATTCAAGGGGTCTCAAACTATCAGCCCGTGAGATTGAGTCGTTAACAGTTTATCCGTTAAACTTTATTTGGCCCGCAAATCGTTTTTCACTTTCTGCGTTTTGGTTTCACCTTTCACCTGTAGCTTTCTCAAACACTGTCATAGTCAAACATATATTTATCCACATGAATTATTACAGGCCTTGCACAAATGAAAACGTGGAATTGTAGCCTAGGTGACAACAACAAACAAGCCTGCGGGTGTGCTTCTCTCTCTCTCAAAAAAAAAGGGGGGTAGTACATGCGCTGGCACCGCTGCTGTGTGCCAAATTACTCATTTGCTCATTATTACCTATACAGTGAATGGCATATACTGTATAGATGGACTATAATAAATGTATAATATATGTGACCCTGGGCCACAAAACCAGACATAAGAGTACATTTTTTGAAATTGTGATTTCCATTGATGTATGGTTTGTTAGGATAGGACAATATTTGGCCAAAAAACAGCTATTTGAAAATCTGAAATCTGAGGGTGCAAAAAAAATCTAAATATTAAGAATCAAAAATTAAGTTTTGATATATTTACGGTTGGAAATGTACAACATATCTTTATGGAACATGATCTTTACTTAATTCCCTAATGATTTTTGGCATAAAAAGAAAAATTGATCATTTTGAAACTCACAGTGTATATTTGTCTATTGCAACAAATACATCTGCGCTACCTATGACTGGTTTATGGTCCAGCGTCACATATAGAAAATAGGGAACACTTGTCATATTGAACATCTGGCAATGTGATGAAACTACATCTCTCCCATTACAATCGTCAGAGTGGTCTTCACTAAATGCATATTTAACTAAAAGGACATCTGACTAGTCAAGGCAATTTGAGTTTGAAACCCTTGAAACCCTTTAGCAACACCAGAACAAATGCATACAACAAATGCATACAATGTTCTGATACTGAAAATGTCAGATTCAATAATCTTAATCCTAACAATATTTTAAAAGCTTTAGTATTTTAAAAAGTTAAAAGTAAAAAATAAATTAACAAATAAAATAAAAAATGTATAAGAAATATAAATAATATTAAAAAGTTAAGACACAAGTAAATCAATTTTTAGAACACTATCCACATACGTTCATATCATGTGAAAAGGCCAAATTTCTAAAATCATCAGGCTTTGTCCATTAAAATGCAAAGTCTGTTTATCAAATTAGAAAAACTGCATGTAAAATAGAAGCAGTTCATAATTGTTGTTCATCACAAACTGCACCAGTTCACACACTCTTTGTAAAACATTTCCAGTAAAGAATGTAATTCTACATTATCCCTATAATTCAATCTAAATTATACATTCAACCAGAATAATTAAAAAAATCTTAACACCCTCAGAAAAAGCAGCATCTGAGGTGGATATTATGCTCAAGTAGAATGAACAGAGAGATTTACATGTAAGACTGAGAAAACCAGTCGCCACAGGACAGCTGTGATTCTGCTAATGGTTTCTCAGTGGCAAAGGAAGGTGCACACAGGAGATGAGAGAGACTGCACCACTAATAAGACCCTCATTTAAGTGCAAATGATGGAATATTATTATAAAACACCAAGGTTGAGCCATGAAGACCATGCATGCTACCACTACTATTATTCCTCGCAGAAAACCAATCCATGTGCACCACTTACCCATGTGAAGAAATCCATCCAAAGGAAATTAGAATCAAGTTTAGGAAATCCTTCAGGAAAACTAGTGGATCCAAACTCAAGCCCTGAAGAGAAAGGCAACTGCAAGTGTACAGCAAGTGGCTAATCCATATATCATGCGCTGCGCTGGCGGCGTTACTCTATCTGAGCTCTTAGCCGGGACAGTGTCTCTGGGGACAGACGCACGGTTTCTGAGACTGTGTGAACAAGACTAATTCAGGCACAAGCAAAATCCGTCAGGTGTTGAATTACAACTGAGGCTGAGGGAGGAGCTTGGTCTCTCTGGCCAATCAGAGAGGGGGGCTGTTGTTTGATTTTGCACAGGTAAATGGAGCAGCCCCTCCTGTTCCCACCTGGCAGCGGACCAACAGGTAACTGAGGGCAGTAGGGACATTGAAACGGGCTGGCTTGTTGTTTTTTTTTTTTTTTTTATAAAGTAGGTAGACAGACTGACTGGCTGGCAGAAAAGCTGTTGTTGAGATAAAGAACTCTCAGTAGAACATGCGACTGATCCCGAACACAGCCAGAGTTGTTTGTCTGACCTGAGCTGTCGTAAAGATAGCGATAATAAAACCAAAGGATGTAAAAGTAACACAATTTGTGGCTTAAAGCAAATCAAAAGAACCAGACTTGGAAAAGAGACTTCAGAAAGAGATGCTTAAGCATTGGCACAAATCGATTCATGATTAAAAAGAACTGGTGAGAATGAAATCCCAGCCAGGTAAATTTGCCACTAATGTGCATAAAGGAATGCATTTCCTGTTATTCTGATTCAATATATTGGCTAAGCATCTGTAAAATGCTTTTGTGGGAAAGCAAAAAGATGCTAGATTGCACATTCAGAGTCATTACTCAAAACCTCGACAACTCCACAGCTTTCCAATTGAGTTCACTTGCAGTTCTTCTGCAGAAACAGTTACCAAATCATAGAAATTGAATAGAAATAGACTTCTCTTCACAATTTGCTTCAGTGCACATAATGAACACTAAAAACTTTGTTTTATATTAATGTATTAAAGTATAACTGGTCCCTGCAGTTAGTTAGCATGTCAGTGTGATTGTAAATGTGTGTGTGCACCAAGTATTAAAGTGCATTTTCACATAACTGCTCCACCAAAGTGTAGCTCTATTCATATCAAAACCCTAGACCACTTAGATTTCTAAATAATGTAGAACTGACAGCATATTGAGTTTGCATCTCACAGCTCCAACGCCAAACCCTGAACCACCTGTCAAACATGTGTTTTCCTACAGAAACCAATTACTCCTGAACAGGGACTGCTGGGTATTCTAGATAAAGTGCTTGGACTATTAATTAATGTGTTTTGACTAAGAAAAATGAGGCAGAATTAAATTATAGATGTATCATTTTTCATTAAACTTTTGGTTGATGGAAGGGCTCTTCAAAGCAAATGCTAGGGGAAAACCCGTGGTAAAATAAGACTGTATCATTCTCAAAAAGCACAGATATGGTTTTCATTTGAAGCACAGTTCCTGGGGTGCATTTTTCCAAATAAAAGGGACATATCATATCTGAATGAAATGTTACTAAATAAAGATGAAGCTTAATCCATTTTCACCAGCTGCATCAATCGCACAGCATTCAGTACAGTGAGCAATGAGCATGTGGCTGAATCAGAGCGTACATCCAAAATTAACACTTGCGAATACCAAATGCAAGTAAAATCTGGCTTCATTGAGTCAGCTGGTAATTTTTTTTAGAAAGTGTATGGGTTATATGATTTATTTCTATGATTTTGTTTTTAGAAAGGGCCGTGAAGCTGATTTATGTTATTTTATTTTATTTTTATTAAATAATTTAATTTAATTTTATATAATTTTAATTTAATTTAATTTAATTATTTTTCTTTTTGAGGCCTGTTATTCATATTGGACACATTCACAAAATTAGCCTGTGGAATTTTTGTAAGCATATTTATTAATTTTGCATCATTTTCATAAGAGGTTGCATCTCACTGACAGACAGTATATGATAGAAATAGAATATATATGAAAAAATATATATGTTATACAGGTACATAAAAAGTTACATTTAACTATACATGATACATGTATCTATTTTACCCAGCATTATTAGCAGGTGTGGGAAAAAAAAGTGCATATGTGTTCGAGTGTGTCGCTTGCATAATGTAACTTGAAATGTAGTCTATAACTTGAAAGAAAAATCAATCTATGAAACCAGATATTCTACACATTCTCAAGGCAGTCCATTGAATCATAAACACACATGCACTCATACAGATAATGAGAATAGGCACAAGTAACATAATGCACAAACTGAAACTGGAAGCCATGATTCTTGGTTTTGAATAGTATTGTCACTGTGTCACATAATTCTACAAATGCCTAAAGTTTCACTTCAAACCTCACACAAACCCATCGGTTCAAGGAGGATGTTTGTGACACTGCTCTCATCTTCATTCTAGCGTAGCTTTCAAACTAAGGACCGTCTCTGAGAGGACAATAGCACCTGCTGTTAGCCAAGAGTGAGATTCAATGTGTGCAGATCCTTGGGAAAAATGCAACTGAGCTACAGCTGGCTCTTTTATTCAAGTATGTTTGCCACTTCCAGTACATCAGACTTTTAAAGCTACTTTGAGTGTTGGCTAATTTTGCTAATTGGTAATGTGGGTCTCATGTCATGTAATGTGCATGTAAGCATGTCTTACTTGAAATAATGTGGCAATGAATCACAGCAGATGAACAAGCAGGAAATCTCACACGAGTCCCAGTGGAGCAAAGTCTCTGGCTGTAATCCGCCAGTTTTCTTCATGCTTGCTAAATGCTGACAGACTTTTTCAATTAGAAAATTAATGCTGTTTCATTCTCTTGATCCACGAGTGTCTTCTCTGTAATCCCACGCTTGAGAAGGATTGCTGAGAATGACCCAAACCAGGGAGTAATCTGGTTGTCTAAATTACGCCACATCAAACTGCCAAAACATCAACAAATCCTGCCAAACGGTCCTCTAGGGCTGCGTGACAATTGTGTTTACAGACACTTGAGATATTACATAACTTTTAGCTGCTTTTCTAGGACGTAAAATCAGAGAATGCAACCCCTGACACAAATGTAGGAAAGTGTGGAAATAGTTATTTTGTGTATTATTAGATATAAAACTGAAACAAACTGTTTGTTCTAGCTCCCTGCACTGGAAAAAATGTTTTTTTTGCTGTTTACCTAATTAAAATAAAGTGAACAACACAATTGCTGAACACTGTATCACAGCATAATTTCATTGTTTTTAGTATACTTTAATTTGTAATGCTGAGAACTAAAAATCTACTTTCAGTTAATGCAACAGAAGTGAATAATGTGTTTGTTTGCATATATAACACCCATTATTATAGGGTAATAACATTTTTATTTTTAGGTTACAATGAAAAAACAAACATTGCAAATATATATATTTTTTTATTTTTGTCGGTTGTCTCTAGGTTGTATATCAGTGTAGTATAAGTTGTGCTCAGCAGTGTTTAGTACAAGCAATCTGTGAAATGCAGACTTACAAAAGGACAAAGCTTGGGATTCTGTTTGCTTGGGAGTGTCTGTAACCTTAACATCCCAATTGTTTTGTCTCTGTGATTATGACAGTAAACAGCATAGCAAGACTTCTTCAGCAAAGAAGAACAGTGGGCAAAACCCAAAGTGAATGACAGAGACCATCGAAACAAAAGGACTGTCCGAACAACACAGAACTACTGTAGCAATATGACAGCAAACCTTAATATCCCCCCTGTTTCAACAAAACTGACCACAAAAACTCCACATAAAACCAATATCAATATAAGAGCTATAACTGATAAAACTTCAACAGTGCTAAAATGTGAAAAGATGGAGTCATGATAATAAAACCTGGACAGTTGGAGCATTAAGAACTTCAACATCTGTCCTTGCCAGACAAATCACCTGACTTGAATATTATCAAACTGCTGTGGGCATTTTGGAGAGAAGATTGATAAGAGGATTCCCTCTGCCAACATCTCTGAAGCACCTGGTAGATGTTTTACATAAAACACTCAACTGGAGACCATTCAGAGGTTGTATGAATCCATTCTAAGAAGGTTGGAAGCTGTATAAAAGGAAAATGGTAAACACCTTAATTAAGAAATACTCCCATTTCCCAGGTGTTCACATTATTTCGTCTACCCCTGAACATATTAAAGTTACTTAATTACATTTTTACATAGATTTTAGTTGTTAGCATCGTGCTGTGCTTTACAAAGAACTAAATTGGAAGAGCCAATGTTGCCTTTAAGTGTAATTTTATGCATTTTTAAGTGAAGGCAAAGAACTGTTAGTGTTTTATTTTCGCTTATGTTAGACATTTAAAAGTTTCTGTTGTTTAAGTTTTGTTTAATTTTTACCCACTAGGCTAAAGAGCACTGTAAAAAACAATTGGTTGAGTCAACTTAAAATAATTTGTTACCTGGTTGCCTTAAAATTTTAAGTTCAGTCAACTTAAAATGTTAAGTTGTACCTAAGTGACAACTTAGATATTTGAGCTGATCTTTACTTAAAAACTTAAAAAAAAATAAGGTTAACAAACCAAAGTCAACTCAAATATCTAATATGTATCTAAATTGTAAACGTCTTTGAGTTGACTGAACTTAAAACATTAACGCAGCAGGGTAACAAATTATTTTAAGTTGACTCAACAAATTGTGTTTTTTTGTTTTTTAGTGTAAAGCTTGTGATCAGGTTATAAGATTATTTTTTGTTGTTTCATTCAATGAAAATGTACTCTGCTAATGTCAGTGCAGTGATAAACTACAAATGTAAGTCTAAAATAAAATATATTTAATGTTAAAAGTTGGCTTAAAGGGAAAGTTCACACAAAAATTAAAAATTGCTGTTGTAAATGAAGTAAATAATGTAATGTTTCTTGCACAGTCCGATCGTTTCGCTTTATAAGACCTTAATATATTGTTAGGAGCCAAGGGTATTAACTTTATGCTCTTTTATGCTCTTATTGAAATACCAGTAGCTGCTGACTTGTATTTTATAAATCACCAACAATCATGGTTTCAGGTAAAAAATCTTCTTTACTGTTCTACTCAAGAAAAAAAAGTCACCTATAGATTAACAGCAAATTTTTGGATGAACTATCTTTTTAACGGAGAATTCCACTTCCAAAACAAAGATTCACACATAATATACTCACCCCCTTGTCATCCAAGATGTTCATGTGTTTCGTTCTTAAGTCGTAAAGAAACTGTTTTTTGAGGAAAATATTTTAGCATTTTCTTCATATAATGGACTGATATGGTTCCCCCGATTTTGAACTTCCAAAATGAGGATTAAAAGCGGCTTTAAACGATCCCAAATGCGGTTGTAAATGATCCCAGCCAAGAAAGAAAGGTCTTATCCAGCGAAATGATCGGTTATTTCATAAAAATAATACAATTTATATACTTTTTTTAATCACAAATGCTCATCTTGTCTTACTCTGCCTGGACTGTTTTTTCCGGTTCATGACAGTTAGGGTATGGTGAAAAACTCCCATCTCATGTTCTCCCTCAATTTATAATTGTCCTATATCATTGTTTTACCTTTTTTGTTACGGGTGTTTGATCTTCTTTGGATGTTCACTTTGCAAAGACTGGATCGGTACTTCTGCAGCGATGTAGGATGATTTTGAAATGATTTTTGAAGTTGAGGGAGAAAATATGATTGGAGTTTTTCAACATACCTTAACTGTCTTGAGGGAGAATACGCAGAGTTCAGGGAGAGCAAGAAATAACCAATCGTTAGACTAGATAAGACCCTTCTTCCTCAGCTAGGATCATTTACAACCGCATTTGGGATCGTTTGAAGCCGCATTTAAACAGTTTAAATTAATAGAGCACAATACAATAGTGTTTTGGCGGAAAAAGAAACATACTTGTGTTGTTTTAACAATAAATACCTGGGTAAAACGAACAGTGGCAAAACCATTTTTTTGAGTGTATGTGAATCTTTGTTTTGGAAATGGACTTCTCCTATAACAAATTGAGTACAATCAAAAAGTATGTTCATTTCACATTTAATTTTTAATTACATTTTTTCAGCTCAAAATAATGCCATTGTTTTTCAGTACAACACAATATTACAAGAGCATCAGTATCAGAAACAGATGCTAGCAGATATTCATTTCATAAAACTGACTGATTATTGTTTGTACGATCATACAACAAGAAGATCTGTGCTCAATATGTCAACGAACACATTAATTTCTACCACACAGTCATATTTACTAATCCTCAGGGAGGTTAGCTTGCAAAAATATGATGATGACTGTCAGAGAAATCATTTATTTACAAAAGGACTTGAAAAATGAAAGCACAGAGGATGTCGACACAGATATTTCCATTGCACTCAACTACAAGAAATTTCAGTTTAATACACAGAATGTAAAAACGCAGGCCCTCGGTGACATAAACAAAGAGGATCTTGTCTCTGCAAGATATAGGGTGACAGCGGGGTGAGTTCACATCTGTTCTGATATAGCGCTCCGCTCCCCAGGGCCAGAGGCTGTAGCAGACAGACACAGTGGCATGAATTCATAATGTTAATCAATGTGAAGGACGACACACCCCACTGTGACAGAGCAACAGATTCGCTTGATTTATGCCCATGCAGAGCACAGAGAGGAAGTGCCATTAGCTGACACACAATGCATTAAGATTTCTCTTGTCCTAATTACATACTCTCTCTGCAGGCACACACGGGGGTAATTACTGAGCTTCTGGTCATCCGGTGTGCTGTCTGTGCTCTGTTGCACATTCAGTCACATGACACTTGTCTTAGGATGAGCGATCCCAGACTGACCACCTCTGACATCTGTGCTTGACAAAATAACAAAGCTTTCTTCGTTTATGAGAGTGCAATTCGTTTATCTTAGTGGAAGTGTTAGTGGAGCATCTCCTACAATGTTTGAATGTCATCATGTTTAAATGCAAAATGCATGGTTGATTGCTGTTTATATGTAATGCTAATGAAAACATATGTCACAGAAAACATATGTCGATTCCTCTAGCAACTTTTACCTTCAGTTTATTTAAGATGCTTGCAGTTTTTCTTTCAACGCCCAAAATTAAAAGTGAAATAAATGATGTTTTTATGACACAAAATCTTCACAACTGCTTATAACAAGTCCCTAATGAAGCTCATACCATATGGGATATCAAACTGATGTTATATGTCACCTATATGCAGCTACAATTTAATTGCAATAGGGACACAAACATATTTTTAATAAAAGTAATGCAAAACAGTTTCATGGCTGGAGCGAAATAGCTGTTTATGGCTGGTAAATATTCATAATTCATCCATCATTGGTGGACATGACAGAAAGTTCCCTGTATAAAATGTGACAACTCATAAAAGTAAACAAGCAGACTGACTGTAAGATTAATCTAATAATTACACTAAAAGCCAACTTCTCATTTAAATTCAACCACAATCTTGAGCCACAGTCCTCAAAGACACACAGAGATCTTACAGAATCCTCCATAACAAGGTTAAAACAGCCACAGAGAGATTTTTTGTGGTTAGCTTGAAAATGCACTATGAATATGTAGAAGTTTGGAGTGCATATTGAGTTTGCTATGAAAACAATAGCTGATGTACTACTGCAGACACTGGAAATTTGGCAACACAGAGGATTCATTTACAACATTACCCATTATTTTCTATGATATCCATAACTGGTTACTGACTGTCATAAATATCTTGAATTGGTTTAATGAAGGCAGGGTCATGAAATGATTACAAAGCATTGCTTTTTTCAGTGATACAGATGCACAGGCTGGCATTTTCTTCTTAAATAAGATTAAGCCACATCATGGAAAACACATCAAAAACTGATTAGAATTTAATGAACTTTAAACCGGTCTGCCTAAACCAGCTGTGATGGCTGCTCATTGGTGCAATGATAACCCCGCCCTGCATCATATTTGCTGAATCAAATCCAATACTTTCTAGTAGTTTCTTACTAGCTTTTAGTAGCTGATTCAAAAAATAATGTATGTTTTGTATAAGCACGTCACACTTTTTCACAAAATAAGTTGCATTTTGTAGCATTTCAGCTTTGGACAGCCATTTGTGAGGTGAATAAGTCTTGTATTTAAAAAAAAAAAAAAAAAAAGGAAATGATTCTGAAGACATTATTTCATGCCCAATCCTGATTTCCACTCCTATGCAGATTGTAAGTTAAATGATACATTTAAACTTTTGACATTTGACTGCTCACACCAGTGTTAGACTAATGCATTACAAGTAATACAACTTACGTAATCAGATTACTTTTTCCAAGTAGCTAAAGTAATGCATGACTTTTAAATTCACAATAAAATATCTGAGTTACGCAAGTTACTTTGTTTTCCCATTTATTCACTGACACCTCTCCTGTCTATGTGTTGAGAGAAATTGAGAGTGAGGTACAAAGGCAAAGGTACTTCCTTCAGCCTGAGGCTTATTCATTTTACTTTTGGTGTGAAAGAGCCTTTACAGTTGCCAAAAACAGAAATTTTAGGGTTTTTAATATTAACAAAAATCAAATAGCCAAGACCAGGTGACTAAAAGTAATGCAAAATTAATGTAATGCATTACTTTCCATAAATGAGTAATAAGAAACGTAAATAGTTACTTTTTTCAGTAATGCAATTGTAATCCTTTACTTTTAAAACGAACTTTCCCCAACACTGGCTGACACACAAATATAATTTGATAAATCTTCATTCATTTTTTGTTAAAAAAAAAACAAAAAAAAAACTGCAAATGCAAAGTTTTTATTGACATTTTTGAACTCAGTATCATTGAATTAGACCTTTTTTTGCAAATCAGCAGACATGCAGGTTATGTAATTTAACTGCATAATCTGTAGCACTGGCCTCGTTGACGATTAAAGAGCCTTTTTCTTCTGAACCTCAATAATTCATGCTAATTCACACATTTTTCACTTCCAGGCAGTGCGGAGGAAGATTATGAGCTCTGAAAGGGGAAAAGAACCCCGCAGCATCCAGACTCCACACTATAGGTGGCCCGTGAGCATCCCGAGGCTCGGGTTTCAGGCCCACTCATTCCCCGCCTGCATGCACAGGCCTGTCCTTAAAGCTCTCCTTATGTACACCAGTGCTGGGAATGAGGGTCTATTGATGTCAGCTTACACAGATACTACTCATCAGGGTAGTGAAGAGTCATGTCCGCCTCTTGTTTTATATTTCAAGTGAAAGGAATTGAAAAACACAGCTATATTTATATAAGGCGGGCCACCTCAGGAGGGTGAGTAAAGAGAAAGGCATTACAGTGAGGCTGTGTGGTGTCATAACACAGAATAGGAGGTGCTGGTGGTGGTGGTGGTTAACATTTTGCATTGGCAACACAATAGAGCCCAGGTAGGCGGACCCATAAAAAGTGGAAAGACACAAAGCTCCCCTATCAGCACTGTGCCCTTGAGCAAGACACTTAATCAAGATCGCTCCAGCGGGACTGAAGCAGCACGGCGTGCACTGTAAGTTGCTTTAGATGAAAGCTAAATGACAAGCAACCCAAAATAGGCTACCAGGAACACAAAAATATTTAGACACTAATAGATACAGAACGCTCACTTTAACTGATCACTTTAAAACAAAATTACTGTTAAACAGACTGATCTGAAATCAGATTGTATAATCCAGATGGAAAGTCATTTTAAAATAGCTAATATATACTTATTTACATGACAAGTTTGCAGTTAAGCTGATTCTACATAAAGTGTGGAGTCTAGTGTTGTTACAATACCAAAATTTTGACTTTGATACGATACCTGATTAAAATATCACGATACTACTACTGAACCGATACTATGAAAAAACATAGAACAATAGGAAAAGTAATTTAATAATAGATGATCCAAGTGGAGATCATAGTTATTTTATCTATTAAAACAAAGCATTTCATCCCCCCTTTAAAAAAATAAAAATAAAATAATAATAACTAAAGGACAACTACAAAATACAAGAACTGAAATAAAGAGGGCCCTACGAAATCTGTTTTATTTTTTCCTAAATTCCATTTAAATTTTTCTGGACTCTATTTTAATCGTTTCATTAAAAAAAAATATTTATCAAAAAGCATGTACAATTAATTAAAATCATAAAACTTTTAACAAAAATTACATGTTTTTAAAGCCCTATGAAATACGTTTTATTATTTTTCTCAAATTCTGTTTTGTTTGTGAATCTCTGTTTTCCATTAATTTTCTGGATTCTATTTTAATCATATCATTACATTTTAATAATCAAAAGCATGTCTAATGAATTTATAAAGGATAATTAGATTTGATAAATAATTAATTTATTATAGGCTATTTATTTATTTATTTATTTATTTCAGAAATACTGTGTAGTGTATTTACAATTTTCTGGTAAATATTTTTTTCTCGTAAAAATCCTTTAAACATTGTTTTAATAATATTTTTTATTAGTAGTAGTACCATCTTTACATTAAGTAATATATTAATATATTTCTGACTGTCAAGGTAAACCAAACGTTTATTTTGACGGGCTGCTGTGAAGACCTTTAGGGTCTTCATTATATGACGATAGTTTTCCGCAAAAGAAATGGTAAAATGCTCATGAAGTGACTCTCAGAGCAGTTCTAGAGATTATGTTCATGTGTTCACGTACTCACATATTGAGGCAGCAGAGGCTGAAAACACCGTGAGCGTCACGCGTATGTGCGTAAAGTTAGGAAACAAAATCGCTTGTGAATGTGTCTGCGCCATTCACTAACACAGATGCGCAGAAATAGGGCTATTATTAAAATGTATTCTTAACCCTCGGGGGTCTGAGGGTGTTTTGGCACCCTGGAGAAGTTTTGACATGCCCTGACATTTGTGATTTTTTTAGTATCTTAAAAACATATTAATGGGTAAAGTCTGATTCCATTGTAGTACCGCTTCTAGTAAAATGCGGAATCGTACCATTTTTAAAAGCAAGGTATCGCGATACTTTTTAAATACCGCTATATCGTGCAACACTAGTGGAGTCAGAAATACACTAGCATTCAAAAGTTCGAGATTTATATTTTTAAATCTTATTTATTCCTGTGATGTAAAGCTAAATTTTAAGCATCTTTACTCCAGTCTTCAGTGTCATATAAAGCTTCAGAAATCATTCTAATATGCTGATCCGCTTCATATTACTATCAATTATTATTAACTGTGATACATTGTTTAAGTATTCTCTAAGGAAAGATCAGCATTTATTTGAAATAGTAATTATATGCATGCTTGATGAAAAAAAATATTACTTTCTATTCATAATGATAGTGTGTCAACCGGGAGAAATTCTTCTGCTTTCTTTTTTTTTAAAACATCTGACATGAGCATACTTTGCACATTCTGTAGCAGACAGGTGCTTTTAATGTAGACAACTTCATTTAGATTTTAATGTGTCTAGACACAAGGTAGTTTTGCACCTCAGTGAATTAATACACAGCTTTGTGTGAGGTCAGACCTTCCATGGCTATTTTACAGCTGGTTGATGAGAGGTGTGCACTGACTTTTCTAAAGGACCAGACTTATAATTTTCATCTGACAGATGACAAAAGGATAAAAAAACAAAAATCTCTCAGACTTACATTGAAAAACAGATCCAGTTCATATTTACAAACCAAACTCTTTTGATCCGCCAGAACACCTTATCAACTACCTAACAACGTCCAAAACCTTACTGTATTTTTCCCCCTTATATTATAAAACCAGACAGTCACTGATAACTGTTTCAAGAAACACCTTTATTAACACTCCTAAACTGCAGTTTGACACAAAGAAATGTTGTCAGTTTCGTCTTCTGGCCTTTTCCCATTCACAAACACTCAGACATTGATGCCTGCTGTCAGAATCTCTAAAACTCATGCTCTGCAACTCAATCAGACCTTCATTTCACTATTTGCTATTCACATAACAATGTCAGAGTTTACACAGACTCGCACATCTGTCTAGTCTGAAAGGTCGACAGGGTTTTTGATCCTGTAATGTTGACACAGTTGGAGCTGTCGGCACATCCGTCTAGCATGATGGCCACCAGAGCGAGACTGACAGAGAGATGATGTTAATGCATGATTCAATGTTTTTAATTAATATCTCAATGAAACATATGATTCTGCATCGTAAAGATCTGTGGCATTAAGCGATTAACTAAACAGAACAGTCATCTCTCTATGGAGCTGACATGGATTTCAGATGAAACAGGAACTGTATAACTCAAAGCACCTGACAGAACACATGCGCTGTGTGGGCGTTTGTGTATGTATATAATATTTTTCGATGTGCAACGTCTCAAGTCAAGTTTGTTTCTAGATTAACATGTCTGTGGGCAGACAATAGAGATTTGAAAGGATGAGATATTTTTGTTCATAAATATGAGTTTCAACACACATAACTGAGATTTTCTGTTGATCACACATAGTAGGTACAGTCTTACAATTGTAGTAGAACCAAATAATCCTCATGCTTTTTCAGCAAGTTCAGGTGTTTCAAACAAAAATAAAGTCCATAAAAAAGAGATCTGCATGCTTGAAATGTCTTACAAAAATACTTTTAATACATAATGACAGACAGGAAGATGCATTTCTGTAAGACATTTTCAGAGTGCAGATCTCTTTTGAATAGATATAATCACAGTTCTATTCTGTTCATGAAAAAAAAGAAAAGAAACACATACAAAAGCTTTACTCACACACAAAAGCATTAAATATCATTGCTTTCATGGTCCCATGCATAAGTCCACAATAAACTTATACGCATTTCATGTAGTTTCAGACAAAACTGGCAAAATGTCAAAGGTCTCAATTTGATCTCAAGCATTAAAAAAAAAAAAAAAAACTATCTGAGCTATACTGTACAAAAGTTGGGAATGATTAAGATTTTTTATGTTTCTTTTGCTCACCAAAGCTGCATTAATTTGAGCAAAAATACAGTGAAAACAGTACTATTGTGAAATATTTTTGTAATTTTAAATAAGTTTTTTTACTATGCGAATACATTGTAAAATGTAATTTACTCTTGCTGATTTTCAGTCTTCATCATTACTCCAGTCTTCAACGTCACATGATATTTCAGAAATCTTTCTAATATGCTGATTTGCTGCTCACGAGACATTTCTGATTATTATCATTGTTAAAAAACAGTTGTGCTGCTTCATATTTTTGTGTATCTCAACAATTGTCATTTGTTTCTGTGTTTCTTCTAAGGAGGATGATGCTTAAATGAAATGAAGGCTGTAAAAGAGCAACCAATAACATTTCCCCGTGCGCCAGAGCAACTCATACATAAAATATTCACTCTCATTTGCCGTGAACTACTGTAGCTTGTAATGTGAATAATCTTGAGTCATATTCTCCTGGCTAATTCAGCTCTCGTCCCCAGGACCGCAGCAGGGAATCTCTGCTTTAGAGTCAAGACACGGTGCACAAACCCACAGACAATTAACCAGGCCACTTCAATCTCTTCTATTGTCTTTCAAGGGCTGCCCTCAATTATATACACAGAGAAAACTGTGATTATTTTCTCTGTGGTGAGATAAAGTTTCTTCTTTGTGGACGGTCTGGGCTTTATTACATCCTGCAAGCCGCGAGGATTTGCTCAGAATTGACTGGGTGAGATTTCAATCGCGCAGGAACAGGAAACACATATTTTCCTCATATCCATTTGCCATTTACTGCTCAGATAAATGGAATTACATATTCAATATGCATCTTTCCAATGATATAATATGTATCAGGCCCAGGCAATTACAGATAATCTTTAAACTGTAATTTGTATGGATTACTACATCCATCATACACAGCGAGAAAGTCATTAATATGCAGTTGATCTCACATATTTGTCTAATCTTTGTTGTGTGTGGCCTAATAAACGCTGACCTTGGGCTGTCAAAAACTACGCTGTACGTTAGCGAGTAAGGTGAGGGTGTTTTTGACATTATGGTTGTTATTTTAGCAGTTTATTTAATTCTTCTGAAGGTTAAGTGGCTCATTAGGGATATGTAACTAACCACTAACCCTAAGATTCAAACTATGCCTTTTGTGCCACAGACACGCCTGATACCTCAAATTGTGCAGCAAACATTTTTAAGCTATACTGAGTGCATAATTTTCACCAGGCATAAGTAAAACATGCAAAACATTTTACATGGAAGAGACCAGAATAAAGAGACCAGAATAAAAAGAGACTTGAAAAAGAGAAAAATAAGCATTTTTGCAAGCAAGAAACCACTTTGCAAATACCCAGAACACCCTAGCAATATTTTATTGACTTGCGTGGGCGTTTCATTGGTCAATGCTGATATCCAGAGAAGGCCTTTAAGACCTACACTACCATTTAAGTTTGGGGTTGAGTTTTTTGTTGTTGTTGTTGTTGTTTTTTTTATTTTTTTAAATACCTCTTCTGCTTACCAAGGCTGCATTTATTTGATTAAAATATAGTATAAACAGTAATATTATGAAAATGATTACAATTTAAAATAACTGTTTTTTATTGTAATATACTGCTAAATGTAATGTATTCCTGTGATCAAAACTGAATTTTCAGCATCATTACTCCAGTCAGTAATCATTAGAAATCGTTCTAATATGCTGATTTGCTACTTTGTAACTGACATATTTGTCAGGATTCTTTGATGAATAGAAAGTTCAAAGAACAGCATGAGCATTTATTTGAAATAGAAACATTTTGTAACATTATAAATGTAATTTTTAATACATTTAAAGCAAACTTACTGAATAAAAGTATTAATTTCCTACTAACCCCAAACTTCTGAATGGCAGTGTAAGTTTATACAGTACATACAACTTAAAGGTGCAATAGGTGATTGTCTTCAGAAACATTTTTTGTTATGTTGGTTGAAAGTTTCTTCACATCCCAATAGCAGTCATTAAGTTAAGTGGTCAAAATGTATTTATATGTATTTATATATTCTGTGGAAGGTGAAGGACCAAGAAATGTTCATCCAATCAAAATGTTCGGTCCGAACATTACGATAGGCTGTCCTACCTGCCTGTCAACATACGCATTTGCATACCTCTGCACACCCTGTTTGCGCAGACACCATACGTCATCAGCACATTCACGTACGCGTTGCAGACAGAGCGAGAATGGCAGGCAAACATCAAAACCCTGATCTTCTTTCCTGGTATTGTAATTCTTTTACTAACTGTACTATAAAGCGCTCTCAAGGGTTAATAACATATGATGTTTTGTGGCAGACTGACAATTGCGCATGTGCATATCGTGTCTGTACATTCTGGAAAGGTGAAGAGATAATTCGCTCTACCGACATCTGTCTCTCTTTATTTTATTTATTTCCTTCCTGTTTGTGACCTGAGTTGGATGCATGCTTGTGTACATTTTTCCTCGCTCGATCCCCATGTATGTGGACGAGTGTGTCAGCACGTGAGGCGTTTTATTAAACTCTGGGAAAATACGCCGTCTTCTCGTCTCCCATGCATTATTAACGCCTCACAGTTTTCCTATTCTGAGCTGTTGGACATTTCAACTCGGTTTTACAATGTATTGTAGTAATGCTGTCTCTGGTCGTCTAGTCTGTGTGCATAGATGCGTTCGGGAGGCGTGGCTTTGGACGGCGATTGGTAGGGAGGGTGGGACTTTGGCTTTCTGTGCTATGAGGCTTAAGTTAGCATTTCTAAGATTTCCTATTGCACCTTTAATGGCTACAAATGAGACATGAATGTACATTGATGCTTACTTTACATAACAGTTACTCAAACTTATGAAAGCCACACACAGCATCCCAGAATTAAGGTGGTGAGTTCTGCAAAAAAGCAGCATATGCTGGTTAGGTGGGTTTTGATGCTTGGATGCTGGAGTTAGCTGGTTTATGCTGGTCCAGCAAAGGACCAGCAAAAACCAACTAAGGACCAGCTAAAACCAGCATCCCAGCATCAAGACCTACCTAACCAGCATTTTTTCAGCAGGGACAAACAATACTTTCTATAATTCCATTTATTTTTTAGGAATGACTTCAATTCTTGCCCATGTTCTCCATCTCTCCTCCCATGTTCTTATAGACGTGTGTCGTGGTGATGCCACACACATCTCACCCCTTGTCTCTTACCTACATGTTCCTCTGGGGTGGGAAATGAACTTTACACCTCAAGCCTGCCTGACTAATGGCCTGTCAACACTTTCACTGTGATCAAATAACACGTCTCTCCAACAATAACACAAGGGCTGTCATTATAGCAGACAAGAAGCCAGTGAATAAGAGAATGAGGACAGGGTGTGGACAGGATTGAGGGAAGTGGGACAGGGATGGACTCTGAGTTTTCCTTCAGTCTAGCGGAGGACATGCGGGAAACCTATCATCTAACGTGTCAAACTGTGGCGAGCCCTCCGGCAAACAGCATGGCCAATTAGCCATAATAACAGCCCTCACACACCCTGCCCAATCCTCTTTCATCTCCACACTGTCCAGTCCAACACAGACGCAATCCATTTCACTTCTGATGTCTGGATAGAGCCACATTTACATATGCACATGAATATGCACACTGCTTTCACTCTCTGTAACATCCCGGAGGACAATTTTATTGCTCAGAGGTTGCGCTTTCATGGCCCTTGACTTGTTTGCAGATACAAATGATGTGTTTGGTTACATACAGAAAGCTCAGATCATTTGGTTTTGAAGAATATGCTGAGAGTCCTTATTGAAGTTTCTTACTTTTGACAGCAGACTTTGGGTTCTTAAAAAAATATGAGCAGAGTTTGTTTGAAATACCAGAAACATTGATGAAATACCATCTGATAGAGTTTTAGCTGAAATCACATTGCTGAACAACTGAGACACTGAAGACATCTTATTTGTGCTTTTTATGAACACAATTAAACTACAGCAAGTACATTTGTAGAGAATTTCTACATCATAGACAGACAGACAGACAGACAGATAGACAGATAGATAGATAGATAGACAGATAGATAGATAGATAGATAGATAGAGGTCCTAAAATTAACACTCACCAAGCGCCAAATGCGAGTAAAAATTGCATTGGCGAGTATATGTAACAGCGTCAGTCACCAGTTGGCGTGTTTACGAAATATAACAACGCAATGTAGTGAGAGCAACAGCCAGTTTTTAAAGAGATTCGCTGTTTCTGCCGTAAGTGAATAAAATCATTTTTTTCCAAAGCTTTTCTGTCATTAACGAAGAGACTGAACCAAATAATAGGATACGAACAGGCTGATAAGCAGTGTGATGGCCAGCTAGCTCGAAACGGTTCTAGGGCCCTATGAAATCCGTTTTATTTTTTCCCAAATTCCGTTTTATTTTTTTCCAAATTCAATTTTTCAGTTTTAATTTTTTACTCAACACCTTTTTAATGGTAAATTAAATTTTATTAATCAAAGAACATGTCTAATTAATTAAATCATAAAACTTATACAATTTCACATCAATTTAATAAAGATTTTTTTTTTAAATTACATGTTTAGGGCCCTATAAAATGTTTTATTTTTTCTCACCATATGTTTTATTGTTATCAAATTCTGTGTTTTAGCATGTCTAATTATTTGAATGCATACTTAATTTATTCAAATTTATTCATAAAATAGCCTTATGAAAGGTTTTTTTTTTTACCCTCAGAACTTCTGTGTTGTGTATTGAAAATGTTCTGGTTATCAAATGAAGGCATAAAACATTAATTTCATTTATCTTTTAATTACTGAAAATTAAGCAAACATTTTTTTTGGCAAACAAAGAGGAATTTACTATTAAAATTAAAACATGGAAGAAATGCTGTGTGATTATACCCTAAAAAATAATGTTTGTTTCATTTTAGTAGTAGTAGTAATAGTAGTAATATATTTCTGGCACAATGTCTTCAAGTTAAACCGGACTTTTATTCTGACGGGTTGCCATGTCTGCCTTTACATTTCTGTGTGTATATGATATGATGCTAGTTTTCCTAAAATGGAACGGTCAAATGCTGAAATCACCGCAGGTGTCATGCACGCTTCAGTGTCTGTAGTGAACAAAACCGCTTGTCTGCTCCATTCATTAAAACACAGACTCGCAGAACATGCAGGATTCACATTTAAATGGTATTTTTGTGGCATAGTATTTACAGATACTGGTCCATATTGCGGTTTGATTTAAGTGTAATGACCTACTTTTGATTAAATCATTCAAACTTCGACAAATTTCGTAACATTCCGTGTTATTCAGTAAATTCTGTTTTTATGACTGGATTCTGCGATTCCGGTCTATGGTTTTGGCGAGTTACCTCGAGTTGGGAGAATATCGGATATGTGTCAGATCCATGTCATATGCATCAGGTTTTAAAGAGACCATGCTGATTTTAAAATGAAATCTGCTGAAGTCCATCATTAATGTAAATCAAAGAACAAAATAAAAATTGAGAATTCACTCGACTGCTCTAGCCGCTGATGAACTTTTGTAGCTATAAATATAAATTATATATGGTTTATGCATATATAATTTAAAGTTTATGTGAAAATTGTTTTAAATCACTCAAATTAAAAGTTGTTATATATTTCAGAGCCTATTAATTGTTAAAAATAATGGCTTTCAATTATGCTGTAATGCTGAATGGCTATAATTAATAGTTAAATTTAAGGGAAAATGCATTTAATAGAGACAAAAACATAGAGTCCAGCAAATTTGATCACGTCACTGGCCATTGGCAGCTGTGGCAAAAAGTTAGTTTTAGGCCCTGGATAGATAGATAGAATCTATTCATTGTTGCACTTTATATAAGTATAATGCATTGAAAAGCATCATGATAAACAATCAATTCCAGTTGTACCAAAGGATCTGCAAATATTGTAATGCATTTTAACTTTGGTTACAATTATTTATGAAGATGCATTATAAAAAACATTATGAACATTAATAATTCATTATACAGGAAGGCTTCAAAAAAAGTGTTACCAGTAGGACTAATGATTATGCATCTATTTGATTTGATTACCACTGGGGGAAAAAAATCAGTTTGCAAAAACAAATAAATGCACCTTTTAAAGCATGAGTGCAAATCTGTGATTTCATAAGCAGAAATGTAAATCTCATATTTTTGATAAAGCAATTACGCTTGTTTCTTGAGTTTTAATCTGGATCACTTTTCTACTGTTGTACTGTATATTAGCATTGTTGTGTGAGTCCATAATATAACAGCACAATTGCCAGTTCTATCTATACGTCAAACACTGACAGTATAGGTTTGATTCAGATGCATTTCTTGTTTTATCTGAAATGAACTTCATAAAAACAATTTGTTTTGTGTTGGAGGAGGACTTTGCTCTCTGCTTCTAGGAGCTTCTCTTCTCCAGTTTATCCTGCAGGCAGCTCAGTGCAGATCCATCTCTCACATTAATAATGTCCTGACGTGAGGAGAGTACAGCCAAGGACAGCCACGTTACACACAGACTCATTACACTTCCCATCACCACCTAAATAAACATTGCATGCACCGGTGTGCAAATGCACATGCATGGGGGTCCATGTGCTCCATCAGGAAGCATTATTTCCTAACTTTGTGACTGTTATGAAATGTAATAAAGGATGTTGCAGAATTGAAGGTGATCTGTGTGCAGTCAAGAGCTTTAGTATCCTCTCAGGACCTAATCTCCTGCTAAACCTCACGATCTGTCTCCATCAGACTCAAGAGGCTGGATGATCTGCATTATACACCGATGGAATGACGTGCTCAGGTTCCCTCAGACCTGAGGGCAGAGTTTGATTCCTATAGAGTGCTGCTCTGCTGAAAGACGTTTCTCATTTCATGCTTCATGTGAACAGACCACTGTATGTTCAACATGCAGCTCACGGAATCAGATCCGGTCCGGCAGCGTGCTAACTGTTGAATATATAAATCTCCAAGCATTTTCTTAAAGGCATAGTTCACAAATTTTCATGATTTGTTTACCCATGTTACAAATCTGTGTGAGGGTGAGTAAATTTGATAGAATTGCCATTTGAGAGTGAACTATTCCTTTAAAGCCTGTTCTGACAGAAAATGGCAGAAATGTAAAAAACTGAGATAAAGGGGGGAGTGGGATCAGAAACATCGCCTACACATATGCACCAACCACAGAAACACTTTGCAAACACACAACGCACCTGCACCACCCACCAGGCCATGTCTCTGACATTCAAACAGAGAATGTGCAGGAGAATGTAGGATGCATTTTTAAAAATAAAGTTTGTATTTTTTTTTTAAATATAATAATAATAATACAAAAACAACAACTGTATGGCTAATTAAAAATAGTAGTCCTGTGCAACGATTAATCAGAATTAATCGCATCCAAAATAAACATTAATTTATTTATAACTTATAATTTGCATGGATATATTTAAGAAAATATGTTAGGTTTATATATTAAATATATACATATATATATATATATATATATATATATTAATTATACCAATAAAAAGATATACATGTAAATATTTTCAAAATATATACTGTATGTGTGTGTGTATTTATATATACACATAATAAATATACACAGTACACACACATATATTATGTAAACAAAAACTTTCATTTTGGATGCGATTAATCGCAATTAATAGTTTTAAAAAATACAGATTGCAATTACAGTCTTTTTCTCAGTCAAACCTCTGTAATTAAGCAGTGAAAACAGCTGTGCCACCTACACATCCGCAGATCTTGAAAAGTGTAAATTTGTGCACTAAAAGCAGTATGTAATTAAAATAAAGGTTATATATACATAAAAATGCTATATATATATATATATATTTTTTTTTTAATATTTTAATACAAATATTTTTTAACTGATTTTCTCGAATTGACAACATACAGAGCCCCTAAAATAACAAATAATAATTTAAAAAATTAATACAAAATACAGACCTTTACAAGCACATGAGAAACTTTTTTTGTGCCCTCGAGAAACTATTCACATGCGCACTGGAATTTTTTTTGCATGCTTACGCATTACAATTTCTAGTTTTATGAAACCTATTTCCTTTGTGCATCACTGCCATCTTACTATGAACAAAACAAGAGCATGGATGCACATGAATTAACAGAGATCTGCTTGCTCAAAATCTGTCTTTTCTTATGGTAGTACCTCTAATATCAAGACCTAATGTCCAATTTAACATATCTTCTGTGGCGACAGAGAAACCATGACACAAAATGGATTGATGGCATAAAATTTGCCAAGTTTAAGCATCTATAAAAAGACTGGTACTGTAAAAAAAAAAAGTGTTTAAAATTTGGCTTTTGTTAGGGCAGTATACCATATTTTAAGGCCTAAGGTCTCTTTAATACATAGTCTGTGGTGGCCAAGAAACCACACTGCGAAATGGACTGATGGCACAATAGGTGGATTAGTGTGCATTGTCCTATATGCTAAGTTTAACAATTTCTTGTGCACACATAAAAGTCTGTATATTCTTTATTTTTGCAAAGGTCCCTGAGGCTATGTAATACGGTGATAAGAATATTGTGAGAAGAAACCCAACATGCTTAGAATCTGAATTTTGCATAATGAAAAAGTCCACCTTGAATTCATTCAGTCATAATTAACAATCACTAAAGAATCACTAAACAGCTGCCATAAAACCTTGCTTCTTGTACTATACATTTATTTTCATTAAATTCTTTTTTTCTATTATAAAAAATTAAACAGGGGCAAAAGTCTGGAAACACTCAAATCATTTTCCATACTCTGCTTTCTTTTTTCCATACTTTTTCAAACCTGGAAAATACTTGAATCAAATTCCATACTTTTCCATACTTTTCCAAACCCTGTGAGAACACTGACATTTGCTGATACATGCGGAACACTTTTCCACTCAGGACTGCAAAGCAAAACACACAAATACATTTTATTATATTTTTATCTATTATTATTATTATTTATATATTATTATTATTATTATTATTATTATTTATAAAAAGAATTTTGAAAATGAAATATAATAAAAACAACTGCAATAACAATTTTTATTAATCAATTTATGAATTAATTAATAATTTAAATTAAGTGTAATCCAAAACAAATCAACGAATACAACTGTATGACTAATTACAATTATAGAGCTGCTTCTCATTCCAAATCTATAATTATTCAATGGAAGCTTGTCCTGGAATAGCAGCATCACCATCAGTTTTGCATATCCGCAGATCCTGTAAAGCGTGAATTTGTGCATATGCACCGAATGCAGCCGAATGCATGTAATTAAAGGACACAGCATTTATCTGTCCTGCTGTAGCTTAAAAAGAACATTATGCATCAAACCAATATGATGAATAAACACGAGTGAGGTTTTTTTTCCATGAAGTGAGTGACAGTATTTTACCCACGGGCCAGATTCAGTGTGTTTGACGATACAGCTCAAGTGTATACACGCCCTAAACTGTTGCTGACACGAGGAAAGCGTCTACGCACTCAGTAGCACAAAGTGAAACACACACAGTTGGATGCCTCAGTTCAGTCCAAGGGCTACTGATCAACAGAGAAAGAGCCTGATCAAGGCCAACGCAGCCAGCATCACATTGATGTGGGTGTAAAGTCAGCCAAGGCTCTCGTACAAAGGCTTTTCTATCTATGCCGCACCTGTAAACTGCATCTCTAAAGAGACTTTTGTCATGAAATAAATCTTTGAATAAATCATTCTGTCAATTAAACAAATGGGTGGCAGCGACTATGGTATCGTGGGATACGGTCCATCTGTCTCATGGACTGATGGAGGTCTTAATGTGCTCATAAGCCCCCAGAGCCCCTCAATCACATTCTCGCCCCGCACATGGGAAATACTCCCAGTCAAGCAGCAAGAGAATAGCAAGCTTACGTATCCCAACATCCGCTTCCTCCAGCTGTCCTCGAAACATGCCGTATGCTTCTCCACCCCATGCTTCACTCTGATGAATGCTCTCGCCCGGAAAACAAACACACTGCATGAATCTCAAAGCTTCGCCTCCTAATGAAACGTAGCGCACAAACACAGAAGAGGAAAAAGAGATGAAGTTTCCCCTTTATGTTTTAATTAAAGTGACATTTTACCCAAAAACGAAAATTCTTGCTTACTTCTGTGGAGCACAAAATTATATATTTTGAAAAATATGTTTTTTGTTTATAAAATGAAAGTCATTATGGTTAATTTATGTTTTATACCCAACTTATTTTCATTGTAGGGACAAAAACAGTCAAAAATATATTTTTTATGATCTACAAATAACATTTTTGTTTTTTTCAGTCACATTTTTGGATAAGCTATGCCTATAACATATAACATATAACTATGCATATAACATTGCTACAGTCTTTATCTTGATAGCTAAAACCCATGAACTTTGCTGCTACATTATCATGTTGACAATTTGATGCACAAGAAAGTATGCTGAATAGTGATATTTACGACCATATTGAATTTGTCAGTTTGAGGTCATTTACTATGCTAGTATATAAGTTGACAAAACAAATGTTTAACAGACATACACATTTAGAATTTACAGTCTTTCTTTTCCTGGAAAATGGAACAAAAATATTGCTGACTCACATGCATGACTGCAAACAAACATGATAAAATTGTTAAAAAAAAAATGATTTCTAGAATGAGAGTGTCCCCTTCTGCAATTATAAACACCACCAACCACAAATCTAAGCATGTAAAAAACAGCTCAGAGATACAAAGTCATACGCAAACAATTTGATTTAACCATTTGAATGCATCAATGAAACGCTGATGACAATTGGCCTCTTCATCACACTCAAATTTTGGCTATACTGTCTTTAGGAATAGTTTAGAAATAGTACATTAAATAAAAAATGTGCAGTATTCTATGCTTTTGTCTCACTTCCTCATTATACTGCTTGTGCATTTATAAATCATATTACATTTTTTATTACATTTTGTGTTCAAATGTGTTTTACAGTAACATTTGATAGTCTGATCAAATAATGAGTCAAGAAAAATTGTGGTTTATGTTACTAATATCCTATTGTAAGTTGTCCTGGAAGTAATGCAAGGTCAAGATATGCGCATATGCAGTTTTGCATGCAGTGTGCTATGTTGCATTCTGCATATTTGGGTAAAATAAAGTTGGTCATCGGATATTCCATGCATACAGACCATTTGCATACTGTGCACAATATATAAAATGCAGAAATAGGACAATATGCCATTCTGAATAATTTTTAAGTTTCAAGAGGAAATAAATAATTGAAAAGAAAATTAAGCTGTCAAACCATTTCATTTGGACTTAAAAAATGATGTGCTATCAGTTGCTTTTTTTTATCAAATAATCTTAAGCTGACAAACATGAAATGATTACATGGCGTGACCCATTCCTCAAGGACAAGTGACTTGTCCACACTTATGTCCTCATCATCAGCCACTAGTATAAACACGCTCATTAAAATTCTTAGTTTTGGAAAAATAGACGCAGTGTTAAAAGACTGGAGTGCTGTTTGACTTGTAAGGATGTTTGTATGCTTTCCATGTCCTGCTGTTGCTTTTATGTGGGCTATCATCAGCAGGTGCGAGTCTGAGGGGTGATGAAATTCAGGAAGGCACGAGGAAACTCTGGTGAGAAATAAAATATGACTGCACATGTGGCGGACGGCATTACCCTCTCATTTCTCAACACATCAACCTGCGTGCACATGCCATGAAAGTGTGGGAGAACACAGCCATTGGCTTCAGAGAATTCCTGGAAACGTAAAAGCATTGCAGTGAACATGAGAAAGAGAATTGACGTGGTCACAGCACCTCGTGGCACACAGAGGCGAAAAGGGGCTGGTTGTTTATGATTTCTTATCTTATGCTTAATAAAACAACAATTTCCTAATTGCACCAAATCAGCCTCGGGAGAGTACATGGCCAGAGGTTGCCAAGCTGCACGCTAACTCATTAACAGCGGGAGTTCAAGCGGACGTTTCTGCACTTTCATCCAGGCAAGCGTATGGCAATCTCTTTTAGATAAAACACTACTGTGCATGGCTTCTCAGTAAAGAACAAATTAAATCAAGGTTTTTACAGCCGCTAAGGTTAACTCTAAGTAGTCAACAGACGCTCTCTTGGAAATATCTAATGGCTTTATGGTTTTGTTTAGCAGAATGCTTAATTAATGAAAAAGAATCACTGTAAGGCTTTGCAAACAGTAAGTGAAGGAGAATGCTGAAGCCCTGTGGCTTCAGAGACTCAATGAAGAGCATCTCAAGAGCAGATTAAATATATAACATTCGGCCGTCCTTCATTCTGTTCAGAGGCCGAGAGGCAACTGTGTTCAATGTGCACTGATGTGTTGAAAATGAAGTCATGAGAGAATATGGACTGTCCCGTGGTCACGCTACTGGCACTGGTGACCGAATCTCTCAAAGACAAACAGCATAAAGGCTAACAAAGTCTTACATCAACACCTTGGCCACATAGTGAATCTTCATGACTTTTCCATGACATTTTCACTGATTTCGGATAAGGAATTTTACTGAATTATTTTATAGAGACTGCTGGATCACTACTGCATATCAGCAACCAGGTCTTATGAATAAAAGATTAACCTCTTCATGAATGAACATCAGATGGGATGTTGAAAACAACTTATTGAAATGTATCATGTCTCATGTAATCCCTCAATCAGTGGTACAACCCAGAGAGACATCAATGAAACAGCTTGTGAACAACATGTCACTTAACATTTACTTCAGGAAAGCTATTCTTGTTAGCTACCTACTGTAGAAATCAATACTTTGCTTAAAATATATTCTAGATTTCATATTCATTATATTAGATAGAGATAGTAATGGCTTGTTTTTATGACAATCACCATTTGAAAATTTCAACAGCAAACTGACGTATAAAACAATTCTATTATGAAAAAAGGGACACAAAAACTGCCTTATGGGACATTTAAATGTGTGTAAACATTTGAGTATTGATTATTATATGTAAAACGGCAGCAACTGAATTTCATAGTTTAGACTTTAAATGTGACCCAGGACCACAAAAATATACCCGTGCTACTTATGACTGGTTTTGTGGTCCAGGGTCACAAATAGTTTATTAATAGCGCTTTTAACAATACAAGCAAAACAAAAAGCCATATAGCCAATAAAATCATTTTAATTAGAAGAAAACTACAAAAATGTCCTGCATATTCACACAACACTTGAAATTTTACTTATTTCAATGACTTTTCCAGCCATCCAAAGAAAAAAAAATGTGTTAAACGACATAATATATTTAATGGCACAGCCATGAAAAATTATCCTGGCATGGGTTAATGCTAGGGTCAATTACCATGAACACCTGAGGGGTTTCTTTTAACCTGTCAGCTGATTCAAACAACCAAGGACTCACTTGCCGCTTCTCTTGTTGCCTCTCTTTTTCTTCTGTCGTGTTGAATTGCACAGTGAGTTACAGGAACACACATCACTAGCACTCACAGTCACTCAGGATATGAGCCAGTGGGGGGCAGCAACACATGGACTGACATGTTGCAACTTACATTTGGCAACAAATCCCATGCACTTCTACTTGCTGTAAGTTTGTTTGCACTTCTAAACAAAACGTTAATATGGCAGAATAACATTTAGTACATGCATGTCAAGAGGACCCAAATGAGAAACACTGTAAAGCGCAAAGGCGCTTGCCTCACTAAACCGGAGCTCCTTTTGATAACAGAAGCAGTTCCGTCAGCGTACAGGCGCACCGCCCACAGTGGTAGCAGATTGCATTGAAACTGAGTGGGGCCAGACCCAGCAGGCAACTTCCCCTCTCGGGCACGGAGTGGAAAACTCAGCCTAAAGCACGTATGTGATTGGTACAACTCTTAAACACTGACAGGACGTGACTTAACATCAACACTCCGGATGCTTGAAATTATGACCTGTGAATAGATAATGACATCTTTACAGAGGTGACGGCTGATGTTTTTTGGTGGAGAGAGCCAGAGGGCGTCATGTTATACAGGTGACTCAGAATCATGCCTGTCCAATCAGAGATGAAATATGACATCTCTATTCTCTCCTCAGTGACTAAATAGGTCAGAATTGAAATAGGATCACAGTTTTGTCAAGGCTTTCCTACCAAGTTGCCATCAGCCAATGTATTATGAATGCTCTCACATTTTTCTGAAGTATCACTGCTTTTTATAAGGAATGAAAACAGAAAGCTTGCCGAGAGTATTTAGGTAGTAAATCTCAGGGAGAAGAGACAAATTGGGTTATGCAAAGAATGCAGAATGGCACTGGCATATATTGCTTGTGTAAGTTTGTGATTAAATCATTCTCTCTTATTGGTCAAAAACTGATGACAGTCTATGGGATGTCATCTGAATAGCAACAGGGGAAATGCAAAATCAGCTGGTGTACTGGATGATGGACATCTTTTATTTACAATAAAGAAGTTTCCAAGGAACAAAACTAATAGTTCACAGTATGCCAAATGGCCAAAAGCTTAATAGCTACATTTGCCATTTACATTTGACATTTGACAATGCTTTTATCCAAATCAGCTTACAGAGAATACAATTATATTTATATATCTGAATGTGGAAATTGAACCTATGACCTTGCGATTCCTAGGAACTTAAACACACTTTTTAACCGCACATTTACATGTCTGCATTTGACAGATGCCTTCACCCTAAGCAACTTATATTGCAATCAAAGTATAGTATTTTACCAGTTTATGCATTCCCTGGGAATCAAACTTGTGACTGTGCTGTTGTTACAAACTTGTGCACACTTTTAAACACACTTAGATTTAGATGTATGCATTTGGCAGATGCTTTCATCTTAAGCAACTGGCATTGCATTTAAAGTATATATTTTATCAGTTTATGCATTCCCTGGGATTCGAACCCATTACCTTGCTGTTGTTACAAATTTGAAAACACTTTTAAATGCACTTACATTTAGATTTATGCATCTGGCAGATGCATTCATCATCAGTGACTTATATTGCATTCAAAGATGCTCTTGTGCTAAGCTACTTAGCAACTAAGCATTGCATTCAATGTATGTTTTATCAGTTTACGCATTCCCTGGCAACCAAACTCATGACTGTGCTGTTGTTACAAAGTTAAACACACTTTTAAACACACTTAAATTTAGATTTATGCATTTGGCAGTTGCTTTCATCCTAAGCAACTAACATTGCATTGAAAGTACTGTATATATTTTACCAGTTTATGCATTCCCTGACAATTGAACCTATGACATTGCTATTAATACAAATGTAATCACTCTTTTAAACGCACTTACATTCCGATTTATGCATTTGGCAGATGCTTTCATCCTAAGTGACTTACATGACATTCAAAGTTTATGTTTTATAAGTTCATGCATTCCCTGGGAATTGAACCCATGACCTTGCTGTTGTTACAAACTTTTAACACACTTTTAAATGCACTTATATATAGATTTATGCATTTGGCAGACGCTTTCATTCCAAGCAACTTAGCAACTAAGAATTGCATTCGAAATATGTTTTATCAGTTTATGCATTCCCTGGCAACCAAACTCATGACTGTGCTGTTGCTACAAACATTTGGCAGTTGCTTTCATCCTAAGCAACTAACACTGCATTCAAAGTATATATTTTATCAGTTTATGCATTCCCTGAGAATCAAACCTATGACACTGCTATTGCTACAAACTTAAAAACACTTTTAAATGCACTTACATTTAGAGTTATGCATTTGGCAGATGCTTTCATCCTCAGTGACTTATTTTATCAATTCACGCATTCCCTGGGAATTGAACCCATGACCTTGGCGTTGCTTAAAGGAGAAGTCCACTTCCAGAACAAAATTTTACAGATAATGTACTCACCCCAATCATCCAAGATGTTCATGTCTTTCTTTCTTCAGTCGTAAACAAATTATGTTTTTTGAGGAAAACATTTCAGCATTTTTCTCCATATAGTAGACTTCTGTGGTGCCCCGAGTTTGAATTTCCAAAATGCACTTTAAATGTGGCTTCAGACGATCCCAAATGCGGTTATAAATGATCCCAGCCAAGGAAAAAGGGTCTTATCTAGAAAAAACTTTATTTTCAAAAAAGTAATACAATTGATATACTTTTTAATGTCAAACACTGGTCTTGTCTTGCTCTGCCTGAACTTTTTTCCGGTTCATGACAGTTAGGGTATGTTGAAAAACTCCCATCTCATGTTCTCCCTCAACTCCAAAAGCATCCTATATTGCTGTTTTTCCTTTTTTGTTAAGGATGTTTGATCTTCTTTGCATGTTCATTTTACAAAGACCATGTCGGTACTTCTGCAGCGAAGTAGGATGATTTTGAAATGATTTTGAAGTTGAGGGAGAAAATACAATTGGAGTTTTTCGACATACCCTAACGGTCTTGAACCAGAAAACACAGAGTTCAGGCAGAGCAAGACAAGATGAGCATTTGAGATTAAAAAGTATTTAAATTTGATTTTTTTTTTTTTATGAAAATAACCAATCGTTTCGCTAGATAAGACTCTTCTTCCTTGGCTGCATTTTGGAAGTTCAAACTCTGGGCACCATATCAGTCCATTATATGGAGAAAAATCCTGAAATGTTCTCCTCAAAAAACAATTTCTTTACGACTGAAGAAAGAAACACATGACATCTTGGATGACAAGGGGGTAAGTACTAGGGATGTTCATTTCCGTTATTTTTCCTAACCTACAGCCGACGCTTGTTAACCGATTATTAACCGTTAACCGACAAGATTTAATTATTTTAGAAAGGATAAGTGTCTATGACCCGTTAAAATACCAACATTTGTTTTCCGGGATTAATTTTACATGCGCAAAAAGCAGCAAACAACAGAACATGAGGATTCACATGGACACGTCGCATCACCTGCAGCGCTTCTGCGAATGGAGAAAAACATCATAAAGCTATGCTATATATATATAATGAATGAATAGGCCTATAAGATAAATATTTTTACTTAATAAAACAAACAAACAAAAAAAAGTGCAACAAGTAGCTAGTATGCAGAGTTTTGGTTCATTTTTGTGCTGCGCGAAAGGAAGACGGCTGAAAGCGGCATCCTATTTTTCTTTATTTTACAAACAGCAAACCGTTTACAGTTTCGATTATCTGTAAAGAGTCGTTTCCCCTGTTAGAAGGAAAAAATCAAGTGATTGCGCCGGCGCCGCACGCGCACACACAATCAGCCAAACATATGGGGAACAAAAAAAAAATCACACTGCTTAATCGTTATCAACGTACTGCAGTGATATTATGCCCAACATTTTTTATGTGGATATTGTAATGCGAGAAGTACAAAACCAGGTTTACATAATAAATAATATTTTAAGCATTCAAATACATATTGAATACGGAGACATTTGGATTTGTGTCGTATGAGAGACCCAATGTTAGTTTCAGTTTCGCTTTAGCCTAAATGGTTTCGTTTTGGCTTGTCGCCTAGCTTCTTATATTTTTCATTCTCGTTCTTTTCTAAATACTGTTAAATTGAAAGGATTTTTTGCGGAGTGAGGGGAACTAAAATAGCCTAGCCTATGTTTATAGTGTATTGTAAATATTTCGCGTCGACACCAGGTCTTTCTGAATGTAATAATAAAATGCGACTTAACGTTATAGGCCTACGCGATTTATCTTTTTTCTCTCAAAAATGCAATTTCATTTTATTTTAACCTTACAGAAAACGTTTTAAAATATTTTGATTACTGAATTAATGAAAAAAAAAAGACCTTTTAAACCGTTTAACTGATTGTATTAATCGGTCAAAATTCTTTCTGTCGGTTAACGGTTAACCGGTTAAAATGAGCATCCCTAGTAAGTACATTATCTGTACATTTTTGTTCTGGAAGTGGACTTCTCCTTTAAGCTATTAAGTGCTTCAAGACAGCAGGAAATTCATTTAGAACTGAAGTACTGTTTCATTAGCTAAGACAAAAAAGTCCATGTGTCCAAATGTGTTTACTCTCAATCTATATAGAATTCAGTTTAGACTGTCAAGGATCAAGAGAAACTGCAATTTATCAAAGTTACCCTTCATTTGGGGCTCTCTGTGGTGTTTTGCTGATGACAACAATCTGTGTCACACTACAAATTGCTTTGAGCTAAAGACAGTACTTACAGAGATGGCCCGAAAGGATCCACTCACACACAGGCATTTAACTTTAACCACCATGTGCAGGACTGAGTCTACAAAGTACTTAATTACTGTAAGTCTAGTTGAAGGAACTGTACTAACCATGACACTTCCAACAGGAAGACGCTCTGTTCCTTTAAGTATTTATCCTGTGTGAATGATACTGTAACACTTGGTAATAAGTTCTATCCAGATATTTAAAAAAGAGTTTTGCATAAGGCTCAGATCTGACTATATTGATGTTCTTTCATGGAAACAGCTGAAACTGAGTAAAAGTTGCTTCAAGTTTAAAAATAGCCCAAATTAATTGAGGAAGAACTGATGCTTCCAGCAAAAAGTGCTGCAATATATTACATTATATAACATATGAAGATCTGTCAAACAATATAACTGTGAATACCACATTTTTAGCTATAAAAAGTCCAGAAAACTACGGAATGCTGAGGATAAACATTATAAGAATTCAAATTCAAAAACGTAGACATTTCAAGGTCAACAGGAACGCAAATGTAAATACGCAGTAGCGGCTGAATTCAATGTATGGAATGATTCTCCTGAAATCACAGCACAGTCCTAAGCGTTTTCTCTCTGATAATATGATTTGTTCCGCAATGTGAGGTAAATAATTAATAGAAAGGCTCAGCCAGCCAGTAAACAGGATCATCGTGTCCATGTCTAATGTGAGGTAAATGTTTTCCGCCCCTTGAGACATGCTGTAAAGTGGAGGGGAAATGTGATCCTGTCCAGCCAGCTGTGCAAGAGATCGATCACGTACATTGATCACAGTTTCCAAGCATTAACAAGCATAGAGAGACAAAGAGAGCTGGAGTGATGTTTTCATTCACAATGGGCCGATCACTGCCACCAAAGCTCCTTCACCGGTGCTCTGCCCTTCACATTCCCACAGCGTGTCAAGTTCAAATGTTAATTGTTCTCCGTGGTGAATGAAACAACCGTGCTGCAAAAAGCACTAAATGCCATCAAAACAGCAGGTGCATGCAATTTATTTTCTAGAAAGCTCAATTATCTTGGTATTCACATCAAAGTTCAACTTTAAGGATTTTTAGCTCCATCCCATGTTACTTTTAAGGTGCTCTAGCAAATGTTCTTGTTTTTCTGCTCAAGGAAAACATCTTTAACGAAGCTCTTGACAAAACATAAGATAAGAGAACAAAACAGTCGTTCATCCTTGTCCTTGGTTTGTTAAAACAACGCTTCCTGCTGGCTGCTTGCAAACAACATCTCTCTTGTCATAAATTTACCGTTGCTTTTTTCCTTTCCACGTCTCCCAGAATTTATGTCTGAAATAAACTTGAACTGTGGCCATGAAAATGCTTATATCCCTCTGGTAACACGACTAACTATTTGCAGCATCATGGCCAATAAATCACACGCCGTACGGCCTGTCCTGGCCGAAGCGTTTTCAGACCCATTTACTACTGATAATGCCTGCAGTTGGCCGGGTCTCGGAGGGAGAGGCAGGCAGGTGAGCTCATGAATCATTCGCTTCTTTCATCAATGCTCACCTGCGGGGCAGGTTTAGGGTTCTGCAGAACATGAGGGGATAACGGGGTTGAGGAGGGGGCCATTTCCCATTGCTCAGTGCCAACACGCTCACATTAATTAAAACATAAACAGGCTGAGTGCATGGTGGGAATTGCTCATTAAATAGCACACATTTCTTCTTGCACACACCCTGCTTTTATCCATTCATCTTGAGTGTGTTTACACGTGCAAGCATATGCTTATGACTAATAAAATCAGTCAATGCAATAAATTCAATCAGACAATGCAATAAAAAAGTGTGTGCATTTGGCTTGAAAAGATCAGTTATTGCTTTCTATTTGATTTTGACATCAAACATAAACAGACTCACACATAATACATGCACACACATCATTTTGACATCAGAATATGCTTGTGACAGTTTAATACATCTGTTTGTGCACTACACAGCTCTTTGCCTAGGAATATGGCGTTTCATGGAAGAACGAACTACTAAAAATATAATAAAATAAAAAATAAAATCAGGAAATCTGTGACTAAAGGTTGTCTACTTTCTTTAACTTTCTTTTAAATTAAAAATAAACTAAAAATTGAAAATGAAATTAAATACAATTAAATAAAATGTAATTAAATACAATTAAATAAAATTAAATAAAAGTTATTTTATTGTCCTTTGAGGCAATTTGTTGGCAGCAGTATAGGTTAATTTATGACAGTATAAACATAACAAACAAATATAGTTTTATATAAAGTATAATGAACTATAGAAAAAATTGACTGCTGCAAGAATAAAATAATTATATGTAGTATATGCTTTGATCCTTAAAAAAATAAAATAAAATAAAATAAATAAGGAAATCTGTGGTTAATTGTTGTGAACTTTCTTTAACTTTCTTTTAAATTAAATAAAAAATAAAATAAAATAAAATAAAACCAGAAAATCTGTGATTAATGGTTGTATATTTTCTTTCAATTTGTTTTAAATTAAAAATAAATAAATTAAAATAAAATAAAATAAAATAATTATTTTATTGTCCTTTAAGCCAATTTGTTGGCAGCAGTATAGCTTAATTTATTACAAATATAAACAAACAAATAGTATAATGAACTATTTAAAAAAAAAATGGCTGCTCCAAAAATAAAATAAATATATGTATTATATGTATTTGTCCTTAAATCCCTTTACTTACACAAGGGGAGCAAATAAAATGAAATAAAAAATAAAAATTTAAATAAAATTAAAAAATAAATAAATAAAAAAGAACATTGAAAGCTCAATGTATATTTTTTTTTATATTATATCATATATTTTTAAAGCTTTCTGAAAATCAGTTCACAGTTCATGTTTATTTAAAGGGGTATAAAACTACTGTAAGCACTGTAAAATGATGATATAAGATGATCACATCTAAAGAAACAATAACTTCATCAGTCCCGTGCTTCACAGATAGCCTTGGGCACTTCAGACTCAAGCACAAAAAGCTTTCCTGCTGACAGATATGATGGAATATTTTATTAACCAGCGCTGGCTTGATATATATACACTCTTGAGTTTCAATCCCCAGAGCGTGTCAAGGCCAGAGATGGACCACTTTGTCCTGTGGCCTATTATAGCAGTCACAATCTAACACCTATCTATCCACCATCTGGGAGAGGCTCCATAAAACTCCCATAAAAAGACAGAGTGGCTGGTCACTTGCAGATCGCCTTCAAAGGACACGGCTCATAAAACACACACGCTCGTACACGTGAGTATTCGCAAATCGGTCGGGGTACCTACAAATATGAACAGTCAGAACATCAAGCCTGGGTTGTACTGCAGTCCATCCTAATTTTGGACACGACAGAGCCTCAGAAACTCAACTGATGGATTAATGACTGTAATGAAAGTCATCCGACACTCATTTGGCCTCAGACAATCTAATCAACAACCCTGCGATTCGGGATAAAAAGACAGTCCATCTACGCTTTGTTCCATCAAAGAGAAACACTGTTAGGAAACTGTCAACACAGATACATGACATTGGTCTGTTTGATATGCCTAAAGATATTCATTTGAACTGAATGCTCAAATGAATATAACAACCCTGCTTTGACATCAACAAAAATTTCACAAGTCTGTTTATTTTGTTTTTCCAAGTTACGCATTATTATATGTTTAGTTGCATTTTATTAGATGCATCTAGGTCTATGTTTTCCTGCTGTTCTACCACAACCACAAATCAGAACAGACCAGCATCTCCTATAATTATGTGTTATTACTGTAAATATTCATAATACAATTTGAATCTGATATACAACAGGATGTTAAAGATGTCTTGTTTCACCAAAAGCCCACATATCCGCTCGGCTTTTACAAATGTTGACTCCCATTATGTGTTGCCAGAAAGCTTTAATCAGCACACGTCAGTGTAATAGCAGCTCTCATCATCCACAGACCAAAGCGAAATTATTTTTCCTGTTGAACCAGGATTACAATCAGCTAGAAGCCAACGCTGAGGACGCAATGGGTCAAATCTCTAGAGAACGGCTGCTAGAAAAGCAAAATTAGCTGTACTGTCAATTCGACAGGAGAACTGTCTTTTTGTTTTTATTTAATCATTTATTTCTGAAAAATGGTATTCAATTAATGCTGTGAATAAACTTGAAATGCGTGGTAATGCAATGTCTGATTTTAAAATGCCTTTTAAAGGATGAATTTTGTGATTTTAAGTTTTGAACTGATATATAATTTCTTATGATTTCTAAAACGTGATAGGGAAAAAGGCAACGAAGAAAGTCTTTTGTGACAAACGTCAGAACTGTTACTTTAAGTTGCACTCTTGACATATATTAACCTATTACTTTTCATACATAATTTGTAACACAAAAATATGGCAAAATATCTATTTAGGAGTCTTAGTTTGTCATGATTAGATTAGGATTTATTTGTAATATGGTGAAGTAAACTTACAAACAGTTAAAGGGTTAAGTTATTAATTAAAGATTCACATCCAAAACTCTTATTTCCTGGACAGATTTTCAGAGTCTAGAATTTCCTACTGGCAAATTTAATACCCATCTGTCTTGCTGTTAAATTATCAGACTTTTTAGTTTTTTTTGTAAGAATAATTACACATATAATGTACACAACCAGTCAAAAGTTTTTGGACAGCAAGATTTTTAAAGTTTGTTTAAGGAGTCTCTTCTGCTTACCAAGCCTGCATTTATTTGATCCAAAATACAGCAAAAGCAGTAATATTGTGAAATATTTTTACTAATTGAAATAACTGCTTTTTATTTGAATATATTTTAAAATGTAATTTTAATCTAAAATTTTAACATGATTACTCCAGTCTTCAGTGTCACATGATCCTTCAGAAATCATTCTAATATGCTCACTTGCTGTTCAAGAAACATTTTTAATATTATTAATATGAATATTAAAACAGTTGAGTACAATTTTTCAAGATTATTTGATGAATAGAAAGATACAAAGATCCGCAATTATCTGAAATAAAAAGCTTTTGTAACATTATACACTATACCATTTAAAAGATTGGAGTCAGAATTTTTTTTTCTCTCTTTGGGAAACTAATACTTTTATTTAGCAAGGATGCTTTAAATTGATCAAAAGTGAAACCTGAACAAAAACTAATCAGCTGTTTTTAACATAATAATAATAATACATTTTTAAGCAGCAAATCAGAATGATTTATGAAGGATCATCTGACTGGAGTAATGATGTTAAAAATTCAGCTTTGTAATCACATGACTAAATTACATTTTAAAACATATTCAAATAGAAAACTGTTATTTTAAATAGTAAAAATATTTCAAAATGTTACTGTTTTTGCTGTACTTTGAATCAAATAAATGCAGGCTTGGTGAGCAGAAGAGACATCTTTAAAAACATTCAAAATCTTACTGTCCAAAACCTTTTGACCGATAGTGTACGTAAAAACTTTTTTTGTACATTTAAAAGCCTGTTAAAGTGATTTTAATTGTCTTAGGGACACACACAATAATTGTCTAATTAAATGCAAAAAAGACATGGCACATATAAGTATAAAAACAGCTGCAGAGGATCTAGCATATGTGTGTAAACAATCAAATTAGGAGAGAAAATATGTATCAAGCAGTGGCATCACTTTTTAGAAACTTGCTGATGTTTTGTAACTCCTACAAAAAATGTTTTGTAGGAATTTTTTCTAACCTTCACTAAACTACAACAAAAGGTGCCTGCACTATTGTGCCAACAGCCTTGTTAGCACACCTGCCGTTAGTCTAAAAGAGAATTTTTTACCGGTTTCTCTCCACCGCACATGCACTGAAAAGTTGTGTAAAAGTGAGAGAGAATGTAGGGAAAGTGTTCTTCATTAAAGGGAACAGTGAAAGGGGTATATGTGTGCTGAGGCATTGTGGGAGATGTTCAGTAGGGCCTGACAGAAGAGTGTTTTTCACCAGTCAGTCTTTCTCATGACAACAAATGATATGCAGAGCGTGAGCAGATCTCACGATGCAGACAGAAAAAAAACACATTTCCCTGCCAATACTGCCTTTACAAAGAATTACAGAAGTCTGAAAATAGAAAGATAAAATAAAACTGCATTAACGTCATTTCATCATCTTCTGTCTGCATTTTAATAAACCCCTCAGGACAAAATTCGTAGGTTTTTCCTCAATGGAGTTGCTGTTTTGACACTTAAATCACGCCCCCTAGATGAGATGAGAGTACTAACTTCAGAAGGCTGAATCGTGCAACGAATCACGCAGCTGAAGTACTGCACATACTTTATGCATGTCAAAATCTAGATGCTTCCTGCTGTGTTTTAACATTCTGTTTATAACCAACATCATAGTATGTTGAAAGAGCCACATCAGAATGTTTACCTTCAACTGAGGTTGGAAACAAAATAAATAATTTATTAGCAACAATAAAATTACAGTATGTCCAGTCTTAATGGTTATTTAATGAGAAAACTAATAGAAGTTTTGTCCATAAGATGATAAAAGTTGAATTCGAAAAACTTTATAACAGCTGTCCGTCAAGAATGATTACTTTTTATTCCATCACATTACCAAAGTCAAAAGCATTACTATTTGACTGTTATTTACACTGAAATGTTACTATGGTTGCATTAAATAGAATTGTAAGTCAATATAACAGCAAGTAGTATATTGTGACTCAGCTTGATAAATGCTAAATAGCTGTTTTTCTTCTAACAGATTTCTTAATGCTACTCACATACTGCAGATGCATATTTAGGTCCTTCACAGGCTTTAATAGATGCACAGACAAGGGTGAGAAAGAGACAACTTCATCACAGGCCGCCCTAATAGCCAATAAATAAGTCTGGTCTGCATGAAAGTGATAAATGCAAAAAGTGTTTGCATTGTTTGGCTCATTGCTTTCCTGTCTGTTACTCTAAATTTCTCATTTACCTCTTTTGCAAGTAATTTACACCTGCCTGTTTTGATAAACAGCTAAATGTGAAGCCATTTCAAACAAAAAACATTATAGTCATGACAATTAAATACTGAACAAAACTTATTGCAAACTATATTTCCATTAGACCTTATTTGAATGTATTTAACTTATTGAATATTATATGTTTTATGATTATCTTGGAGTCTGCTGATAATCTAATCTGTAGTCTTCACCATTACCTAAAAATATTACTTGCTATACATTTTTAGTGGAATTTGCTAAATAATTACAGAGCTTTAATGAAACACTTAAATTCAACTAAACAAGGCTATTTGTCCACATAGACGACCTAGTAAAGTCACATTTACAACCACTGCAGGGATGAGGATTAAAGCAAAACACATTTCAAGTCTTGTTAAAAGTTTGCCAGTAAAAAGGATACAAAACAAAACTGATAAAATGTTTTTTTTTTTTTTATCTTAGATTCCAGTGTGAACGCTTATTACTCACGGCTCACCAGTGTCCAAAGTTATAGAGCTGTGTTATATCAAAACCAGTTTGTTTATAGTGTATTTTATGTTCTGATGTACTGTAGCACTGACCTCTATGCACCTTGCCAAAATGTCTGTATGTTTTGTATTATTGTTAGTTGTGAGAACTACAAGCAATCTATAATTGTTTTTCCTTTCAACTGAGTGAACAGCTAGAAATTTGCTCTTTTTTTCCACATGAACTGTGTCTTAAATCTTAAGCCTGTGCATGTGGCGCTTCAGAAAATATAATGAGTTGTCCGAGCTGCCACTGAAATGGTGCTGTAATACTGTCAATGCCGCATGTGGAGTTTAATACAAAGACAAAAACAGTTAATATGATGGAATGTGTTCAAAACCTTCAGAGAAAATCTGAGATGACTGGTCAAATGAGACTGGTGCGTTGCCTCTGAATGCAAATGATTTAAGTACTTTGGAGTTTGGATTAGATTTGGATGTAAATGTGACACCAACCTCATGTAAATTAGATTTCGTGACAATCAAGTTTGTAATAATTCTCAATAGCTGCATCTACATGCACCCAAATAATCTGTTTATAATAGGATTGATGGCTCAATTGGACTGTAAAGCCTTCATGTAAACATCTAACTGAGCTTGATCAAAATTAAATTTCAATCAGATTGAAAGTGGTGGTGTAGACCTGAAATAATCTCATTAACAGAAAAAAAAATTATGCATAAATGCTTTAATCTGACTATTTTCTCAATCGGTTTTCGAAAATATCTTGCGCACATGTGCAGTGCCTTGATGCGTATGTTTACATACACCTTCACACCATTCAAACGTGTGTTTATACACGTCTCGTGTTTCAAGCCAGTTAAATGAAACTGAATATTTAATAAATATTTGCTAAACAATCTCTTCTAACATGTCAGGTGTCCTGTTGGTGCTTTCTCCAGTTTTGAACATGAAAAACAATTTTTTTGGAATACATGTAATGCACATGTAAACAAATATGTGAACTGGGTTGCAACATTTAAGTTTATATAAACACAAACTTCAGAATCTGAAATCAGATTGGATTCATTCCTAATGGCGATGAGTGCATGTAAACATAACTAATGGCTCAATTACAGTAATGTAGCACTTGTGCGTGCATTGTGAAAAAGACATAAGACATGAATAGCCCATATATTACAGACCAATTTACTTGTTACAGATTGCTGTCCTCTGTTTGTTTTGTAGCAGCTTGTGACTATTGTCCCTGTCTATAAGTCCCGCTGATTGAGTCTGGCCCTTGATGCTGGGATGAAACAAAAGGACTGCTTTCCAGACTCTGGTCGAACAACAAACAAAAGCAAGGGTAATTGAAAACCCTGGCCGCTCTGTTACAGTGCACTGGCGGGAATGAAATGTGAGCGCCACGACTGGTCTACAGATTGGTCAATCCACAAGCTCTAAGGTCTTCCACCCCTTTCCCAATAAACCGTTATTGCATATAATGCGGTTTACAAGCTTATAACATGTGAAACGCAAAACGGTTTTCAGGAAATACAGAACGTGAAACGTGTAAGTCAGTGACTGCATTACTCACGTTTTCAATCTGCACAAGCACTTGACCTCACAATACGTCATCCAAGTCATATTTCAGACACCTTCGTTACTAGAGATAGATGTTCAATGCGTGGCTGCACTTGCCATTACTGTGAGGTGGTTTACCTGCTGCATCACCCTGTCATGGCATGGAGAAACTGTGGTACATCATAAAATAAAGGTGGGGGGGAAACTACCTCTCTCCACATATGTTTACACTCCCACTCATTACTGAAATTACACATCATTTATCAGCATGGAGAGCCTGAATGAGCATGGGCAGAGCTGCTAAAAGAGAGAGAGCAAGAGAGAGATGCTGTTTGGATAGAGTAGAAGAGCAGCTCTCCAACATCTAATTAGCTGAAGCTGTGTTTTCTCTGCATTTGGTGCGGCCTCCACATCTCCACCCAGAGATGGAAATCATCAGCCTAGGCCAGAGGTTCAAAAACAGATACAGATGTCCATGCCTGGTGTACATCAATGATAAACACCGATACTGAAAGGGAATCCTACATTTAAGAGACAAATTTACATATTTTACAAATTCATTTGGGTGACATTCAGTAGAGGACCTATTTAATCACCCCCAAAAAAGTCAACGTTGGATTGAGAGAGCAAGTCTACATTTTATGACGCAAATTGGAAACACCATTGTGAGAAAGGTTTTGTAAGGTAACTTATTAAAGTGCTTCATGTGGTGACATTTAAATGTACTGGTTTAATATGACTCAATTACTGTGACTGCATTAGGATACATTAGCAAAAGCCAGTTTTAGGGGTCAGATCTGGTAGAAACAGCTTGTAACTGCTCAGTTCATCTTTCATGTTGGAACCATGATTACAGAAATGCATTTAATTCAGCAATTAATGGCAGATTTGAAATGGATGAGACAATCTCTTCTGTTTTTTGTTTTTTTTGTTTGTTTTTTTTTAAGCAATTATGATGTTAGAGCAACACCATGAACCCAAAAACACTGGAAAAACATCTGTAGATCTGTGGGAAAATAAAACAACAAAAAGGTTTGAACACGACCATTTCTGCCATTATGTCATGAATCTCTCTCTCTCTTTCTCTCTTTCTCTCTCTCTCCCCCTCGTATTTACAAGAATAAATCTACATCTTGCCATATATAGCTGTGGCTATCTATTATAGATATGAATATATACACGTTAGGCAAAAATGCATACAGTATGTAGGATATCAAAAGCATACTATTGCTGTGTATTTAAAATAAGAAGAGACATTACTCTCCGAATTACACTACTAAAAATCTCTGAATAAGAGAATAAATGCAGCCACTGCAAACCTAACCCTCCATCCTGATCATTTATTTTCAGCTCAAAGCCGGGTTTAAACTAGTTTAGTGCATGCAGATAATTAGTCATCGTGTCTTATTTTGATGTGGTAGCGTCTCCAGTGTCTACTTACACACGTTTGTTTTATAGTATTATAGTATATAGTAGTTAGTATAGTATTATATCTCGCAGCAGATTGGAGTTGTGCATATGCATTTCCTTCCAATTATTAGTCTACTGAAACTAGTATTAACATAACAATCATACTCCAAAAAACTGTCTTTTTGACATGAAAATGCCATTTGCGAACTGAACAGAAGATGCGATCTGAATCGGAGAGATGGAGCGGACCTGCCCATGACTCAGTGCTGCAGCCTTCGGATTTCCTCCAGTTTCTCTCATCCAGACTCCCAAACTGACAGCCAACAAGCCATGGCAATACTTCACATGACCGTGACCATGTTACACATTTTGCACTTTCATTATAATTAAGCAATACGAATAAATCTGTGTGCAATCCGTCAGAATAATCAAACGGACTTCATTTGTATTACGTGCTTAACACAGCATTAAGAAAATTCGTGTTTTATAATTGGGTCACATTTCAAAGTCTCCGAACTGAGTTAAACCTTTTCGATAATACATATATCAGAATCTTAAAGTTAAAGATCTGACAAGTGCCACCAAGCGCTGATATGCGACCAAGAGACGAGCTCGTTTATATAGAACAAGCAACTGACAAGCTGACAAACTGTATATTAATATAATACGTTAATCAAATATTAATCGAACGTTATCTTTAAATAAGAGAAAGACGGAAATAATAAAAACAATGTCCAAATTAGCTTCCAATGAACGTCAAGTGACAGATCGAACAACTGGGCTCCCTAAATGAAATAAAATAACATCCCAACACATCTGAACGGTAACAGAAATGTTAAAAACTCAACTTACTCTTCAGCGCCTCATTGGTTAGTGTCGTTTCTATATTTTCTCCCGTCGTTGGCATCAGCTGAGACTATTTTCTCCTCAGAAGTGAAACAGGATAAAATCCTCCTCAGTTCAGCAGCCCCTGACTCAAATCCCGATGTTTCTTCTCCACAGACACCTTGAGCGCTCGCAGAGAAGAAAATTCAAGTATAATATATTCCTCACGAACGTGTTGTGCCTGTAAAAGGTCCGTATTCATAGAATAATAAGAGTATTTTCGGGGCCGGCTGTCATAGTGGAGCTCTCTCCTCTTCGCGCTCTGTGCGGACAGGTTTCGCGCTCCCCTCACGAGCTCTGGATGTGCGCTCGATCTGCCGCGCGCTCACAAACACACACGCACGCGCGCACGCGCGCACGCACGCACTGATCAGTCTCCACACCGGACACCGGAAGCGTCCTGTATACGTGTGTGGGTGTATTTCGTGTTATCGTACACTGTTTTCTAGGGCGTCCCGAGAAACTGTGTCATCATTACCACCTGGAAAAGAAAGCCACGTCGAGACAAACTGCTTTGTGCGCTGTATTTGCTGGTATGTCCTCAATTTAAGAAAAAAAGATCGAGCCCTCACTAGTTTCCTAGTCAATCTGTTTTGTTGGGCTCTGTGTTGCTTTGTGACACATAAAGCTTAATGCTTTAGTTTCTTTTGGAAGTATTTTCATTGGTGGAGATGAAAAATATGGAAAAGCAGAAGACAGAAGACTCAAATGAACACTAAAATGTACATATGTTGATTTCTGTGTTTGCACCAATAACGAAAATTAACTTTATGAATGAATCAGTGTTTTTGAATGTATTGGTTGAATGAAAGAGTCAATGACTCACTTAACAAACAGTCACTTGTCGCCACCTACTGGTGTAAGGATTGACCTGCAGAGACAGTTACTGTAAAATCCTTAATAATACAGACAAGCATATGTCTGATTTCTGCCACTGAATTAAAAAAAAAGGTAATTGTGACTTTTTATATCACAATTCTGACTTTTTTCTCGCAATTTCGAGTTTACATCTTGCAATTCTGACTTTTTTCTCAGGATTGTGAGATATAAATTAGCAATTCTGAGTAGCAATTCTGAAAGTTGCAATATAAACTCACAATTGCAAGTTATAAAGTCAGAATTGTAACTTATCTCACAATTCTGTCATTTTTCTAGTAATTGCAAGTTTATAACTCGCAATTCTGAATTTTTTTCTCACAATTCAGACTTTTTTCTTAGAATTATGAGTTATTGCGAGTTTTAATATCCAATTTTGAGGGAAAAAACTGATATGTACTTAACTCGCAATTGCATGTATAAATATACTTGCGATATAAACTTGGAATCCTGAGAAAAAAGTCACATTTAAAACACATAAATTTGCAATTCTGAGAAAAAAGTCAGAATTGTGAGTTTGTCTCTTGCAATTCCGACTTTATGACTCACAACTGTGAATTTATATCACAAATTTTTGAGAACTTTTTGTGATATAATTTTTTGTGTGTGTGTATAATTGCGATATAAACTTGCAATTCTGAGAAAAAAGTTACAGTTGTGAGAAATAAATCGCATTTCAGAGAAAAAAAGTCACAATTGTGAGATACAAACTTGGAATTCTGAGAAAAGTCACAATTGTGATTTATTTCTTGCAATTCCAACTTTATAACTCAAAATTGCGAGTTTATATCAAAAAATTTAACAATTGCGAGTTTTATGAATTTAGTATTTTGCTGTCATTACATTGTTTAAAGCATAAGATTTTTTTTTTAATAACCATTTTGAAAAAGGTTTCAGGATTTTTTTAGACCAGACTTTGTATAAAAATGATATTCAACTATGTTATGAAAGATATAACTGATTTGAATACCATTTTCTTTATGCAAAATGTGTGTAAAATGGCCATAAACAGGTTTTCCAATTATATACAATGTATCTATATCTATAATGTATCCAGAACTACTTTTCATTTAATCAAATATGAGTGGAAATAGTGAATTAAAGTGTTAAGATTTTGCTTGTGCTGCAACAGTACTTATTACTGGAATCTTTAGTAATGGAGGCAGAATATTACAAACACATCTTGACCTTGCGCAGAGAGCCAGAAGACGCTGTATTGATTTTTATAACAAGCCCTGCAAAGAACGCAAACCAGATTATGTTATTCCATCTCTCATTAAAATGTACAGACCCATCCATAATCCTATTTAACTAAGTTCATTAAAGACAAATGACTGAAGTTAACTTACAGTCACATAACTCATTTTCCTTACATAGATTTATGTGCCTTCACACACCCTTGAATAGAATTTTATCATATTCTCTTTTAGCATGTACAATATGATCAGTGCTGCAATCCGGTTTACCAAGCACACACCTGCTCTCCACTTTCAGCCAGAGAGGAAACATTTCTTTTCTGCACTGCCTCTTAAATTAACAGCCTCTCAAGCATTTCAAAATAGGCAGAAATTTACAACCTCTCAAGCATTTCAGATCGGTACAAAGGATAATATTTTTGGCAGTGAGCTGTGATATTACAGATTGATTTTTAATACTTCATCCAATAAAAAAGATTTCCTTCCTTTGGTTTCAAGGGAAAAACAACCAAAGTAAAAAAGGGGGGCCGATGGCTCGGGCCCTATAGGACATAAATCTTTTATCCATGGCTTCCGCATGGGAAAGAGATAAGGCGCAGGAAAACGAAACATTGAATGGCTCATCCGAATCTCCTAGCAGCTCTGTTCCCCTGAGTGGGCTGATGCACAGACAAATATGCCAGCTCGAAATAATGAAATAAACATCCTCGCTGCTTTGCTTGAAAATAAGCGAGTATCTAAATATGTAAATGCCACAACAATATAAAGAATAGATAGCAAACTCAATCTCAGTCAAGTAAATGCCAGCAACATTGTTCAGATAATGGGACATGAGAAGAATGCTGTTATTGTGGATGTTTTGGGGAAAACATTCATCAAGATACTCTCTAGAAAATCTTTTATTCTATACAGCAGGATGTTTAAGCATAATTATGCTGTGCATCAACATCAATGCATAACCTAAAGCGTTAGCGTCTCATTTACAGTGCACAACCTGTCATGCAGGGAATCTTACTTGCATTGTACATTGCGGTACGATCCTAATCGTGTGACATATCCTATTCGAACTGTCATCTATTTTAGTCACCCTTATTTGGATTAGCCTCAATGTTGACATTGTCAACAACACGAGTACCAAAAAACCCCAAAAACAAACAACGAGTGAAAGTTGGAGAAAGGAAATGTAGGTGTTGGAAAACATGCATGTCATGCGTAAACTGGCAAACACAAGCCAAATAGTCAAAATGCATTGACTGTGCACATGCATGTCTTTTAATTCAATGGCAGTGTCTAGATTAAGGCCTGTGGGGCTTTGAAACAATCTAGAGTTTTAGTGCAAACTAAATTGACTGAATTAATCTTCATAGTATTCAGTTATTACGTCTTGCAGTATGAAAGCATTTCCTTGTACTCTTACTACCATGTCAATTTGGTTTACGCACACTAATGGATTGCACTGGTTGTTATGTTGTCTACGTAGACAGACGTATCATCACTGATTGAAAGCACACAGGTCAGGGCCTCTTTCTAATCCGGCTGATTAGTCAGGGTCTGCGATGAGCTCAGCGCAGTGTACAGACAGCAAACAATTCAACAACAGCTTGGCGTCATCCTTCACGAGCCCTTAGGGACTGAGTCTGACTCTTAGAGCCTGCTGTGCCCTTTGACCTCTAGATCAAGCTCCTCAATTACTTTATACCTGCAGACGAAGATGGGTGGGGTCAACAATTCAATTAAAGCCAGCAACACACCCACTAATCACATCAGGACTGGCAGAGTTTCATTAGCGCTCCAGACTCTTCAAAGCCCTGCCTCTGTGTCAGTAAGGGGATTGGCCACCCGCTCTTTCATGCGTTAATTAAATTTGAAAAGTCTCGTTGGCTATAAAGGCAGGCTCAGTATTATGGTTCTGAGGTTGATGAATGTTAAATAAAAACTAAAATGATTTCCAATGGAGCATTTTTAGTTAATATGCAAATCGCATAAAGCACAGACACTGAGAACCACAAGAGATGGGCATTTCCTTGGCATATTTCAAAAGAAAGAGAGAAGAAACTATGTTGCTTTAAAAAACAAAACTTTTTTTTTTCCAAGATGATTAAGAAATAATATTTCCTCCAAAATTCTCAATAATACAGACAAAAAAAAAAGTTTCATATTTTTAAAATTGTTAAGTTTTTATTCATCACGGTAAAGTCTGTTATACTATCTTTGTGTCAATTTTAATGAATTCATTATAGTTTAAAAGAAAAAATATGCATGAGAATTATAATTATAATAATTATTTATTATTAAATTATATTTTTATTTTAATAACAACAATAGTAACGACAGCAATTATTATTAGTAGTATATGTGATTTTCATGAGATTTATTTAAATGTTTCCCCAAATTCTCATTTATACAGAAAATAATGAAATATTACTTAAATTGAGAAGTATTTATGAATTATGCTAAAATCTGTTATACTGCTTTTATGTTTTAATCACTTCATTCTAGTTGTATATCTACTGAAATACAGTAAAAGACTGTATGAGAAGTTCCATATAACAATAACAAAATTATTTATTATATTGTAGCTATTTTATAATAATAAAAGTAATATTTAGCATTAATAATACTATAATTATGATGATTATTATTATAAACTTGACTGGGACAAGTTTTCATGAGATTCACTCAAAGAAAAAATTCTTGGAGGATTCTGTGTGTTGATAACAGAGTGACAGAAAGAGGAAATGAGGACGAAAGGAGGCAGAGCTTCAAGGCAAATAAACTTCTTGAACCTTTGCAAATTTCAAATGAGCTCAGGCTAAATTGAAATTCAAAGAAACAGAGTGGATAAAGAACGCCAGCTGTAGACTGAGAAGTCACTGATGGGGAAAATACTCTGCAGGCAGCCTGCACTCTATTCAGGGTGATACGGGTGTGAAACGGCAAACAAGCATTTGATCATATTGGTTCATCTCTTCGACTCAAGAAACAGAGCTCTAAATAAAGAAACATAGCTTTTCTTTGTTGAAACATCACATACAATCATATATAGTCAGAACACAAAACTATTCTTTATCACACATAGTAGACCAAATAAGTATTTAAGCCAGACTCAAGCCACGATTTAAATGTATGTAATGCCATTTGCATTAGACAAAATATCAAAGCAAATGGAACCACATTTACCACCTGGTGTTTTTTGTGGTTTTTAATGGATATATGAACTTCAGTTTACACAGGTGTCCTAGTAGAAGAATCACAGGTGTAACCACAAATACAAAACGCTGCATCTGAAATCTTGATATTTTTATATTTCTTTACTATATAGTATGCAGCAAACAGAATGTGTCCCATGCAGTAAGTCCAAATTCTGCAGTGCAAATTCAAAATATTTCAGAGTTGTTTCTCTCGCCCTCTTCTGCTTCATGCTCACGTGCGTTGCCAGGTTTAGGTCGAATAACAGGAATGAGTGCAATTGATAATGGAAGGCAATGAGCATTACACTGCGAGTTATTTGATATGATTTATCTGTGTTTTACTTTGCCTTTTGTCATAGAGTTTTTTAGATGGATTCTGAGGGTGTGGAAAAATACTGGCGAAATAACACATTAAAAAAAAAAAATCTGACACAGAACACATTTCAAAACAGAATAACTGGCTTTAGCATAGTTTTCAGAGAAACAAGAATGTGAAGTTAACACAATATGTAATTTTTTTTTTTATTAAAATATCCAAAAACCACTAGAACAGTGTTAAATTTTACTGACTTGTGTACTTACTTGTAACGGACTGTGTCAATGCGTCACCTGCCAATGACATCATACATCTTTGATTTTCCGGTTTTATTTTGTAGAAAACATGGAAACCCCAAAGACACTTTAACATGTTATGCATTTTATTAGACAGGTGACAAATGCACAGAAAAGCATTATACTAGAACTTTCAACACACTCAAATGTATCTAGCATGAAACAGCGCTGCTTTTTTCTACATACGCATGACTGGAAGAAATGGAAGCAGTCGTCGTTTCACTTTCACAACTTTCAGCCTCACCCTGCGTCATACTACAGTGACCTTAATAAGTCTATAATACATTAGCTCATCCATGGACATGATTTCTGCATGAGTCCCAGTGGACTGCATCGGCTGTAGGGATGAAGACAACAGATTCTACACTCAATCACAACATCATCAAACTATGCCTTAGTTTCTTTGTTTGTTTTAAAGGGGTCATGGGATGCAAAGTTCACTTTTACATGTTGTTTGAACATTAATGTGTGTTGGCAGTGTATGTACAAATCTACCCTATAATGATAAAAATCCATGCAGTGGTTTTTAATTAATCTGTAAAAATAATATTCCCTTTTTCAAATCGAGCCATTCTCAGATGCCTGTCAGTGTGGCGTCACACCCACAGAGGCCGCTCCCATGGTAGTTGATTGACGTAAGCATCTTACCTCAGACCCGCCCTAAATCAGCTGTAACAGTCCGCCCTCTTTGTTTCGATGCCGAAGCAGGGATGTAAGTTAGACAAGAATATCTCAGATTGAGCGACTGAGGTGCTGCTGGATGTAATAATGAATATAGCAGTCGTCATTTACTCCCAACATCTGAGCCGCTGAAGATGCAGTGGATTACGTCTGTTTGTGAAGGGAATGCACCTCCCGATCTACATATATCTGTCTATGTTCACGCGAATCATTCGTGATCCAGCTTCACTTACAGCAGAAGTGAGTATAAGTATTTTTTTTTTTAATGAATCTTTGTGATCGCCTTTCCTAATAACGTGCTAGTTAACAAGTTTAGTGGCTAAATGCAGCTAAAGTAAACAGGCTCGTCACTCCACAGAGAGGGGAGGGACGTTTACAACAACCTCGACCAGAACAAGATGATTTTTGCAGAGCTCATTTTGACCCCTTTAAATATGTACCTTCTAGCAGCGAAAAAAAATGTACATATTGTGCCTTTACATATCTGCAAACACATTACTGTTACATTACTCATTAACCTTTAAATGCTTGCGAAGTCCAAATTCAAATGTAGTACTTAGAAGTATGCAATTTCAGATGCACCTAAAGTAAAACTATAAGACCCAAAATTGCAAGAAACAGACTATTCAGACCAATTCAGTGTTTGCAAACAGTGATATCACTTTTTGTGTGCAAGGCTTATCTGTTGGAATAATGACAGTTTTCAAGTAGTGGTCTATGGAAGCCATGGAATAAAAGAATTTTTAAAAATTAAATTTGAGTTTGTATTTCATTTTAAAATGAACTCATCATTCTCTCTTCTTCCCTCGGCTCAGAATCATGAGTTTATAGCCTGCACTCCTGGGTGTTTTTTTTTTTCTCAGAACTGGCATACTTGCTATCGTTGAATTAAATTGAGTTAGAAAAAAAGAAAAAAATGTCAGAATTGTGAGATAAAATAGGTAAATGCTGTGTTAATGTTATAGGCTCAAATAGTATTTCATGCTGTAACTATAATAAAATATGTCCCCTATGACCTACATATGTAATTAATATGTAGACAAATTGTTTAAATTAAATTTATGCTTTAAAAGTAGGGTAATCATAGTAGGTTTCATCCATAGTCTGTCCATTTAAACATCTGCGTTTAGCTTCAAATGGCATTTCTGACAAAAGTATTCTATACAAAATATTTTCATTCTAAAATTGACATCCAAAGGCATAATAAAATAAATTTTTTCTCTTATTCCAAGGATTTTACCCATTTCCCTCCACTTGTTACCAGTGTTTTTCTGCCACCACAATGCACGCTGAGCTGTCGGTGATGTAACTGTGACGTGTACTCCAAATTGGTCTATAACACTGACTATGCAAGGTATAGATGACTTCACAGGAAGTGTACAGCAATTACACATGACTGTAACCAATTGCACACTTTCTCAGAAGTCTGGATTAAATATATGGCCCATTAAAGTGGCATTTGTATTTCCTGTCATGTTTTAAGTGTGGCTTAAACATATTTAAGTGGCTTAAAATACTTTTGGTCTGCTGTACCTGTTAAATACACAGGGAGAGAGGAAGGAGAGAGCAGGAATGTAAGAGGAATAAGACGGACAGTAATTACACTGATGATTGAGCGTGAAGCTTCCCATCAGCTCATGAAATGACGGCTCCTGTGGATCAGTCACTCTGAACTCTTCACTCAAACAGCTGTGGGGGTTTGACAGCTGGATTTCAGGATGTGAGAATGGCATGTTGTGTCTCTTTTCACAAGGAATTAAGACGCAGATTAAATATAGACAAAGTGCTGTGTGCCACGACCAAAATAAGATCCCTCGGTGCCCAAGACCTCACATCACCCCATAAATGAAATCAACTCTGTCACCTCACTTGAAACATGCCATTGGAGGGCATAAACTTACTACTTGCACTCTAAATCCAACTCTCTGATTATTTTATAGCTCATGTCTTGGGAATCACTGTTCCTTCACGACAGTAGGAGTCCCAAAGCGGTTAATCTCCTCTGGTCTTCTTTGTCATTGAAAAATGACTGGCCTCACAATGGTGTTTTATGCACTTAAAGCTACAGTGTGTCATTTTGCACTGCAAGCAACACCAAATGGATTTGCAAACAATAATGAATAAATCATTTCCAAAGAGGTTTTCCAAACGCTCTTCCAACATGACATTTCTTAAATTATTATAATTTAAATGATGGAATTTTGTTGCTTTTATTCTGTTTTTATAGACTGCTGACTGGATTGAGCCACATATAATTCTAGTGCAACATTGTTATGATGACAATAAAGAATTTAAATCTAAATTTAGTCAGACAAACAATTAATGTCACCCTAAAGCCATGCTATTTTAGGACAATTACATATGCACTGACCTCACAGGACTAGAAGTATATTTTTATAGTTATAGTCTTGCATTACAGACATTTAGACATTCTGTCTACAAAAGAGTGATGCAATAAAACATTGTGAAAATGTGAAATGTGTTTCACTCAATTTGACTACGAAAATGCCTGCCATTCAGAACTTTTACCAGCTAAACAAAACTAGCAAATAAACCATCAAAATCACAACTTATCACAAGATATTATATATATATATATATATATATACACTGCTGTTCAAAAGTTTGGGATCAGCAAGATTTTTATTTGATTAAAAAAACAGTAATATTGTAAAATTATATTATCATTTAAAATAACTGTTTCCTATGTGAAAATATGGTTAAATGTAATTTATTTCTGTAATCAAAGCTGTATTGTTATCATTACTCCAGTCTTTAGTGTCACATGATCAGAATTTATTCTAACATGCTGATTTATAATCAAAGTTGGCCAAGAGGGAAAGGCCATGTGTGACAAAGTTAGGACACCCTATGAGTCAGTTGCCTGTAGATCCACTTTTAGCAGCAATAACTTAAAGCATTCATTTTCTGTGTGACTTTATCAGTCTCTAACATCGTTCTGGAGGAATTTGGACCACTCTTCTTTTCAGTGTTGCTCCAGTTTATTGAGGTTTGTGAGAATTTGCTTATGCACAGCTCTCACCACAGCATTTGAGTCAGGATGAGTTCTGGACTTGGACGGGGCTATTGCAACACCTTGATTCTTTTCTTTTCATCCATTCTGTTGTATATTTGCTGGTGTGCTTGGGATCATTGTCCTGTTGCATGACCCAACTTTAGATGTTGGACAGATACCCTCGCATTTGACTCTACAATATTTTGATATACAGACAATTTCATGGCCAACTCAATGACTCTGAGGAGCCCGGGTTCTGTGGCTACAAAACACGCCCAAAATGATCAGCCCTCCTCCAGCATGCTTGTCTTTTGGTATGAGGTGTTTGTGCTGATATGCTCTTTAGGTTTTCACCAAACTTGGCGCTGTGCATTATGGCCAAACATCTCCACTTCACTCTCGTCTGTTCAAAGGACATTATTCTAGAAGACTTGTGTTTTGTTCAGATGCAACTTTGCAGACCTAAACTGTGCTGCAATGTTTTTTTTTTAGATAGAAGAGGCTTTCTTCTGCCAAGCCTTCCAAACATGCCATTTTTGTCCCATATTTTTCTAATGGTATTGTCATGAACTTTATCATTTAACATGTTAACTGAGGCCTGTAGAGTCTGAGGTGTAGTTCTTGGGTTGTCTGCCATTTCTCTGAGCTTTACACGGTCTGATCTTGGGGTGAATTTTCTGGGACGTCCACTCCTGGAAGGAGAGGTGTCTGTTTTAAATGTCTTCCACTTGTGAATAAACTTCAAATTGTTTGGAAATGGCCGTATTACTCTTCTCAGATTGATGGCAGCAACAATTGCTTCTCTAAGATGATTGCTGATGTCTTACCTCCTTGGCAATGTGTTAACACACACCTGAAGGCTCCAGACCAGCAAACTGCCAAAGCTTATGCTTTTATAGAGGCGCTCAGACTTGCTGATGATCAGTTAATCAAAGGTATTTAATTATCAGTGCTTGACTGTTATTTACCCTCTTAATTCCAATGTTAACAGTAAGGGGGTCCTAACTTTGTCACACATGGCTTTTCTATTTTGGCTTTATTTTTGTTCAGTGAATAATGACACGGTGCAATTTGTCATGTGTTGTTGTTTATCTGAGGTTTTATTTTCAAAATAAGACCAGCCAAGCACCTTTTTTTTTTTTTAAATGATGTCCTGATACAGAAAACCATGGAATTCAATAGGGTGTCTTAACTTTTTCCACATGACTGCATGTATATATATATATATATATATATAGAGAGAGAGAGAGAGAGAGAGAGAGAAATAAATTACTGATGAAATTAATGTAAATCATGCCAGAAAATCTCATGTTGTGATGACAAAATTATACCACAGCAATATAATTTTATGATGATAAAATGTTAATGTCAGTTTTCATGCACATTAGACTATCAAAACAATAGGTAATTCATCGATATTCAGATATTCGGTTTTAATCAAGTCACATACTGTATGTTATTTAATATGACTAAATGTACCAGACTACATGAGTTTACACAAAAAGGTCATTTTTTTATAGGTCAGATCATTCAGAAGTAGCTCCTTATGTTGTTACGTTTAATAATGTAATAAAGGACAATGAGCATTTGTGTCTGTGCATTTGGCTCATGAGTCATTTGTAGCCTATTGTTGATGATAACATCAAACTTTGGCCATTTTCTCTCCGTCAGGCTCTCACTAATGCACCAGCCATCATTTCACACTAGAGTTTTCTTCCTGAGCTATTTTCTGTGCGCCCTTAGCAACTCAGAAATGGGTTCTGTCTCACTGACTTCGTTAATAATCATAATTATCTGCACGTCTCGTTTATCCTCTCTCGCTTTCTCTTTCTCTCTCCCGCTCAGCCGATCGGGTTTCTGACGTCATGTTGTGCGGTTGAGCGCTGGGAGTTTCTCTTTCGTCCTCTATCCAAACCTGTGCATGATGGAAAAAAGATATCAAACTGGTTAATTTTTAATCTCTTGAATGCAAAGCCGTGTAGCGCAGGACTCTGCACTAATGGCCCCAGATTGGATAACTGGTGCAAGGCTCTGGAGATAACGGAGATCCTTTACTGCTGGATGATGGGTATGATTACAGGTCAAAAGAAAACAAGCTTCTGTCAAAGCGCCGCAGTTGCACATACTGTCTGTCTGTCTGCAGTCAGAATGCTTCACTGGCTGTTCATTCTGGAAGCATGCTGTCTGAGCTGACATATGACAGCTGTCTGTATTTCTGTTTTCCAGCACAAACCAGAAAAGAAACCCACAGCAAAATGTCAGGACAAAAATGAAGAAGTCTAAGTGTCTTCTTTCAAACGCTGTGGTTTTCACTTTTAAAAATGACTGGTTTTGCTTTTAGCTTAAGCATCTAATACAGAATCGTATTCTTTTAAACCTTTAAAACATGAAATATTTAATCCTTTAAGGATTTTGGTCTCAGCTTTTGCATTTATAATGCAAAAATTCCTATTGATTTTAACATAAATATCATTAGCAACAACAACACTTTTTTGTGTTGTTCAGAAATGTGACGCTCTCAGAATTTTCAGAATCAACCATGTAACAAAATACTGTAATACTGTCTTTGCACATTTCAGTGTTAATGTTTATATATTTTTGGTACATGCAAAAAAAAAAATGTTAGTAATAAATCATAATGTCTGTATAGTTCTTTCCCATTAACTGCCAAAATGTCAGTGCAACTTTTTTTTTTCTTTCATTGTAGGTTTATTGTTATTCTTTTCATGGCAGGCCAGGTGTATAAAAAAGCAAGAAATTTAGTTTCTGTGAAACAAGGCAGTACAAACAAGAGAATGACAATGCCAGCAAGCCATAAACAATAAATACAAAGTGTCATATAATAAACATGTTAGATTCAAAATAATATATATGCAAAACAGCATGCATGCATCTATTAGAAATGATATTCCAACGTATAAAAATCACATCAAATTACAACTCTCACTCTAAAGTTCCAGCAGGAACAATATTTTAGTCAAATTACGAAAAATACAGTAATTTATTATACGTTCAGCTGTGCACACCGTATTTGTTGTGTATATATTGTGAATATTGTTATATGGCTCTGTTTTTTACGACACAAGGATGCATTGAAGTAAAAACAATCACTTACAAGATTTCCAGAATGATTACAAATAAAATAGAGGTAAAAATGACTCGGGCAGAATCTACACTGTTGTTCAAAAGTTTGGGATTAGTAACATATTTAATGTTTTTTAAATGAGTCTTTTTTGCTCATCAAAGCTGTCTTTATTTAATTTAAAAAATAGTACTATTGTGAAATATTATTGCAATTTAAAAATGTGTTTTTCTTTTTTAATATACTTTAAAATAGAATTTATTCTTGTGATGCAAAACTGAATTTTCAGCATCATTACTCCAGTATTCAGCGTCACAGATCTTTCAGAAATCATTCTAATATGCTGCTTTATTATCAACGTTGTAAACAGTTATGCTGCTTAGTATATATTCTATGTATTGTTCTATATATATTTTGGCACCTGTGATACTTTTTTCAGGATTCTTTGATGAATAAAACGTTAAAAAGCACAACATTTATTTAAAATAGAAATATTTTGTAACAATATACACTACCATTCAGTACATTTTTTCTTTCTGTCTTTGAAAGAAATGAATACTTTCATTCAGCAAGGATGTGTTATATTGATAAAAAGTGATGGCAAAGACTTATATTGTTAGAAAAGATTTATATTTTGAATCACAGGGTCCAAAAAATATTCAGCAGCACAAGTGTTTCCAACACTGATAATAAATCAGCATATTAGAATGATTTCTGAAGGATCATGGCTGATGAAAATTCAGCATTTATTTACATTTTAAAGTATATTAAAAGTGTAAATGTGCAATCATTTTTCATAATATTACTTTTTTTTTGTATTTTTAATCAACTACATGGAAGTTTGAAACGTTTTTGAATATCCTGTTTGACTTGAGCAAATTAAAGACATAAAATGGATTGTGAACAGAATGCTGCCTTTATTCAGCTTAAGAAAGGTTAAGAAATACTTGCGCAGCAATATTTCTAAACATAAAGGATGAAACTTTCACCCTTTCAATATGCAAATGGTACGCATTGAGAGAGATAAAAAGAGCAAGTGAGAGAGAAGTACATATTTCTCCCGTCCTCAATCTGTATGTGAATACAACATGCATACCGTGGTCTCCAAATTGCTGACTTTATCATTTCATTTCTGCACTGGAAAAATAGCCAGGATGATAAAACCTCCCGCTATCTGAATCAGACAGGTGTCGCCTATTCAACAGAGAGAGAGAGCGAGCGAGATGATTGTTTTTGTAATGTTACAGTCCTCTTAAGATTGAAAGCTAGCGCGGTGAGCGACAGCCAGCTATTTAAGTCAGTCCTAGACTGTACGGCACACACACACTAATGAGCACATGCAGCTCCACGTCCACTCGCTCATGCACAGAGATCAGCGGCACAGGGCTACCAGCACGCCAGGCAAATCTCGCATCTCACATTACGCTTATTTGCAAGATTTCACCTCTCTCCTCACAAACAAATCTGGCTTGTCGAATAACAATATGTCAATAAGGCCAAAGGCTGCTAAGACTCCCTACTGTGTGCACTTCTTTATCAGTAGTAAACAGCTCAGGATGTGTTAGCGATGTAACACATCGAGTTTTAAAGAGTTTGACTTTAAAAGACTGTGCACTTATATGTTCTATATCATCACTGTTAACAGATTAAAATAAGAAAATGAATGTTAAATCAATTTATTTAAAAGTTTATAATTATAATGAAATTAGATACAGCAAATGCATATATATTTAGTGCTAGGCAATGATTAATCGCGATTAATCGCATTCAAAATAAAACTGTTTGCGTACATAATATATATGTGTTTACTGTGTATATTTATTATGTATATATAAATACACACACATGCACGTATATATTTAACAAAAAAATGTTTATATATTAAATATAATTGTATATTACATAAATTGTTAATAAACTAATAACTTAATATACTAATTTATATATTTATAAGAAAATGTTTATAAGAAATTTATTTCTACTTATACAATAATTGTACTGCTATATAAATTACACAATTTATATATGAAATATTTTACAAATGCTTTATGTGAAAAGTGGTTTAAATGCAATGAATAATAATAATAACAACAACAATAATAATAATATATAACATATGCGTGCACAGAAACCCACAAATTTACTTCAACCTATACAATAAATAAATAAATAATATTTATACATCACATTATTATAATTTTATATATTTTTATTACATAATTAATGATATATACACACACACACCAAATTTTAATTTATATATAAAACATGTATTTTACAAATTAACTGATATTATATAGAATTATATAGAATTTATATAACTTATGAGTTAAATTAAATTGTGGGTTTGTATGTGCGTGTATATACAGGCACATACAAACACATTAATTATATAAATTACATATATATTATATAGAATTAATTCTAATACTACAGAAATTACAAAATTTGTAAATTAAGTGCAATGAATAATAATAATTGTTATTATAATCTAATATATATATATACACACATTAAATATTAAACTTATATAAATGCACAATCAAAAATAAATATATGTAATGTTTATTTTTTGTAACATATGTAATTAACACAATGCATATAGTGTTTAGTAAACATCTATGCTGGCGTCTGTAAATCATAGTTTTATCTGCATCAGCATTGAGATGATGTAACGTATACTGCAATTATCAAAATGATGCAAGCAAGGTCACAAGCCCACGATCATTTACTCGTATCACTGCTTTTACAGTCTCCACAGTGGCAATGCTGAGACAGGAGCTGGACAAGTGTCCCCTACCACGTCCGGCCAAACCCAGAGTCACACGGACAGATGGCCTCCCCCAGGACACTGCCTCCAATGGGATGTGCGCTGGGCGAGAGGAGGAAAAAAAAACGCTAATATTAGACATACTTGAGCGTTTCTGAAGGTACCGGCACTAACAGATGGCAACAGAGCTCTGACTCACGGCATGAACACACAACGATGGCGCAAGTCTCTCTAAGATGATACGCCCTGTGAGAGTGTGAGAGAGAGAGAGAGCTGGAGCCGTGAGAGGGAACGGGGCGAGATCTCTCAATGGAGCATGTCCAGAGAGCGACGCTTCCCTCTCCTCGTGTTCGAAAGCTTCCTTACAGCATGCTCAAAATCCTCCAGAAATCTCTTCTAGAAACATCTTCAACCAAATCAACTATTCACATTGTTCACCATGCCAAGATCTTTGTATGGAAGCGTGTCACCCATGTGAGTGCCAACATCTCTAATCTGCATATGCTTTGACTCTGATTAATCCATCTTATTTTAAATAACATGGCATATTTGGTAACACTTTACTTGAAGGCTTTATATATAATGCATTATAAACAAGTAATCTACACCACTCCAGTCCATCAGTTAACATCTTCTGAAGCCAAAAGCTGTTCGTAAGAAACAAATCCATCATTAAGACATTTTAAACCCTCGCTTCTGTCAAAAATATGAGTCCATATCTATAATAATGCTTCCTTTAGTGAAAAAGTCCATCTCCTGTTGTCCTCAAACATTAAAATCCACCCACATATTTGTTTAGAGCTCTGTTTTGGCTTGTAAACGGTGCTTGATCTGTGCAGATTTCTTTCCTGATTCAGACGAGATTACTTTTTCACGGGAAGAAGCAATATTACAGATAGAGGACTCATATTTTAGTCAGAAGCAATGATTTGAAGTTAAAAACATCTTAATGATGGATTTGTTTCTTACAGAAGGTCTCTACAGTGCGAATATTTTCACATTTGCGACTGAAAACTGCGTGTGACTATGAAAAAATATGTAGGAGCACCAGTGTGAGTGACCCGATCAGCATTTGTGTTTGCGCTGAGGGGAGCTTCAATGTTTTTTGCAACGTTAAGTAATATATCACAGACATATCTCACAAATTCTTTCAAGACAGAGTGTAAATAAGAGATTCATTATGCACTGTAGAGAGCTTTGTTGATTATAATGGAACTTTGTGACATCACAATGATCTAAGATGAGTGACAGCTTTTAATGATTTTTAAGGGAGTTTGTAAATAAGGTAATTCAAGATTTAATTCAACAGTTAATTTTAAGTGACTTACATTGTCTGACTATAACACTTTTGCCTGATTTTGCTCTATTTTGTCAAAAATAGTTTGAAACAAGTCACAACTGAGCCGCTGCGCATCTCCATTCTAACACTGCATTGTTTAGTTTATGAATGAACGTGTGTTTTTAAACGAATCTATTGAGTCAATGATTCAATTTGCCATTCATAAAGACAGTCACTTTATTCCTGAATGAATCAGCCGTTCGAACGAATCAAATGAATGAATGATTGCAGTAATTAAATCAGTGACTTGCCGCCACCTACTGGCAGATTTACTTTCATTTTTAAAGTATCTTTTAAGTTATTTAAATCATTTAATATTTCTATATTCAAAATGTAATATTTAAAACATTATTCTCCACATGAATTTATGAACGTGATAGCACTCATGCAATCTCTGAGCCTCATTAAACATGAAAAAACACCTACAAGCCACTTTTGTGTTCTTTTGTGCCACCTCTGTAGTACAAATAAATTTTAATACTGATTTCATTTGATTGATAACCTATTCTTATTCTACTTGTTATAAAATATATATACATATATATTTTCAATTTGTCATAAAAGATGACATACTTTCTTTTTTTATTTTAAAGATTTATTTTTTGGCGTTTTATGCCTTTATTTGGATAAACTCAGAACTCAGATCGCCCGCAGCGCAATGACGCTATATGTCGACACGCTAACCACAAGGCCATTGGCGTCAACAAGATGACATACTTTTAATAGTTACAAAATACCATTACAAAGGGAAACACAAAATTCCCCTGTAAATCATTTTAAGGATTTAAATATGTGACCCTGGACCACAAAACCAGCCAGAAATGTAAATTTTTTGAAACTGAGATTTATACATCATCTGAAAGCTGAATAAATAAGCTTTGATGTGTGGTTTGTTATGATAGCACAATATTTGGTTGAGATACAACTACTTGAAAATCTGCAAAAAAATCTAAATATTGAGAAAATCGCCTTTAAAGTTGTCCAAATGAAGTTCTTAGCAATGCATATTACTAATCAAAAATTAAGTTTTGATGTATCTACAGTAGGAAATTTACAAAATATCTTTATGGAACATGTTTTTTACTTAATGTCCCAATGAATTTTGGAATAATAGAAAAATAGATCATTTTGACCCATACAAAGTATTTTTGGCTATTGCTACAAATATACCCATGCTACTTAAGAGGTCACATATGACCTCGTAATGGGAAATGACATAATGCATCACAACGTACATAATAAATACCTTTATAATGCATTATTACAAGTCCTCGAGTGAAGTGTTGCTCAATATTTTTATGTTTTCACAAGACAATGTGTTTTTACCTGCAAAGCTCAGCAAAGCATTGCTATGTGGTTATTGAGTGTTCAGCTTTAACAAACACCACATTGTGTCTGAAAAAGTCTTATAATGTGAACTGAAGACTTCCAGCATGTTGGACTGCTGCCATTGATAATAATGGCCTCCATGTCAAGAGAATGTATTCATATTCGATGTTCACATAAACGTTCACATTATTTAAATGGAAACCATGATTTTAGCACAATCATATCTGCATCGCTAGCTAATCCCATCTCCATAGAATAATTGGACTATCATCATCTAAACGCGTTGTTTAGTGGCCGACATTATCAAAATGACAAAAAGAATATTGGAACATGCCAGTCTCTGAAGAATCACTGCCGTCTCTCAGTATGTCTATTAGACAAAGACACTTTACTGCATCTACAGAGACGCACTCGCTCGCTCTGTAGTTCCGCTTTGACCGTGACATGCACAGGACAACAACTGAATAATGTCCAGATATCTTAAATTCATAACATTGTTGCTGCAGCCGTAGGCAATGACATTTCAAGGTTTTGCTCTTGTCTGTGTGTTCTGATAAAGAGAACACAGATACAACAGATCCACACACAATATTTACTCCGAGTCTTATCTGGGCACACTGAGAATTCTTCCCATAACGCCATCAAATGCGGTATGTGCAAGCAAAAAATGATCACTTTATTACTAGATTTATTCATGGTATTGGTATTTAAGTATTTTTTTTAATAGTGCCTTCAGGAAAGCATTTTTACAGGAAAGAACCATTACTATTGCTCATATTATATAGAAGAGAAAACATGCAAAACATTAAATAATAAAGTAAATAATAAAATAAAATAAAATAAAACCATATTTGAGGACCAGAATTTTACAGAGAAGTTTTAGTGTCTTCAAGAAAATATAACGTTTTTATTATTATTATTACTCATATTATATAGATATAGAGGTGTTTAGAGGTACAAACATATAAAATAAAAGATATAAAATAAAACTGTAGTAAATTAAATATAAATAAAAATTAAATACAGTTTAAATTGAATTTAATGTTAAAATTAAAAATTAATAAAATAAAATAAAATAAAACCATATTTGAGGAGTAGAATTTTAACGAGAAATTTTAGTGTGTTCAAGAAAGTATTTTATACTTAATTTTATTGTAATTATTATTACTATTACTCATATTATACAGAGGAACAAATCTGCAAAATAAAAATGTAGTAGAATAAAATAAAATAAAATAAAATAAAATAAAATAAAATAAAATAAAATAAAATAAAATAAAATTTCATGAAGTTCTGATACTTTCCATTTTCATGGACAATAAAAGACAATAAAACAGGCATGGGGGGACAAAACATATTTAAGGACCATATTTTCGCAGAGACTTTTTAGTATTCCTTACAGGAAAACATCAGTATATTGCTTAAATTTTACAGAGAACCAAATCTGTAATTAAATAAATAAACTAACTAAATTTCAGAGAGAATTATTAGTGTCTTCAAGAAAGTATATTATTACTTTATTATTACTATTACTCATATCATACAGAGGACCAAAACTGCAAAATAAAAATGTAGTAAATTAAATAGATATAAATATCTAATAAATAAAATAAAATAAAATAAATGAAATGAAATGAAATAAAATAAATTCTGAGACTTTCCATTTTCACCAGGACAGTAAAACAGGTGCAGGAGAACGGCAAAGCATATTTAGGACCAGAATTTCCATATAGTTCCAGTTGCAGGATTGGATATTTTTACTTTGGCTAACAAGCAACCACATAACAAAGCCCTAGCAACCATTTAGCATAAAAACACACTTTAAAAAACCTTAGCGATCAAAAATCCTCCTGGCAACTACCCATAACAGCCTTGAATCAGGCAAGCACCACTCACTTTTTCTTCAGAGAATGTAAAACGTGCAAATCTCCCACATACAGCGCTAATCAGCACACGGCTATCACTGCACTCTGAATCTACTAAGGAAACACAAAAACACACATGTGGGAGAGCCAAGGGCACTCGCAAAGTTTCTCAAAAGACATTAGTAATCTACTTAGACAGGTAATAGAGTTACAGCCCAAGCGTGTGATTATGATGCCATTAATGTACAGCTCTCCACAGTCTATTAGAGACATTCAAAGAGCGTGTCGAGAGCTTAATGCACCGCACCTCTGACCGCAACCGTATATATACTCTCACAAGCAGACAAACACTGGTTTGTGAAGGAGGCAGGATATTACCAAGTGCATTTGCAATTAAATAAAATGAAATACTCAGCCTTAAGCTTCATATTTAATATAGCATTGTTTGTCAAAGGCTGAGAATATTATGCGAGACTACAGGTTGAAGTACTCTGAGCAGATCAGGCTATTTATGTGGGCTGAAGTGTCTTGATGTGATTTTGTTTTTCAATGCGATAATCTCATTGTGTTTACTCAGCGATCATGGGTCGCACAGAACCAACAAAGGTACAACTGTATCTGCATCCAGACTGTCTCTATTTGTTTTTCTCTCACATCCAGTAGGATGTAAATCAATTTGGGTGCAAACTGCTACCATGAGGCCAATTTCCTGACTTTACTGCAATGTTTTTCAGCATGGCTTATTTTATATTAAAATTCTAAGCAGAGATGCTTGTGTGCACAATTTAAAAAAAAAAAATGTTTATAAAGAAGTCTCTTCTGCTTGCCAAGGCTGCATTTAATTAATTAAAAATACAGTAAAAATGGTAAAAATGTGAAATATTATTATAATGTAAAATAATTGTTTTCTATTTGAATATCTTGTAAAATGTAATTTATTCCTGTGATCAAAGCTGAATTTTCAGCATCATTACTCCAGTCTTCAGAGTCACATGATCATTCAGAAATCATTCTAATATGCTGATTTGCTGCTCAAGAAACATATTTGATCATTATCAATGTTGAAAACTAAAAATATATTTAATTTATTATTTTAACATTAGAAATGTTTTTACTGTCTCTTCATCAATTTATTATCTGTCACAAATGCATCAAATAATCGAAGTTGGTGTGGATTATATATAATCCACACTGAACTCATTAAACCACCTTTCGACATTTCGATGAACATTTTTTACCAGAAATGTAAAAATCTTGTTTTTAAGAATAGAATGCGGGAATGTAGAATTCCACAGATATTCCACAAATAACTACTTGCTGCACTAACAGCCTTGATCCTGAGTTTTTAATTACATATCAGGGAATTAAATGTACCGTCAGGGAGAGAACGAGAGAGAAGGTGAAAGAGGGAGAGAAGCGTGAGTTAAGTGCTCAGTGACTTGTTGGATTCACATGTGTCTAGAGGCAGAGACAGCATCGATCAGCGTACAGCTTATTCTGCTTTCAATGTGATGTATTTACATGTGAAATGGGATATTCAATGAGGGATGGATTTTAGCCATCAGGAACTGAACTGATGGTGAAAAGCGTTTCTGTTTGACAGGTGGTTGCTGAACAGCAAAGTCATTTCACACACAAAACAAGTTATTACATTAAAAAAAAAATTATATTAAAAAAAAAAAAAAAAATGTAATAACATAACTTTTACATTTGTAAAGTCATAACTTAGTTCTATATGAAATAACTTCCCATGAAGTTATCCATAAATAATAATGATATAAAAATTATATATATATATATATATATATATAAATTATGCAATACAATAACTTTTAAGTTTGTAAAGTACGTACTACTTTATAAAACAACTTCAAGATGAAGTCATCCACAAATAATAATAATAATAATAATAATAATAAATCTGTTAATATGTAAAAAAAAAATATTACAAAATATTTTTTATGTAATAAAATAACTGTTAAGTTTTTAAAGTCATAACTTAGTACTTTATGAAATAACTTCACAATGAAGTCATCCACAAATAATAATAATAATAATAATAATAATAAACCTGTTAAACTGCAAAAAAAATCAATATTTATGTGATAAAATAACTTAAGTTTGTACAGTAAGAACTTACTACTTTATAAAACAACTTCATATTCAGTTATCAGTCATCCACAAATAATAATAATAATAATAATAATAATAAATCTGTTAATATGTAAAAAAATCTATTTAAAAAAATCAATATTTATGTAATAAAATGCCTTAAGTTTGTACAGTAAGAACGTACTACTTTATAAAACAACTTCAGGATGAAGTCATCCACAAATAATAATAATAATAATAATAAACCTGTTAATATGTACAAATTCTATTTAAAAAAATATGTAATAAAATAACTAATTACTAATAATTGCAGATAAGTTTGTAAAGTAGGAACTTACTACTGTATAAAACATCTTCAGGATGAAGTCATCCACAAATAATAATAATAATAAACCTTTTAATATGTAAACATTTCAATTAATACATTTTTATTCATCAATTTTTATGTAATAAAATAACTTTTAAGTTTGTAAAGTTATAACTTACTACTTTATAAAATAACTTAAAGATAAAGTCATCCACAAATGATGATAATAATAATAATAATAATAATAATCTGTTAATCTGTAAAATATATGAAATATAAAGATTTGTTGTAAAATGCTACAAACTATTCAGATTTACAGTGCCCTCCACAAATATTGGAACCCTTTGTAAATATGAGCAAAGTTGGCTGTGAAAATATTTATTTTTTTATCCTGTTAATCTTTCTTTCAAACAATTCACAAAATTCTAACCTGTCATTAAAATAAAACAATTAAGAGTGGGGGGAAAACCTTATTATGAAATAAATGTTTTTCTGTAGTTCACTTTGGCTACGATTATTGGCACCCAATTATTGCAACATCCTTTTGCTAAGATTACAGTTCTGATTTTTTTCCTATAATGCCTAAAGGGTTTGGAGATCAGAGATTATTCCTTCACGGAATCTCTCCAGATCCTTCAGATTCCCAGCTCCTTCTCTTCAGTTTACTCCAGTCATTTTCTATAGGGTTCATGAAGCTTCATTTTGTACTTTGTGACACATTTTTGTGTTGATTTTGATGTTTGCTTTGGATCTTTGTCCTGATGAAAAATCCAACCATGTCCCTTAATAAGATTTCTAACAGAGGCAGTCAGGTTTAGATTGTTTTATCTGTTGGTATTTGATAGAACACATGATGCCATGTCCGGCAGAAAAACAGATCCAGCAGTTTATTTAACTGTGGACATGGGGTACTTTTTATCCCTGTTGCACCAAACCCATCTGGTGGCTTTGCTGCCATAAAGCTCTTTTTATAGTTTCATCTGACCACAGTAGCCAGTCCCGTTTGAAGTTCCAGTTGTGTCTGATAACTGAATATGCTGGAGTTTGGAGTCGGATGAACGAGGAGGATTTTTCTTGAAACCCTCCCGAACAACATGTAGTGATGTAAGCGCTGTTTGATTTTTTTTTAGCCTTACTGATCCCAAGACTAAGCTAATCTCTGCAGTTTTCCAGCTGTGATCCTTGGAGAATTTTTGGGCCATTCAAACTCTCCTTTTCACCATGTATTAGGACGATATAGACATGTTCTCTTCCAAGCAGATTTGTAACATCTTTTGTTCATTTGAACTTCTTAATTTTGGCCTGATGGTGGAAATGGGGATTTTCAGTGCTGTAGCTCTTTTACTTACAGCCACTTTCTATTGTGTGAAGATGTTGTTCTGCACATCAGAACTATGTTTTTTTTTTTTTGTTTTACTCTTTGTGACAGATGATTAAAGGAATTTTGCCTTTGTGTTCCTCATATTTATAATCCTGTGGAACAGGAAGTCATGGCTGGACAATTTCAAATGTAAATATGAATGGGAATATATTTCAGAGATATTTTACTCTTAAGGCAAGACACTGCAGGTGAATAGAGTAAAAAAAAAAAAAAAGTAATAGTTATTACTTACCCAGTTCATTGATTACATTGATAATTGCAAACATTTTTTTGTATTACAAGTTTTCTGAAATGTTAGGTTTAAAGGGGTCATCAGATGCAAACTTCACTTTTACATGTTGTTTGAACATTAATGTGTGTTGGCAGCGTATGTACAAATCTACCATAGTGGTTTTTAATTAGCCTGTAAAAATAATATCCCCTTTTTCAAATCGAGCCGTTCTCAGATGCCTGTCGGTGTGAGGCCGCTCTTACGATAGTTGATTGACATGAGCGTTTTACCTCAGATCAGCTGTAATAGTCTGACCTCCATTGTTTTGATGCCGGAGCAGGGATGTAAGTTAGACAAGAATATCTCAGACTGAGCGATTGAGGTGTTGTGCTGCTGGATGTAATAATGAACATAGTGGTCGTCATTTACTCCCGACATCTGAGCTGCTGAAGATGCAGTAGATTACATTTGTTTGTGAAGGGAATGCGCCTCCCGATCTACTTATATCTATCTATGTTCACGCGAATCATTCGTGATCCAGCTTCACTTACAGCAGAAGTGTTTATAAGGATTTATAATTTTTTTTTTTTATGAATCTCTGCAATCACCTTTCCTAATAACGTGCTAGTTAGCAAGTTTCATGGCTAAAGACGCTAAATGCGGCTAAAGTAAACAATCTCTCAGAGCAGTTCGTCACTCCACAGAGAGAAGAGAGGGGCGGGGTGAGCAAAGCTCATTAAGACCCTAAAGAATCATATCAACTTGGAAAATGGGCATCCGATGACCCCTTTAAATATGCAAAGAGGCATTATTTAATGAAATATGTGCTAATTTGCATAAATCTCTAGTACAAAAATCTAAACACTGGATGAAGTCAGTTTCAAAATTCTTGTTTTATTTATTTATTTATTTTTTATTTTATTTTTTTTTCACATATTTTCACATATTAGACATATCAGATGTTTTTACAGAGAGAATTTCTCATTTTGTCACTCCATAATTCAGAAAATACTTAGAATAGACAAAAAACTATATATTTTTCACAATTTTGGGGGAATAAAATGTTGTATATAATCAAGCAAATTATACAGTATATACATTTAAAATAATAATAATAATAGTTCCAAGAAGTTTCAACTTAAAATTATTTTTACCCCGCTGACTTAAAAAAATTTAGCTTGGTCAACTAAAATATTCCACTTGTCACCTAAATTAACATTAAGTAACTTAAAATTTCAAGTTGACTAAACTAAAAATTTTAAGTCAGCGGAGTAACAAATTATTTTACGTTGAAACAACTTTTTTTTACAGTGTGAACAAATCCCTCTGTAAAAACCTTCAGGATATAGGCAAGAATATAAATGTAAAGTTTGATATCTGTAAGTGTTACTGAAGTGGAGATTTATTGCTCAGTGAGGAAGAAAAATCTAATTTTGGGAAAACGACCTTTAAAAATATGTACTGTAATTGAAATCTATTGACACAAATAGATAAAGTGCTATAAAAGAAACACTTAACAGTGTCTTTTGGATGTTTTCTTCCCACTAGTCTGAAAAAACCAAAAAGCCCAAAACCTCAAACTTGACAGGTGCATGAAAAAAAGTGTCTTTGCCTGCAGTGTCTCCCCTTAGGAAATTCTAGGGGTGCCAATAAGTGTAACCAAAATGCATTGGAGAAAAACATTTATTTCATAAATTTTACTTCAATGAAAGTTTAGAATTTTGTGAAGTCTTCAAATGAAAGATAAAAAAGATGTCATAATTTTCCCTTTTCTGTGCTACAACCTTGCGCCTGTAAAGCAAAATTAAACTAGTCCAAAATAGCGACTAAACAAACACTGAATTCTGCAGAAATCTGCTGATTTTTCTGCGGATAGCACTCCAACCTGATATAAGAAAGGATTATATTAAAAAGCAATAAGACAAAGCAATTAATCAGAGTGCAGACGAATGAACAAATAAAATGTCTTTTCACTTTGTAAATTAGCGAGGTGTTAATGACTTTGGCAGTTTCTCAGCACTGGCAGCAAATGCGCTATAATATCGCCCTCACATTTGTAAAAACACGCAAAATGAGCCGTACCATTTATCAGTGAACTCATTACTCACAACGCCACGGTGATGCGTAAAGTCTGTTAATGTAATATATTTACGTGATTAAAATATTGAGAGACATCTTGCTTGGCCAAGAAAACCCTTAAATAAATAATCCGCATATGGTGCATTAAGTCAGCGAGTGGCACAAACACACACACTGATGAGTTATTCCATCTGCCTGTCATACCTAACATGCAGCAGCGACTAAAACGCATCCAAATCTCCTCGCGGCGAGAGCAGGTGGTGTCTCCGTCTAATGGACGGCTTTATTGTGAGGAGACGAGGTCGAGGGCGCCCATTAGAGCTGGACGGACAGAGGCATAATGAGACGTAAGCTGCTGTCGGAGGTCAGACGCCGAGGTCAAACACTATTACAGAACTCTGAATCTCCGCTCTTGGACTTTGCACTCTCAGTTTTTCCGAGTATGATTTGAATGAGGGAATTAAGATTTTAAAACAGCAAAAATGAGACCTTTCAAATGAGGTGATGGCACACTGGAAGTTCATGAATACTGTATGTAGTGATGATGGGGGAGTTTGCGATGACGATGGAGGCTCTAGTTAGAGGGGGATTCATTTAAAGGGGTCATCAGATGCAAAATCCATATTTATATGTTGTTTGAACATGTACACATCCACTCTATAATGATAAAAATCCACTTAAGCCATTCTCAGCTTCTTGTCTGTGACGTCACACCGACAGAGGTCGCTCCCACTATAGTTGACTGACACTGGCGTCTTACCTTAGACCCGCCCTGATGAACTGAGAACAGACTTCGGTGCAAGGGAAGACAAGAATATCTCTGATTAAGCGATTGAGATGTTCTGTTGTTAGATGTAGTAATGAACATAACAGTCGTCATTAACGTTACTTTTGTTTGTGAAGGGAACGTAAGGAGAAGTTCTGGAAGTGGACCTCAAAAAATAAATAAACTTTTTCCGTGTTTAAGTGCTATAATCGGGTACCAGTGCATCTGTGCACACTGTTATGTTTACCTTCATAGACATTACCAGCTGATTTTGTAACTGTTCAAACTATGTGTTTTTAACATTAACCTGTGTGTAGTTGACAGTTTAAGCGCAATAAATGCTAATGCATTAATGCTTCGGATATGTGCGTTCAGAAAACCCTATATCAAAAGTTTAACCCTTTAACTGTAAGTTTACTTCACCATATTACAAATAAATCCTAATCTAATCATGACAAACTATACATTGTTGAAAAGGTCTAAGACTCCTAAATAGATATTTTACCATATTTTTGTGTTACAAATGAGGAAAAGTAATAGATTAATATATGTCAAGAGTTCAACTTAAAAAATCTTTGCTTGGCCCTTTGTCACAAAAGACTTTCTTAGTTGCTTATATCAGTTCAAAACTTAAAATCTCAAAATTCATCCTTTGAAAGGCATTTTAAAATCAGACATTGCATTACCATGGAAAATGTACATTCAAAATCAATGTACATCAAAATCAAAATGTTTTCATTTATGAATTATAAAAATTTAAGTCTGGATAGTGCATTTTATGTGTTCAAAAATTGGTGTGACAGTTAAAGGGTTAAACTAATATGGCTTTAAAATGCATCAGCTTTTTTTGGCAGAGTATGTACGAGCTGTAAAGGCACAGCTTTGTTCTGGAAAAGGGGGCAGGGAGCAACCACTCATTCGCATTTAAAGAGACATGCAAGAAAACAGTGTGTTTCTGCTTCCACTTAAAATAGGCATTTTGAAAATGATATAATAAATGATCTGTGTGGTATTTTTAACTGATACTTCACAGACACATTTTGGGGACACCTGAGACTTATATTACATATTGTAAAAAGGGGCAAAATTGCTCTCCTTTAGTAAGATGATTTTTAAAGATGCATTAAGCAATTTTTAAAAAACGCTTTTCACCACAGTGTCGAACTGAGTCCAAAACACACTTGTAGCCAATCAGCAGTAAGAGGCGTGTCTTGTAACGATAGAAAGAAGAGAGCATTCAATTTGAGTGCACAGGACGGATATTAGCATATCGACTAGATAGAGAGAAATGGAAGATAAAAAGAGGAAATATCGGAGGAACAGAACTTTCAAAAGAAGGGTTACGATCAGAGGTAGGACCCATGCATGTAAATATCTGAGCAGCTTTCCAGCACCGGAGAGAACACAAGGAGCAGGAAGGGCTCCAATCGGTGCCGAGGTTGCGTTGTTTCTTTTTGATAAGTGAGTAACATTAATTTTGCATTGTTTCACACAACTTATCTGTGTTGGCTTTTGTTTGAATATGATTGTGTGTCATCTTCGCTTGTTTCCGAAATCTCTGTTATGCCAGGGTTATGTACATATGTGTGTGGCGGAGATATCAAAATATCAAAAATTGTGTGCAATGTTTTTTTAGCAATGTTCAGATTATGTTAATAAATTAGAGGCCTTAGAAATATGATACTGTAAGATTTATAGGGTTAAATGTAAAGAGGTAGAACACACTAGAATCCAAATCAGTAAAACAAGCATTTAAAATCATCTGATTAATATTATGGACGCTCGTTTGTTATGATTTACTCATATTCATGTCACGCCATGTCTTTCTTTCTTTCATTTAAATTGAAAGTCAAGAAGGTCCAGTGTCGTTTCAGAAAATCTTGTTTCAATGGATTGTTTTTAACCACTTATTTTTTTCAGTGGCGTGACCGTAGCTCAGCTGTTCTCAAGATGTTTAAAAAAATATATTAAAAAAAAAAATATCACTTAGCGACTTAGTGAGGTGTTAATGACTTTGGCAGTTTCTCAGCACTGGTATTGTAGGAAATCATTTTTTTCACATGACATTTTTTGCACAAAATAAAAATCTGTGAATATTATAACATTTCCACATTATAACAAATTAAGTTAAACAAATTGCTTTCGATTCAATGAATCAGTTGAATGAATCACATTTTGATTCCAAACACATGACCACCCCAAATACCTGATGTTGGCAGAATGACTTGCCTTACTAGTGTAGCGCAATACACTATTCATATGGCTGAGTGGCTTTTAGCTTGACAGGCAACCATTTAAAGTAATACTGTAAATACACAGTGACACAAGTAAACAAGGTTTCATCAAGATGAGAGGAAAGTGCTTTACACAAGAGAATGAACTCAAATGTTCCAACTCAACATGACTTCTGTATATCGAAAATAGAGGCCAACTGTACAAAAATCAAGTGATGAAATCACAACACATGTTGCCACCTCAAAAAAGACATCAGGTGGTTTTCATGACAATTCTTACTCTAGAATCCACATCCACATCAGCTACACCAACAATATTTGAGCTGAAGCAAAATGTAGGATATCCGATGATTTTACTTTATAGTTTGGGAGATACTTCTCCAAAAACCTTAGTTGCTGTGATGTACTACAATAATTAAAACTGGAAAAAAAAATACAAAAACTATTTAAAATGAAAACTGAAAATTTAAATTAATTTAAAAACTAATTCACAATATTAATACAAAATATAATATAAGTGATTCCCATGTTTTGTCCTGGTTTGTTTAGCAGCATCACATTATCCAGATTCCCACTGGGAAAGACTAAAAGCACTATCTTCCTCTGCCTGAACCGCTGTGACCTTGCCATCTTATTACAATTCTAAATAACGCAATAAAGATCGTCTTCCCTCTCAGTGGGAAACGGTGAATTTGTTTGTTACGATTTTCACATATACACTGATTTGTTTAGTTCTTCTATTTAGTTTTATTTACTTGGAACATTTAACTCAAGTAATAATATTACAATAGATAAAGACAGGCACAAAGTCACACACCGATAAAACACACACACAACATGAACACAAACCATCAGAGAACAGGAGACGACTGCTGAGTGGTAATATCAGGACACCCAGAGAGGAGGAGATGAGAGAATTACTTCACTGCAAACATCATTTACATATAATAGCTTTTAAAAACCTACAGTCTGTAACTAAATACAAAACACTCACAGACTGCTATAAGCATTAGAATTAGTTGCTAAAACTAAAAAGATGACTGTTGATTTAACATGCTGATAAACTGCAAAATTCAAAACTATTTACTGTCACGGTTCTCACATCTGCCGTGTTCTCAGGTCTCGTGATCTGCATGTTTGTCATGTGATGTCTGCTCGCTCAGCTGAGCTGCTAATCAGTCCGGCACAGGTGTCTCTCATTATCGCTGGCTTTAAATACTCACCTCATTCTCCTCTCCCTCGTCCGATAGTTCTTCCGGATCTCTGTTCCTGTTCCTGTCGTCTCTCTAGTCTGGTCTTCGTGTGGATTGTTCGTGTTGGATGTTGTCGTGTCTTCTTCGTGCCTGCACCGGATTCACGCCATCACCACGGGACTTCACTCCACGCTGTCACCAGCCATCTTGCCCCTGCATCACCCAGCCGAGCGCCTTCATCACCGTCACTGTGTTTGCTTGTTTCATCATTAATAAACTGTCATCACCCTGCATTTGCTTCCTCCACTCTTTCCACGTTACAGAACTATCGGACCAAAATGGAAGCAGCAGGCACCTCACAACCCACAATGGAAGATTATCTTCAGGATTGTATCTCTCGGCTGGAGAAACAGGAAAAGAGCACGAGCGATTCCGGTCAAGCTATCCGTGCTCTTGTGGTGCAGGTGTCCGAGCTGACCCAGCGTATGCAACAGTTGCAACTTCCCGCTGCGCCAGTCACGCCGCCCACGCCGCCCGCTCCTCTCGCAGCACCCGGACCATCTGCTGCGGCTCAACAGCTGGAGCCCCGCCTTCCCCCGCCGGAGGTCTATAATGGTGAGCCGAATTTCTGCCGAGCTTTCCTCACTAAATGCTCGATGCATTTTGCGTTACAACCTCGCACATTCGGTAGTGAGGAAAGCAAGGTGGCGTTCGTGCTCACCCTATTGACGGGGAGGGCGGCGCTTTGGGGCACGGCGGTGTGGGAAAATCAAGATCCCTGTTGTGCCTCATTCTCGACACTCTCGGCCGAAATGAAGAGGGTGTTTGACCGCGCGGCTTCGGGGAGGGAGGCCGCGCGGACTTTGATGGATCTCCGACAGGGGGAGAGATCCGTCTCTGACTATTCAATCGAGTTTCGCACCCTCGCGGCAGAGTGTCAATGGAATGAGGAGGCGCAGTGGGATATGTTCCTGCATGGGCTGGCTGATCGCGTTCAAAAGGAGATCTACGCCCTGGATCTACCCGCTAACCTCAATGGACTCATCGACCTTGCTTTGCGGGTAGACTCTCGTCTCTCTCGGGTCGAGCGGCGGGGATTATCCGCTCGGCTCCCCCCTGGAGAGGGAGTTCCATCACGAGCCAGCGGCAATGACGCGATCAGCCCCCACGACGACCACGAACCCATGCAGGTGGGTCGAGCTCGGCTTTCCCGGGAGGAGAAGGAGAGGCGGAGATCCCGGGGCCTTTGTTTATACTGTGGAGCTCCGGGACATTACGCTTTTAACTGCCCGGTAAAAGGGCCAGCCCGACAGTAAATCTGAGGCTACTGTCGGGTGGGATCTCCGCTAAGAAGACCTCATCCAGCGCGACCTCCCCGCTCCTTCCGGTTAGGCTAAGATGGCAGAATCACGATCTTCACTGCACTGCACTGCTGGACTCTGGGGCTGAAGGTAATTTCATGGACTATTCGTTTGCACATTCCAATCAGGTTCCCCTCAGTCCCCTCACCGCCCCCATCGCCGTCAACGCTCTCAATGGTCAAACTCTACCCAAGATCACATTCGTCACTAAACCCGTTACTCTCACTGTATCTGGCAACCACAGTGAGAGTATCCCCTTTTACATTCTGGACTCCCCTCTTGCACCCGTTGTTCTTGGACATCCTTGGCTCATCAAACACAACCCCCGGATTGATTGGCAGCTCCAGTCCGTGTCTGAGTGGAGCACTAAATGTCATGAATCTTGTCTTGTGTCTGCTTGTCCGTCTGTTTCTGTTTCTCTGTTTCAGGAGAAGGCGGTGGATGTGAGTAACGTGCCCGTAGAGTACCTCGACCTGAAGGAAGTGTTCAGTAAGTCTCGGGCTGCTTCTCTCCCTCCTCATCGTCCCTATGACTGTGCGATAGAGTTATTGCCAGGTACGTCTCCGCCTAAGGGCAAATTATATTCACTCTCTGTTCCTGAGAGGGAGGCTATGGAGAAATACATTTCTGATTCTCTAGCAGCCGGGTTCATTCGACCCTCCTCTTCTCCAGCGGGGGCGGGGTTCTTTTTTGTGGGGAAGAAAGACGGATCTCTGCGACCTTGTATTGATTACCGAGGGTTGAATAATATCACGGTAAAAAATACCTACCCTTTGCCGTTGATATCTTCAGCCCTCGAGAGGTTGCAGGGAGCGTCGGTCTTCACTAAATTGGACTTAAGGAATGCTTATCATTTGGTCCGCATCAGGAGGGGAGATGAATGGAAGACCGCCTTTAATACCCCCAGGGGGCACTTTGAATACTTGGTCATGCCCTTCGGTTTGTCCAACTCCCCAGGGGTCTTTCAGGCACTCGTCAATGACGTGCTGCGAGACATGGTCGACCAGTTCATATATGTCTACCTGGACGACATATTGATTTTTTCCTCGTCTCTCCAGGAACATGTGCAGCACGTCCAGCGAGTGCTTCAGAGGCTGTTAGAGAATGGGCTTTTTGTCAAGGCGGAGAAATGCGTTTTTCATGCACAGTCTGTTCCTTTCCTAGGGTACATCTTGTCGGCTAAGGGAATTCGTGTGGATCCAGCGAAGGTTCAGGCTGTGGTGGATTGGCCAACTCCAGATTCCCGTAAGGCCCTGCAGAGGTTTCTGGGGTTTGCCAATTTTTACCGACGTTTCATCCGCAATTTCAGCCAACTAGCCGCGCCTCTGACCGCCTTAACCTCCCCCAGAACGACGTTCAGGTGGTCTGACACAGCTGAGGCTGCGTTTGCCAAACTAAAGAGCCGCTTCGCTTCGGCTCCCATTCTCGAGACCCCTGATCCATCACGTCAGTTCGTGGTGGAGGTTGACGCGTCGGAGGTGGGGGTAGGTGCGGTTCTATCACAGCGTTCGGCCACAGACGACAAGATGCATCCCTGCGCGTTTTTTTCACATCGTCTGTCACCGGCTGAGTCAAATTACGATATTGGTAATCGAGAGTTATTGGCAGTCAAGTTGGCATTAGAGGAATGGCGTCATTGGCTGGAGGGGTCGGGGGTACCTTTCATTGTATGGACCGATCATAAAAACCTCGAATATATTAAAACTGCCAAAAGATTGAACTCTAGGCAGGCTCGGTGGGCACTTTTTTTTCGGACGTTTTGACTTTACCATTTCGTACCGCCCGGGTTCCAAAAATGTCAAACCCGATTCTTTGTCGCGTATTTTTGACCACACCGATCGCCCGTCCACTCCCGAGAGTATTTTTCCTGAGACGCTTATCGTTTCAACTCTCACATGGGAGGTCGAAACGAAGGTGAAGACAGCCTTAGAAGGGGTAACGCCTCCGGTCGCTTGTCCACCGAACCGGTTATTTGTGCCAGAGGAATTACGGTCCGAGGTTATTCAGTGGGGTCACTGTTCTAATGTAGCATGCCACCCAGGAGTTAATCGTACCATACATGTGGTTAAGCAACGGTTTTGGTGGCCTCTTATGGCTCGTGACGTTCGCAGTTTTGTTTTGGCTTGCTCAGTTTGTGCCATTGGTAAGACATCTAACAGACCTCCAGATGGACTCCTTCAACCGCTGCTGGTCCCTTCGAGACCCTGGTCCCACATTGCGCTAGATTTTGTCACCGCCCTCCCGCCCTCTCAGGGCAACACGGTAGTTTTGACCGTGGTGGACCGGTTCTCGAAGGCGGCCCATTTTATTCCCTTGCCCAAATTACCCTCAGCCAAGGAGACAGCGGTGACTGTCGTGGACCACGTTTTTCGCTTACATGGCCTCCCGACGGACGTGGTCTCCGACAGGGGACCCCAATTTGTGTCCAAATTTTGGCAAGAGTTTTGTAGATTACTGGGGGCAACTGTTAGTCTCTCTTCGGGCTTCCATCCTCAAAGCAATGGTCAAACTGAGAGAGCCAACCAAGATTTGGAAAGAACTTTGCGATGTATGGTCACTAGAAATCCTTCCTCCTGGAGCCAACAACTCTCAATGGTGGAGTATGCCCACAATTCATTACCGGTATCGTCTACGGGCCTATCACCATTTGAATGTAGCTTAGGGTACCAGCCACCAATTTTTCCTAGTCTGGAATCCGAAGTCGCGGTCCCCTCCGCCCACGCTTTCATCCAGAGGTGCCATCGCACCTGGACCAGAGCCCGCGAGACTCTACTCCAGGTGGGAGCGCGCACCAAGGCCAAGGCTGATCGCCACCGGTCAAGGCCTCCCGTATACGTCGTCGGTTCCAAAGTGTGGCTTTCTACCAAGAACATTCCGCTCCGATCCGTCTCGAATAAACTTGCACCCAAATTCATTGGCCCGTTTCCTGTCACCAAAATCATTAGCCCGGTGGCAGTCCGCCTTAAACTTCCTCCAGTATACAGGAGAATTCACCCCGTGTTCCACGTTTCCAAAATCAAACCCGTTTTTTTCTCACGCATTAATCCGCCAGCCCCGGTTCCCCCACCGCCGCGACTCGTAGACGGGGAACCCACCTATTCGGTCAATCGTATTCTGGATTCTAGGCGGAGGGGGCGCGGATACCAGTACTTGGTGGACTGGGAAGGTTACGGTCCGGAGGAGAGAAGTTGGGTACCAGCCAGGGACATCCTGGATCACTCCCTTATCGATGATTACAATCAACGGGTAAGGCTATCTGGGAACGTCGGGGGACGTTCCTAGGAGAGGGGGTACTGTCACGGTTCTCACATCTGCCGTGTTCTCAGGTCTCGTGATCTGCATGTTTGTCATGTGATGTCTGCTCGCTCAGCTGAGCTGCTAATCAGTCCGGCACAGGTGTCTCTCATTATCGCTGGCTTTAAATACTCACCTCATTCTCCTCTCCCTCGTCCGATAGTTCTTCCGGATCTCTGTTCCTGTTCCTGTCGTCTCTCTAGTCTGGTCTTCGTGTGGATTGTTCGTGTTGGATGTCGTCGTGTCTTCTTCGTGCCTGCACCGGATTCACGCCATCACCACGGGACTTCACTCCACGCTGTCACCAGCCATCTTGCCCCTGCATCACCCAGCCGAGAGCCTTCATCACCGTCACTGTGTTTGCTTGTTTCATCATTAATAAACTGTCATCACCCTGCATTTGCTTCCTCCACTCTTTCCACGTTACATTTACAGTATCTTTACATATGGTTGAGTCATGTGACCTACGTATGTGTGGAATACAGCTGGCGTGGTAGTCTGTGATGCAGTTTAATCTAGTGTCATGCAAAATCTAAGTTGTCTTAAAGGAGAAGTCCACTTCCAGAACAACAATTTACAAATAATGTATTCACCCCATTGTCATCCAAGATGTTCTTTCTTCCTTCAGTCATAAAGAAATTATGTTTTTTGAGGAAAACTTCCAAGATGCAGTTTAAATGCTGTTTCAAACGATCCCAAATGCATTGTAGACGATCCCAGCCGAGAAAGAAGGGTCTTATCTAGCGTAACGAACGGTTATTTCAATAAGAATAATACAATTTATATACTTTTTAATGTCAAACACTTAGGCTATCTTGTCTTACTCTGCCTGGACTGTTTGCATCACTTGGGTCTTTCTGATGTTGATCCGCAGCCCATTCTTAAGGACGAATCTTTCTAAGCAGGTGGCAAGCTGCTGTAGCTTCTCCTGTGTCTCTGCTAATAGTGCGATATCATCAGCAAAGTCTAGATCAGCAAGCCTTTTTTCTCTATGAGATACCGCATGTCCACTTGTTGTCTTCCGCATGACATAGTCTATAGCAAGCAGGGGTGACAAAATGCACTCCTGCCTAACACCTGTCACAACGTCGGAAAACTCAGACGTTCCTGTATCGGTTCACACACAACACCTTGAACTATGATAGATGTTCTTAAATATATTAACAAACCATTGTGGAATGGCATATACTAGACAGATTTGCCAGAGTGCATCGTGGTGAACACTGTCAAATGCTTTCTCGAAGTCAATAAAATTGACTATGAGAAGATGTTGAAATTCAACACACTGTTTCCATGATGTTACGCCGAGTGAAGACTTGCTCTGTGCAGAATCCTGCTTGCTCTTCTCGCAGACGTACATCAACTGCATCTCTGAGCCTTGCTAGCAGGACAGTGCAAAAGGCCTTTCCTTGCAGTAATGTAATGCCACGCCAGTTACTAGAGTGATGTTTCCTTTCTTCGGCAGCTTCACAATCATGCCTTGACGCCAACTCATCTGGTATTTGTCCTTCTTCCCGGCATTCATTTATCAGCTGTGTCAGTGCTTGTATCATACTTGCTCCTCCATGTTTCAGAAGCTCTGAGGGAATCTCTGGACTTGCTGCCTTACCGCTCCTTAGTTTTTCAGAGCTTGCTCAACCTCACCAACAGTGATTTTATTTTATATTTTCACTGGCAAAAATTCCCTGGGGTCGAAAGCAAAAGTACTCTGTTGGTTCAGGTTGGTTCGAAGTCTCTTGCTCTGGTCTTGCTCTTTTTTTGTCTGCAGTATATTTCCGTTCTTATCTCTGATGGGTGTATTGATGTTACTCCTTGTTCCAGTCAGTTCTTTAACAGTCCTGTACAGTGTTTTCATATCATTGTTCGTCCTGCTTCTTGCGCTGTCTGGCCTCTCTGTTCCAGCCACAATCTTTTGTCTCTTTGGAAGTGGCTCTAAACTCTTTTGTCCAGTATCTGATACCTTGTTGCTTCTTCTTGTCTTTCTTCATCAGTCCTGGCTTGTTCCCTCATCTTTTACATTCATCGATCAGTTTCCAGGTGTCTTCCTGGATCGAGTGCTCACGCTGTGTTCCCTTTTGCCTACCTACTTCCTCTTCGGCGCAGAAAATCACCATTTTATTAAATGATGACCATTGCTCTTCCGCTGGACCATTTTCAGGATTCTGGAAGGCATCTGCATGACACTGCCGGTGCCGGTGTTTGACTGCATCATTCTTCAACTTTTCCACATTAAACGGTCGTTTTGACCTTATTGCTCGTTGTTTTTTCAGTCGCAGCTTTAACACCGCTTTCAGAAGATGATGATCTGATCCAACATCAGCACCCCGACAGACACACGTGTCCTGCAGCGCTGATCTCCAACGTCTGATGTAGTCGATCTCATTGTTGGTCAAACCATTTGGTGCACACCATGTCTTCTTATGAACCTGTTTGTGGGCGAAGAAAGTGTTGCCAATACATAGGCCATTCGTGTTGCAGAACAGAAGTAAACATTCACCGTTGTTGGTTGTGTGACAACCGGTGCCGTATGGGCCAATCACATGTTCTAATCCTTGCCGATTGGCACTAATTTGTCCATTGAAGTCACCGCAAAGCACAGTGACATCGTGACGAGGCACTTCATTGATGACATCCTGCAATTGATTGTAAAAAGCATCCTTCTTGGTTTCTACAGCATCTTCTGTTGATGCATACACTTGGACAATGGTGGTTTTTGCATGTTGTGAGAGGAACCTAGTGGTGATTATACGGTCATTTACAGGTTTCCAGCCAATAAGAGCTGATGTTGCTTCTTTGCTCAACATCATGCCAACACCGTGCATGTGCCGTCTCTCGTGGCCAGAGTATAGTATGGTCTTACCGTCGCTGACCATTCTTCCACTTCCAGTCCATCTCATCTCACTGATGCCCAAGATTTGCAACTTATAATTGCTGAATTCCCGAGTGAGCTGTGGCAGTTTTCCAGTCTGATACAATGTTTGCACATTCCATGTTCCAATATTAGTCAGGTTTTTATCAGTTAAAATCTGGTTCTTTATCGGGACCTGGACTTCCTTTCGGCTAGTAAGTAACTAATTGCGCTACTTTGTTACTTTTAATGTAAAGTAATGTGTTACGTTACTTTTGTGTTACTTTTTAAATCTGGGCTGGCTTACTTGTTTGTTTTTAATATAAAAAGTTGTATTTTTGGCAAACGTAAAAGCCCTTTTACACCAAAAGTGAAATCTACAAGCCTTAGGCTGAAGGAAATGTGAATTCACGTCTGCACAGTAGAACGCAGAAGAAGAAAGTTCAACACTCTTCAGCAATGAAAAAATGAAGCACAAATGTTCGTTTAAAATGTTAGTCTGAAGTAATTTTTGCTTATTAGTATGGATTGGATCATTAAAGGTCAGCAGCAAAAACATTAGTTAATACAATGGGATTAAATACATAAAGGATATATATGTTATTTAACATATTATTGCAGGTTTGCGGCATATTCTGAGTTTGCCTCTGAATTTACTCCCGATTTCCCTCAACATAAAACAAAGTAACTGCCGTTACTTATTTAAAAAAAGTAACTATTTTCTTGTAAAATGAAAAGTAATGCATTACTTTAGTAAACAAATAATCTGATTACGTAACTCGCGTTACTTTTAATGCGTTACCCCAAACACTGCACATCACAAAGCTTTTTTTTTTTTTAGAAAATGACCAATCGTTTTGCTAGATAAGACCCCTATTCCTTGGTCGGGATCATTTTGAGCCCCTTTCAATCTGCATTGAAACTGCATTTTGGACGCTCAAACCCCGGGCACCGCTGAAGTCCACTATATGGAGATAACTCCTGAAATGTTTTCCTCAAAAAACATTATTTCTTTACGACTGAAGAAAGAAAGGCTTGAACATATTGGATGACAACAGAGTGAGTACATTATCTGTAAGTTTTCTGGAAGTGAACTACTGCTTTAACAAAAAAAAATAAATAAATACTATAAAACTTCAAAGCAAAACAGCAGCATATCTGTTGTAGCTATTTTCGTAGCACTCATCTCAAAGTTCAACTGATTCAGTTTCCGAATAAATGAAGTCGCAGCTGCAGCTTTTCAGCGCTTCCATGATACGATGTATGAATTGTTGTATTTATCACTCTGTTAGGAGCAAACTGCGCGAGTGTAGCAAGGTGACCCCGCAGAAAAATATGGCCAGACGCTGCCAAGACTTCCCGGGGTGTTATTTGTCATCCACGAGTTACAAACCTACAGCCGCCACTTGATCAGCTCACACACACATACACACACACACCAACGCAGGTGGGCAAACATACATAAACACACACACTTTTGGCTCGGCACCCTGTCTGAACTGTCTGAGCGTTGCATCCTTCTATACATCTGTCTGCTTATGCACAAATACTGCATATGAGAAAACCTTCAATGTGCAACAACATATTCACAACTAAACATGATGACTTCACCTTAAAACATGAGGCAATCTGTCACAATGCAAACCTGCGACCTTCAAGTGTGGCCTTATGAAGGGCACAGGCTGTTTTGTGGTGTATTAAGATAACACATCCAGAGTTGGAGAAATTCTGAGCAGATGGGATGATTGATCGATTTTGGATGCCGGCTGGTGGAGCTCGATTAATAATTCAGCCACAGGGGTCGCAGTGGAAAAGAGCCACCGTTATGGGAAACAAATGACAATAGTTCTGGCAATCACCACCCACCAGTGAGAAATAATCACCAATGAGATCTCAGTTGTTTCTCCAACATTTCTACATCTCTAATTGTTCTGCTTTGCAGATGTGAAGATCCCAGTAATTTGACATATGTTTCAGAAGAGATCTTAATATCTCAAACTGCATTCAAGTTTGTCAAAAACACAAAGTCTGCAATCCAAAGTCAGATATCTCAATGTAAGTCTCAATATCAACTTAATGTTTCTTATAAAATTCTATCAAGACCATTATAAATATATAAATATATATCTCGCAATGCTCAAAGTACGTAATGATCTTTATTTTCTTAAAGGTTTAAGCTTTTTCCTCTCTCTTTTATCACTTCATCTCTTTTTTATCATTAGAATTTTTTTATTTTAGGTGAAAATATGATTGCTATACTATAATAATACTATATGAATAGTATTATTGTGATGCTATTATAGCTTTATTACTAGGTTAAATTATAATTTCCATTTTTATTTTAATTATTTAAAGTTATTAAATTATTTAAAATTATTATTATTTATTTATTTATTATTTATTTAAGTTTATTTAAGTTTTAGTCATTTTCATCATTATTATTATTATGTTTTTAAATATGTCTAAATAGTTTTTTTTTATTAATTTTATTGTAATTTTAGTTGAAAAGAATTATATATTATATTTTAGTTATTGCTTGTTTCAAGCAACTTTTTATGATTTTAGTTTCAGTTTTTTAATTTTAGGTGAAAATATGATCAGTGTTAATTTAGTATTATTGTGGTAAAATTAGTTTTTGTATTTTCCATTTTTTTCCCATTAAGTTTTAGTCATTTTGCTGTGTTTTTGTCATTATTATTATGTTTTTAAAATATTAATTTTATTTCAGTTTTAGCTACATCAAGCTAAATTAAAAAAAAATGAGAAATGTTGCTGAAACAAACAAACAAAAATTATATATTTTAGTTAATGCTTATTTCAAGCAACTTTGGTCTTTTTTTGTGTGTGTTTTTATGTTGTCATTATTTTATTTATTTTTTTTTTAAATGCCTATAATTTTATTACATTTTATTTGTTTTAATATGTAATAAAAATGTAATTAAAAATGCTAAATGTTACTGAAACAAACAAATAAGCATTTTTTATTAATTTTATTTAAGTTAAAGCTTATTTCAAGCTACTTGTTTATGATTTTGTTTCAGTTATTTATTTTTATTCTAGGTGAAAATGTGATCAGTTTTGTTACTCTTATAGTTTTATTACTATGTTAAATTAGTTTTTATATTTTCCATTTTTATTTTAAATTATGAAACATTAGTCATTTTGCTGTGTTTTTGTTGTTGTTATTATTATTATTAAAATGTCTAAATAGTTAGTTGTAGTTATTTTAGTACATCATGCTGAACTAAATAAAAAAGTGGAAATTATATATATATATTATATTATTATATATTATATTATTTTTTAGTTAATGCTTATGCTTATGCTTTTAGTTTCCATTGATGACAACTGTAAAAATAAGGTGAAATATGATTAGTGCTATTATAGTATTATTGAGATACTATTATATTTTGATTGCTTCTATGTTAAATTATTTTTATATTTTCCATTTTTATTTTTGTTTTAAACTTAGAGTCATTTTGCTGTCTGTCATTATTATCATTTTTAAATGTCTACATTTGTATTTATTTAATTTTACTAGTTATTTTAGTACAATCAAGCTAAATTACATAAAAATAAGATTTTTTTTACATTATTTATATATCATTTTAGTTAATAATGTTTAACAAAATATTTATTGAATTTTATATATATATATATATATATAGCCTCATGGCTTACTGCTTCATTTTAAAATGTTAACTCTTGATTCAAGTACTACAAGAAAAAAGACTAGCCTCTTGAAAAACTGCCCAAGACGATGCATGCAGTCAGCGAGTGGAACCAGCGGCACACAGGCACCGCCAGTGAAGCGTTCAGAGCTGTCATATAAAGCTGTGTGTGTGTATGTGTGTGTGTCGCTGGACCCCGGTGGCTTTCACGTGGGTAAGCGCACAGACAGAGCTCATCTGAGCTGCGTCTGGTGGTCAGAATTAGACTCTCTCTAGCGACGCAGGTCCGTTCGATATCCGACTCATCCTCTGCGCTCGGGGTTCTGCCTTTCATATGGCTGAAAAATGATCTGTCAAAATGTGCTTCTGAGTTACACAGCCCCCCTCCTCCTTCACTTCGGGGACTGCAGAGAAAGACTGGAGACCTGCTCTGTGTGCAGAGATCGCTTACCCTGTCCTCTACTCACAAAGCACGCTTTCAGTCATTGACATCCAGTAAAAGACACATGCTATACTGAATAATTAAGCATTTACAACTTGTTTTAAAATCTGAAATGAGAAAGACTTGATACTGATTCCATATATTTAATGAGCAAACTTATCAAAGCAATTTGCTGAAGTTAAATCAACCCAATTAAAGGTATGGTTTAATAACAACTGACCCACACAAACCTCTCCGACTCTGAGCCGCACCAACTGTCCATCAAAGAGAAAATCTCATAAGATCCGTATCAACTCTTGTTGATTAGTTTAAGAAACGTAACATGTTTCTGAAGCACAACAGCTGTGAAAAACTCCAGAAGTGCAGAAGCTGAAGGTGTAGTCGAGATAAGACACCAGGATGAGACTTATCACAAAAAATACGTTTAAAAGTAAGTCTGAAAGTTGAGTTTCAATTGTGCAAAGTTTTGGTCCTCAAGAGCTGAATTCATGCCGTGCCACTCGACTGACATTTATGTCTTAAGAAGTGTAAAAGACATTAAAAGCATTATGTGTGAAGGCTTTTGTAGTTCATTTGTCTTCAGGTTTTGTCATATATTTTGGCATTAATTAATTTTGCCATTAGCAATGTTAATATGGCTTTTCTCAGTGTTGAACTAAAACGAAAACTATTAATTAAATTTTTAATTTGTAATTAATTTTTCCTCATGAAAATAAAAATAAAACACATGAGAAATAAAGTAAATATAAATATTAAATTAATTTAAAAGGCTTAAACTAAAATTACTTGCTTTCACAACTTAATGAAATTTAATTAAGTAATCAAACATTTTAATGAATTACTTAATACTAATTAAAATGTAATTAAGGGATTGAAAAGCTAATCAATTTAAAATAAATTAAAATATAAATATAATTAGACTTCAAACTTAAAAGACTTAATGAAAATGACTCGTTTTCACAACATAATTAAATAATTATTTTTCTTAAACTAATTTTTTCTAAGTAAAATAAAGTAAATAAAAATAAAATAAATTAGGAAAAAAGTAAAATATAAATAGTAAATGAACTTAAAAAGCTTAAACTAAAATTACTTGCTTTCACAACTTTATAAAATTAAATTAATGATTAATAAGTAATTAATTAGTTAATTAATACTAATTCAAATGCAATTCAATAAATTAAAAGCTAATACATTTTAAATACATTCAAATATAAATATTATTAGAATTCAAATTTAAAAATGACTTGTTTTAACAACTTAATGAAATTAAATAATTATTTTTCTTAAATTAATTATTCCTAATTAAACTAAAATTTATTAGAAAAAAATTAAAATATAAATATTAAATGAACTAAAAAGGCTTCAATGAAAATTATTGCGTTTGCAACTTGGAATTATGAAATTGAAAATTGAAAATGAAATTAAATTAAGTAATTAAACATTTAAATTAATTAATACTAATTAGAATGCAACTAAATGAATGAAAAGCTAATAAGTTTAAATAAATTAAAATATAAATATTAGAACTCAAACTTAAGTCATTTTCATTTAGGTCTTTTAAGTTCGAGTTCTAATAATATTTATATTTTAATTTATTTAAAATGTATTAGCTTTTCATATTTATATTTTAATTTATTTCTAATTAATTTTATTGTTATTAATTTTGTTTTAATTAGGACTAATTCATTTAAGAAAAATAATTATTTAATTTAATTTCATTAAGTTGTGAAAACAAGTCATTTTCATTTAGATCTTTTTTGCACAACTTTTTTCACAAATTATTTTTCTTTAATTATTCCTAAGTAAATCAAAGTAAATAAAAATAAAATTAACTAGAAATAAATTGAATTAAATATTAAATGAACTGACGAGGCTTAACAAAATGAAATTTAAGTATATTACATATTTTATTATTTAATCATTACTAATTAAAATGCAATTAAATGAATGAAAAGCAAATAAATGTTGAATGAATAAAATATAAATATTACTATAACTCAAACGTGAAAATCTTACTTAACTTAACTTAATGAAATTAAATGCAATAATATTAGAAGTAATAAAACTGTTTAAGTTTTATGTTTAATACACACACACACACACACATATACATACTTAAAATTAAAGCTAATTAAAATCTTCAATTAAAATAATTATTTTAATATTAAAAAAAATAATGCATACAATAATAGCATATAAAAAATACAAAAATAATGCTGCTGTGCTGTCGCTTTGCCAATACTTTACTTTCGGTGTATGGCAGAAGTACATGACATATGAAACATCACAGAGTCTTCCCAGAGTTCCCAGAGGTTCATCTTTCACAGCTCAGGAAAATTCATGAAGTTCTCAGTCATGTTTCTTCTAAATATCAACTTGGTCTCAGACGAGACGTATCTCCAGAAAAATCCCTTAGGAGAATTAAAAATAGACAAATAAGAAACCGTCGACATAGTAAGAGAATAATTTATAGTTTGGCGTTCATAATCACATTTGGTTACAGTAGATTTTGAGACTTTCTTGAGATAGTAGAAACATTCAATAAGCAATCTTCAAGATTAATGAGCTGATTTTATGTTGAAGTTTGGTTAAACATCAGTACAGGATGACTGAAGAAATGAGCATGACTGAATAAGCTCACTGTATGTCAAAAGCGTCCACGTATGCCTCTTTGTGTTTTGGTGCAGGTTGTTGGAGGTCTAACAGTCTCAGCGGTTTGTAAACTAGAGTGAAACTCTAATTAGAAGTCCTATCATGCAGTCTGTTTACATCTGGGATCAAAGAGCCTGACAAGCCGGTTTGAAGTGTGCGGTAATGGAGGAGACACGTTTGATTGGTGAAGTCTGAAAAGAGCTGTGTTTAACATGAGGGAACCACTAACAGCACATGCACGCGTGAGACGCGAGATCCTCGCAAAACACACACGGCGTCATGAAACATGGATTGAGGTCAGAATCACGTCTGAGTCATTTGGAGTTCACGGGAGGCTGTAATACGAAATCATTTGCAGTCAGCTGGCAATTACCGCACAATAAACCTGCTGTTTGTTTGCCATAATGACCGTCTGACTGTATGTTTCCCCACTGATCAAATGAATAAATAAATCTTTCAAAATGGAAATGAAATTTTTGAAATGATTATATAGAGACATGACACAAACACTATATGTGAAATCATTTCTCATGGCAATTATAAAGTTTAGCTTCATTATACCACACAAAGTTTTAATTTTGCATAATGACGCCAAAAAATATTTCATTTACTGACCAATTAGAATCAAGAGCCATAAAAATCCAGCTGATTTATTTACATTTTCACATAATAAGCATTTGCTTATTACCACACACACACACACACACAAACACCAAACTAAATAATAAATGCTGAACATTACAAATTTAATAGCAGCAACAATTAAATGCTTTATTCATGCTGAAATGCATGCTGGGTTTCTGTTAAGACATGTTTCTTGGATTAAATTTAAGGGAACACAACATATAACAGACCATTTTAAGTATGTTTCATATTTTTCTGTAAGTAATAAGTTTTTTTTTTTTTATTTGTAATTATTTTGTAAAAAATATTTAGCTAATTAATTTTTTCTTATTTATTTAGTATTTATTTAGTTAAAGTAACTTTAAATTTCTATTTAGAGTTAGTTGTGTATTTATTTATTTACGTAAATTTGACTTTAAATTTAAGATTATTTACTTAGTTTCTCTATAGCAACAGGTTTCTTGGATTTGATTACAGAGAACACAAAAAATATAAAAATAATTTAAATATGTCACATTTTTCTCATTTTTTAAAAAATTATTTAGTGCATTTTTTTGGATTATTATATTTCATTAATAATGTAATATTATTATATTAATAATTATTATGTTAATTTATTTATTTTATTTAAAAAACTAATGACTTTTTTTCAGTAAGTTTAAATTTCTATTTAGAGCTAGTTGTGTTTTTTTTTTTTTTTTTAAGATTCTTTACTTAATTTCTCCATAGCAAAAGGTTTCTTGGATTTTATTACAGAGAACACATAGAAATGTAATAATTCAAATGTGTCACATTCTTCTCTAATTTATTTTAATTAGAATTATTTAGTTTATTTATTTTGGATTATTATATTATTATATTACATTAATAATGTAATATTATTATATTAATAATTATTGTGTTAATTTATTTTATTTATTTTCTAAGTATTTATTTTGTTAAACTTGTAAAATAAATAGTGACCACAAGGTATTTTATTTTATTCAGTTAAGTTGTAATTTATTTATTTATTTAGTTTAAATTTAATTAGTTTTTTTTTTTTTGGATTATTATATTATTATATTACATTAATAATAATTATTATTATATTCATTATTATCACGTTAATTTACTTTGTTTATTTTCTTAGAATTTATTTTGTTAAACATGTCAAATAAATAGTAGCCATAAGATATTTTATTATTTTCAGTTAAGTTGAAGTTTATTTATTTATTTAGAGTGAATCTTTTTTGCTTGATTTTTCTAAGGCAACATTTTTCGGCACTTATTATTTTAAATTACCCAATTTTTTTCATGAAATGCTTCATTCAGCCGCCACTGTAATGTGTCTGAATGATCTTAATTTTCATGTATTGATATGTGCAATTAATTTGATGAATGAATCAGCAGCTAATTCAGTTAAAGTTTTAAAAACTGACAGTCCAAGTGGAAACACAAATTCACAGTACAAGTACAAGAGCTTTGCTCAATGACAGACCGAAAAGGTCAGCGGTGATCCAGCGGAACGGCCGCGTCTTGAAGAGCCGCTGAGTTTGATCCTATTCTCTTATCGTACGTATCTTATCCTCTTTGCCTCTGACGGTCAAAACAATAGCACAACATGTCCGGCTTTAGCGCCTTACACAGATCAACACGCTGCTCTTTTGGCCCGGGTGGACTGGGATTTGTTGACATGGGCTAAGCTGTCTGTTAGCGAGCCGCCCTGTGGACAAAGGTTTTCCCTGAATGCCAATGAGAGCGCAGAGACACGGCAGGTCTTAGCCGAGGATAAGTCCGCGGCTTATTGTCTTCGTTCAGCCACCTGCCGGCCTGACCTCCTGGCTTAGACCGGACGCGTCACCCGTCATTAAACAAAACAATATGCTCCAAATCCGATTGGCTGCTACGCCGCTCCAAACCGAAGGATTACCGACCAGATTCCCCGGGCCGGAGCGACGGCGCTCGTTCCCGCGAGGCTCCGCTCAGCAAACATTCAAAGGCCATTTAGCTGCAGAGAGCGGGAAGAGAGGCTTTTAACGTCCTGCCAAAATGAACGACGGCTTCTCCCTGACCCGCGGCGGTTTTGCAGCGTTAGTTATCTCATAACCGCACAGTCAGGAGGAGGAGCAAGGATTCTAGCGCTTTTATTGAACAAGGCCGCAGGGTCTCTGAGGGAAGCCCCTCATATTAAACGGGCCGGTTTGAAGGCATTTGTTTGGCGAAACGCTCATGGATTATTTGCTTGATGTGGATTAATTCAGTCTTTGTTTGTTTGCTGTGATTTCGGTAGAAGACATTTGAGCTTCAACATGCACGACAGTAATTCATTTTCTCTCTCCTTCACTTTAAAAAGTCAGCAGCTTTGTGTTTCTCCCGGCGGTGCAAGTCGACACGACTCGAAAATGTGAAGGCCGTCAGTTTTTCCTCATAGACAAGTTCAGAAATAGAGATATTTCCCAGTCCAGAGATGTTTTTGTAAGTGACCAAGTAAAGCTGAACCTGAGGCTGGTTATATAAACGCACAGGCTAGTCTTAAAAAGTTAGCCATCTACTTTTTTTTTTAATTCAAGGTCTTAATAACTTTTTAAAGTAAGTTACAAAAAGGTAAACTGGTCTAATTTAAATTTGAAAAGTAAGACTGTATTTTGGATCAATTTTCTAAACTTTTTTAGGTCAATGATATTTTTTTCCACATATATTATTTATTTAAAATATATTAAAAATGCATGATTACAATGACTTGAACACACCTGGGCTATGGTGTATGTTTAAAAAAATAAATAAATTATGAAAAATTATTTTAGGAATATTTTGGGAGGCAGAAAGTAAAAAAATGCCTGGTTGGTGAAAAAACCAATAAATAAATAAATAAAAAGTGAAATAAAATTTAACAATATGTTTTAAAAATGTTTATTTATTTATTTAAATAGGCGGGAAATCTAAAGCATAATATTTCATTATTGCTTCTTAAAAGTGTTTTAAAAAGGTTATTTTAAAAAGATGAATATTTGAATATTTGCAGCATGTAGTACTTTGATCTTGTGACCTTTAAATTTAAATAATTAAAAATGAATATTTTTAATTATATTAATATTAATATAATTAATATTTTGGGAGGCACAAAGTAAAAAAAAAAAAGTCTGGTTGGTGTAATCCGCCAGAGATTGTAATAAGGAAAATAAAATAATAATAATAATAATAATAATAAAATAAAATAAAATAAAATAACATAAAATAAAATAAAAAATATTTATTTATTTATGTATTTTTATTTAAATAGGTGGGAAATCTAAAGCATAATGTTGCATTATTGTTTCTTAAAAATGTTTTCAAAAAGTTATTTTAAAGATTAATATTTTAAAAATGTCTGTCTGCTTTAACCTTGTGACCTTTAAATAATTTGAATAATTAAAAATTCATTTAGGCATATTTTGGGAGGCACAAAGTTTAAAAAAAATCTGGTTGGTGTAATCAGCCGGAGATAAAAAATAATAAGAAAAAAAAATACAGTTTTTAAATGTTTTAAAAATATTTATTTATTTAAATAGGTGGGAAATCAAAAGCATAATATTTTTTATTGTTTCTTAAAAATGTAAAATAATAATAATAATAATAAAAAATAAATAAATAAAAGTTATTGCTAAAAAGATTAATATTTTAAAAGCTTTCGTCTGCTGCATGTAATAGTTTGGCCTTTATGACTTGGCAGTTTAGGCTGTCACCTGTCATGAAAACAAAGAAAGAAGAAACCTGTGCAAACAGTACAATGAAAACAAGCCTCTAAATTCAGTTGTCACTGGTTAGATCTGTTGACCAGAGTGACGAGAACAAGCTTTTGGTTTGTCATTTCCATTTAAAGCTGCTTTGCTCATGCAAACTGAAAATATGCAAAGCATGTTCAAAGAGAGATGTGACCTCCAGAGCATCCATATGAGAGCATTAGCTCTGATGCTGACCCTGCACAGACCAAAATAAGGTCTGTGCATAAAACATACTCAAAATGTAAGTAAAAAACCTTGACTTTTTTCCTGAACTGCAACTGAGATAAAGTTCATAACTGGAGCCATGAGAAACACTGATTTCTGGAGTTCATAACACCATAAAAGAGAACATACGGAAGCCCACAGAGGTACGCATCATTATTTTTCTGTCTTGCATTCATTATTTTGTCAAAATAAGTTAAAAAATAAGTTTTTCTTGCAAAGTCAAGACTTTTAAGGCTAAAAATGATTGCAATGCATCATTGAGGGTGCTGCAGCACCCCCTGATTCGGAGCTAAAGAAAAAATGGGGGTGCTGGGGGTGAGGTGTTAAAAATAAATAAATGTAAATTTTGTCACAAAAAAGAAATAAAACAAATTTTATTAATTCGAATATGCATTAAATTTTTTAGGAAACACAATGACAATAAGCAACAATTAAAAAAAGAGAACCACAAGAAAAACTAAGCACCCATATAACTACAATAAAAGTTATAACCTGTACGCTGGTCGCTGGTCAAAAACCAATTAACTCCGTTTGAGCTTGATTTTCATAAAATGTTAAGTGCAGTCTGATAAAGCCATAAATACCAATTCTGACGACTGTGCTTTATTATTGAAAAAAAAAAAAACGTCTTTTTTTAATATTCTATTTAATTTAATTTTATTTATTTATGTATTTCAGTTCTTGGTGTGCCACAGTATTTTTTATTTACCAATTTTATTTGCCACTGTATCCACAAGTTTCCTAGGCCCCATGAGGCCTTGCGTCAAAAGTGGGAGCGTCTTCTGGTTCAAAGTAAACAAGCAGAACGTGACACTCATTCATTCAATAGCTGACAGGAGTGACGGGCAAATGAAGCTTCGTGAAACACAGAGACATTCCTCTGACTGTTTCGAGAAAAGATTCAAAGCTTCGAGAGTGTCGAAAACAGCGCGATCTGGTGCTTAGTAAAAAATAAAGCAGCCAAAAGCCTGTGAAGCTCCGTCGGAAGAAGCATTCAGACTGGATGGATGATGGAAAGAAGACAGGATGGATGGACGGACGGACGGACGGACGGACGGACGGACAGAAAGAAAGAAAGAAAGAAAGAAAGAAAAGACGGATGGATGGACAAAAAGGATGGATGGACAGAAAAAAAGAAGAAAGAGAATGGATGGAAAGTAAGAAAGTAAGGATGGATGGATGGATGATGAAAAGAAAGATAGGATGGGATGGATGGATGGATGGATGGATAGGGACGGACAGAAAAGAAGAAAGAAAGGAAAGGATGATGGACAAAAAGGATGGATGGACAGAAAGAAAAGAAAGACAGAATGGATGGAAAGAAAGTCAGATGGATGGATGGATGGATGGATGGATGGGATGGATTGACAGATGGACAGAAAGGAAGAAAGAAAGAAAGAATGGATGGATGGATGGATAGACGGAGACGGACAGACAGAAGGAAAGAAGGAATGAAAGAAAGACAGGATGGATGATGGATGGATGGACAGAAAGAAAGAAAGGATGGACAGAAAGGACGGACAGAAAGGATGGATGGACAGAAAGAAGAAAGAAAGAAAGAAAGAATGGATGGATGGATGATGGACAGACAGACAGACAGAAAGAAAGAAAGACTGAATGGATGGAAATAAAGAAAGACAGAATGGATGGAAATGAATGAATAACAGGATGGATGGTGCGCGGATGGATGGACAGAAAGAAAGAAAGACTGAATGGATGGAAAGAAGAAAGACAGGATGGACAGACAGACAGAAAGAAAGAAATAAAGCAAGAAAGAAAAGATGGACAGACAGATGGACAGAAAGAAAGAAAGAAAGGATGGATGGACAGAAAGAAAGAAAGACAGAATGGATGGATGGATGGATAGACACGGACGAACAGACAGAAAGAAAGAAAGAATGGATGGATGGATGGATAGCGGACGGACAGACAGACAGAAGGAAAGAAGGAATGAAAGAAAGACAGGATGGATGATGGATGGATGGACAGCAAGAAAGAAAGGATGGACAGAAAGAAAGAAGAAAGACAGGATGGATGGATGGATGAATGGATGGACGGACGGAAAGAAAGACAGAAGTATGGACAGAAAGGATGGATGGACAGAAAGAAAGACAGAATGGATGGATGGATGGACGGAACGGGCGGACGGATGGACAGACAGACAGACAGAAAGACAGACAGAATGGATGGAAAAGAAAGACAGAATGGATGGAGAGAAAGACAGGATGGATGGATGAATGGATGGATGAACGGACGGACGGAGGACAGACGGACAGAAAGACAGAATGGATGGATGGATGGACCACGGACGGACAGATGGACAGAAAGAAAGAAAGAAAGACAGAATGGATAGATGGACAGACGATGGACGGCGGATGGACGAGTGGACAGCGGACAGAAAGAAAGACAGGATGGATGGATGGATGGACGGATGGAGAGACGGATGGACAGAAAGAAAGAAAGAAAGAAAGAAAGAAAGGATGGATGGATGGACAGAAAGAAAGAAAGACAGAATGGATGGAAAGAAAGAAAGACAGGATGGATGGATGGACGGACGGACGGACGGACAGATGGACAGAAAGAAAGAAAGAAAAAAGAAAGAAAGACAGAATGGATAGATGGATGGACAGACGGATGGATGAGGCGGACAGACGGACAGAAAGAAAACAGGATGGATGGATGGATGGATGGATGGACGGATGGAGAGACGGATGGACAGAAAGAAAGAAAGAAAGAAAGAAAGAAAGAAAGAAAGAAAGGATGGATGGACAGAAAGAAAGAAAGACAGAATGGATGGAAAGAAAGAAAGACAGGATGGATGGATGGACAGAAAGAAAGAAAGAAAGAAAGAAAGAAAGAAAGAAAGAAAGAAAGAAAGAAAGAAAGAAAGAAATTCAGTTCATTTCTTAGGCATAAATCAGTTAAAAAAATGTGATTCACCAATTTAAAATATAAAGCCACTTTCTGATTGCTTGTAGTTTTTCAGAAAGGTTAAACTAAATTATCATCTTGTTGGCAAACTCACTTCATAACACTGCTTACCAATACATAATCATATTCAATAATCATCCTGGCACAGTTAGCCTAAATAGTCTCTATATTTATTTTATTTCTAGAGTTAAGAGGGAAGAGTCCTATAGCGAAGCATTCATTCATAATTATCAATTGCAGAAATAAGAAAACTCATGAATCATCTGGATGAATGCCAGTGACTAAAGTTGAATGTGGATTGTTTTTCTGCAGGGCTCATAAGGAGCTGTCAGTGGAGGAGATTTCTCTCGCTACACGATCCTTACTGACAGCGCAGGAACTGCAATCATGTGACACGTCTGTTTCTATGGTTACAAAGTCTTCATTCCTGAAGTGAAGCCCGGCGTTTTAAATTCAGCCGATGCTAGGTCAACAAATAAGCCATGTTACATTATCAGGGTTGACTAAGCATCAGAAGATGTCAAATGCGTATTGTTCCATGCACACATGCGAAGAATTAGCAGCCGCTTTGACAAACACTGGCACTCCGGAGCATCTGTACTCAGATCTGCATTTGTAAGGATCAGCGGAGTCTCCCGCTTGACATTTAGATATTGATGTACACGTAACTGTGCCTAATGCTCAGAGTTAATCTAACAGGCTTACAGATCCAGGGTTTTACATCATGGGTGGCCACATGGTCTGAATGTTTCACAAAGGTTAAACGTCCCTGTCTGATACGTGCAGGGCATGCAGATTTATAATCTGGTTAAAAGAGATGCAGAAGTGAAGAATCCTCATTCTTTCAATATGACCACAGTTTTCAAACTCCAAAAGAGACAAAAACACCTTCAAAGTAGCTTATATAATGTGTGCACTATATTCAGAGTCTTCTCAAGTTATATAAAAGCTTTATGTGGAGAACTGAGACAAATTTAAGTTATAACTCACTCACTAAAAGTTTTCTCCCTATGGTATCTCTCAAATCTCATTTTAAGTTTCACATATTTGACGTGACGCACAGCAATTGGAAACAGCAGATGCAAGAACCAGTCAGCGATGTCAAACCTGGTGCAAAATCATAACGGATCATTTTTGAAACTGAATGTGATTTTAAAGCTGAGGAGAATATCTACCCTGAATAATAAAAATAAACTATAAAAATAAAGTCACTTCAGAACAGCATCAGAAATTGACTTTTCTATTAAGGGCCGATATTTGCCCGCTGGAATTGATTTACTGGGACATTTTTTACTTTTATGAATACATTTTGTATAATCACCTATGTTGCATGCTGTCAGAACAATTAAAAAAATGTCATTTTCTGATTACACAAACAAATGCTTAGATTTTTTTTTTATTATTATTGCTTTTTATGCATTAGAAAACACTTAACATTGGTAGCATGACAACAAAATAGTCATTCAGTTTGGGAATAAACTATATACAGAAATTAAGCAAAGAATAAATGACTTTCACTCTCAAAAAACACTTGTTATAATAAATGAAACTGTAATGAAACACTTTTCATTCATTTCCATATTTCACTTTAATCGTGACAGCTGAAACAGATTTAGTTCAATTGCTCAGGAGCATTTTGCCTCTTATCTTAAATTTTGGTTGTATATTTGTTCATTTTGGTGTCATTTTTGGCCCAATCCCCAATTAATTTCTAATCCTGCCTAAAAGAATCAAACTATTGCAGCTAAGTCTTAAGGACACATTCTTGGTATTTTTTGGAGCATGATGGTCACTATTAGCCTTGAAAAAGAAAAGAGCTATGTGACGATTAGCAAAAAACAAATTTCCACAAAATAAATAACAGCATACAAGTTTTAAATATGAGTGAAACTATTCCTTTTTGTCTAAAATAATTTTTTCAAAGTCAAACAAAGCATATTCTCACCATCTAAACACCCACCAGGTCCCACTGTTGGCCTCGCAACGTTAGTATAAATGTCCACCCAGGCCATCCGCTGGGGACAAAATTGCTGGGAAAACACATCGGCATGCTGATTCTACTGAAATGGGCTCCAATCATACAAGATTGGAAGAAATTGTGGGCGAATCAGCCCTGAGTGTTCCCAATATAGCGTTAAGGCTATTTGCAGCAGGGCTGTAATTGAGTGTTCGGGGCAGAACTGAGGGTCACTACCTGCTGCAGCGAGAGACGGACAGGTGAGCTAATGAATTCTGCCAGTGATACAACTAAGGGTGGCATCTCACACGTAAACTGTCCCCTCAAACACTTTCATCTGAGCAGGTGAAAATCTGCTTAAAATCATGTCTTTACATACAAGATCACAGCGCTCTGCAGCCCTGTCTGGTTACCACCATCATGTGTTTTTTGGAAAATATGGACTGCACAGACCATGAAAAGACCAGGAAAAGAAAGAATAGAGGGATGGATGAATGGATGGATGGATGGGAGGATGGATGGATGATGGATGGATGGATGGATGGATGGAGGGGAGGATGGATGGACAGAAAGAAGGAAAGACAGGATGGATGAATGGATGGACAAAGAAAAAAGCAAGAATGAATAGATGGACAAACAAAGAAAGGTTGGATGGATAGATGGATGGATGGTTGCATGGACAGAAAGAAAGAAAGACAGATGAATGGATGGACAAAGGAAGAAAAAAAGACAGGATGGATAGATGGATGGATGAATGGATGGACAGAAAGTAAGAAAGACAGAAAGAAAAAACAGGATGGATGAATGGACAAAAAAGAAAGAAAAAAGAAAGAAAGAAAGACAGGGTGAATGAATGGATCGACAAAGAAAGAAATACAGGATGGATGGACAGAAAGAAAGACACAAAGACAAAGACAGAACTCATGGATGGATGGGTGGACAAAGAAAGAAAGACTGGATGAATGAATGGATGGAAAAAGAAAGAAGAGGATGGATGGACAGAAATAAAGACAGAAAGAAAGAAAGAAAGAAAGAAAGAATGGATGGAAAGAAAGACATGAAGGATGGATGGATCAATGGATGGACAGAAAGAAAGAAAGGGATGGAAATAAAGACATGAAGGATGGATGGACAGAAAGAAAGGAAGAAAGAAAAGAAAGAAAAGAAAGAAAAGAAAGGATGGATGGATGGATGGACAAAGAAAGAAAGACAGGATGAATGGATGGACAAAGAAGGAAAGACAGGATGGATAGATAGAAAGAAAGAAAGAAAGAAAGAAAGAAAGAGCAGTGAATGGATGGACAGAAAGGACAGGATGGATGGATGGATGGAAAGAAAGAAAGAAAGAAAGAAAGAAAGAAAGAAAGAAAGAAAGAAAGAAAGAAAGAGAAAGAAAAGAAGACTTGTATTACTTCAAATGTGTTCTTTTTTAAATGCAGAATAATTTAAATCATTTAAAATAAAGAAACAAAGAAACGAAAAGAAAAAAAGAAAAGAAAAGAAAAGAAAAGAAAAGAAAAGAAAAGAAAAGAAAAGAAAAGAAAAGAAAAAGAAGTGGCGAGTCAGAAGCTGTAACTGATGGTGGGCGGCTGGTGATGCATTTGCATATTACTAATACAATTCCCATAATTCATTTCAGCATACTTCAAATAATTTCTTATCATGCGCAAACCCGCTTCAATTCAGCACTTTGATCCCTGTCGCCTTTAGACCTCACCATTCCCACACAGACAAACACACATGATAACACGCCAGTCACGTTCACTCTGATTCAGCAGAGTCACCTGAACTAACCCACTCCATCATTTACCCGCTCTAATGCACTTCAACCTCAGCTGAAATAAAATTATTACAGGTCATACTTTACCCTGGGTTAGTGATGACACTGTTAACTCTACATATGAAACTATAAATATTGTAGGACTATGAATACTGTATGTCATGTGACGGATCACACTAGAGCTGCATATTGCATGATTTTCCAGTCCAAATATCACATATGTCACACCACAGACATTGCCATTGTGAAGCACATGCAGGTTTGATACTGTGTTTAGTCTGTCGCTGCATAAACCTGCTTTTTATACTTACAGTGTGAAACAGGCTTTACATTTTTACCTCTTGCAAGCTCCATACATTTATAAAAGTCATGTGTGGGTGGGAAGGTAGAAGCTGTAGTAGTGCATGGCCTTGCATCATAAAGGATGTGTGGTTTCTGCCTTCATAAAAGTGTACCCAAACTAACCAGAAGCTGGTCAGCAAAATTCCAATCAGTTTTTCTCCCAATGTTTCACTACGAAACACGTCAGAACACAGAAGAAAAATAGGTTTTTAATGGCGTTTCATGTTGAATCTTTAGGATTGTATGAGTATCCAGGATAAGTGATCTAAATGAATGAGACATCAAAAGGCTTTGCTGTGATATCCTCCCACTTCATCATCAGAGTGCCGCCTCCAAACAGCAGAGCAGAGCGAGAGCGACAGGTAATTGCCTTACATTATAGAACGTCACAATCTGCCCTGCTTCACTGGAGAGGCAAGAGCAGAGTTGGGTAGAACTTCACTTTATTGCTTGATAAATTACTGGCACCTCCCACGAACACAGTGTGCCATTGCTAAAACATCAGGGACACAATTCCCATGTGTCTGCTGAAACAGGGAAACTTGTTTCAATATGTAGAAACTTCTACATATGTAAGACTACTAACAATAATTTTCAGTATTTGTTATACTATTATAGCTTCATAGAATAGTATATTGCTCTAAAATATTTTCAGAATTTTTACAAATCTGCATCTGTCTGAAAAAAAAAATGCAGTGATTGATTTATGATTGATTTATAGTTATCTGTTTGTAATCTCTACACAGGACAGTGTTGTTACCAAAAAGGAAATATACTGGAATCATCATTGGTTATCGGCAAAAAATTAATATTGCGCATCCCTAACATATACATATAACATGTATATTAATGATGCACAATACTGGATTTGTGTGTGTGTGTGTGTATATATATATATATATATATATATATTTGGTTACACTTTATTTTGATAGTCCACTTTAGACATTCTACTAACTATAAGTAACTTTGCAACTACACTGTTAAAAATGATTTGTTGAGTCAACTTAAAATAATTTGTTACCTGGCTGCCTTAATTTTAAGTTCAGTCAACTCCAAAAAAGTTTATTTAACTTGAAATGTTAAGTTATGGTAAGTGACAACTTAAAATTTTAAGGCAGCTGGGATACTTACCCAGCTTTTAAGTTTAACAAACACAAATATCTAAGTTGTTACTTAGTACAACCTAACATTTCAAAATGATTAAACTTCTTTGAGTTGAGTGAACCTAAAATTTTAAGGCAGCAGGGTAACAAATTATTTTAAGCTGACTCAACAAACTGTTTTTTTGTTTTGGACAGTGTACATGTCTGCTAATTCTCAAAGTAGACCGTTAAGTTAGGTTTAGAGTTTGTAGCATAACACTGTAAAAAAATTGTTGAGTCAACTTAAAATAATTTGTTACCTGGCTGCCTTAAAATTTTAAGTTTAGTCAAGTTGTACTAAGTGACAACTTAAATATCTGTGTTGACTAAACTTAAAATTTTAAGGGAGCCAGGTAACAAATTATTTTAAGTTGAAGCCACAATTTATTTTTTACAGTGAAGTTAACCTATACTAGCAAAGTTTCTTATAGTCAGTATCTTGTATGTTGTGGACTTATCAAAATAAAGTGTTAGAAGATATTAAGCAGACAGTCTACTAATGCTCTGATAGTAAACATGTAGTTTCAAAGTTACTTACTGTTAGTAGAAAGTCTAAAGTGGACTATCAAAATAAAGTGATACCCTATTTTTATTTTTTCATTAATTAATTTATTTATTGTTTTTGCTTGAATTTGAGTAACTTTGCTGTATTTTTATATTGTTAGTATTTTTATAAAGTAGTTATATAGTTTAATATTTCTGTATAGTTTTTATTTAATTTTATATTTTAATTAGTAATTTACCTATATCAAGTTTAAGTTAATATAATTGAGAAATTATTTACTTATTTATATTAATTATTTACATTTCTAAGTAACAAAACGTAGCATCAACCTATTCATTTAGGTCTTGACCTCCCTAGCTGTGTGAATGAAATATAATCATGTAACTAAACAACTGACTAATTTTAAAGACCAAAAACCCCCAAATATTTAGCTTTTAGTATTTTGCATGCTACCAGCTTACTGCATGGTCTCCCTCCATTTCCAAAACTCACACATATACAATATTTCTTAAACTCACACGTATACAATAGTTGTGTCCCAAATGACATACTATGCACTATTCACTTACACTGCGAACTACATAGCCTGTTGTCTAGCATTTGGTGTCAAATAACACACTAAGCTTTTTTTTTACTAACCAGACATGAGTTATTCAACAGTCAAGGGCAAATGACGTCAAATGCCCATAATGTGGTGCTACTAGCTTTAGAAAAAGAGCCACACAGTGAACAAAAATGAATTTCTACATATTACTGTTTATGTTACTGAATCCTTTTATGTCGAACAAAACCTCAGGCACTACAACCACAGGCTCACCGTATTTCATCTGATCTCAACTCATAAAAGTGCACAGTAATTTTTTTTTTTTTAGCATATTTGTACTACTCCTTTCTTTTGGTGTAAGAAGAAGCAGCAATGAGGAAACAACAGGGATGCAAGTTAAGGTGTTGTTAAAAATAAACAAACCAGCAACACAATGACACAGTACAATAATAGCCTTCATGAATTATTATAATGCATGCAGAAAGATGCAGAAAATGTATATGGTATAAATTAATATGACTGAACAATGTAATTTCTTCAGAGTAATTAAACATGTTTTGTAGGTTTCTGTTTTTATGAACTATAAATAATCTGATTAAGTTTAAATTCGTGTGTGCTCTCTAAGGGATAATTTCAGCCTCTGCTTTTACACACATTGTAGATCAAATAAAAAAAAAAAAAAACAAACAAGGCCAGGCAAATCAAGCAAAACAACAGCAACATCTTCACAAAATAATGAAAAATTAAGTACGAAAAATGAAAAAAAAAAAATAAAGACAGAAAAAACAACACTGTTTTCAAATAATTTTCAAATCTAAAAGCCAGCTTGTAGAGAAAGCAGCTAGTTATACATATGCATTTTGTTTGTAGTATAGACACACACTGTTATATATATATATATAAAACTGTTAATCTGAAGCAGTGTATATTTACATTAGGCAATCTGAAGGCTGTAATAAAACACTCCACTGAGAGACTGATTGACTTTGTACTCAGGCACCTTTAAATCGACAGTCATGGCATTCCAGTCGCAGCATCATAAGCGCAGCGCGATTGGCCGTTTAATGGATGATGTTGCCCATGAGAACGTGTGCGGTGATCATTAGACCCAGAGCTCCAGGGAAGCAACGCTAGCATGACTAACTGATCATTTCTAAATGAGAGCCATTACATGAGAACCATGAATATTCTCCATGGTAAGACATACAAATTGAATAATTGAGTGCACTGGCCCAAAAATTGACACAGCGTTATTGTTTATGAAAAAGCGGACAGCATAAAAATACATTCCCAGCCTTATCGGTGTATAATAAGCATTCAGATCAACGTTTGCCAAAAAAAAAAACAAAAAAACACTAACACTTGTTATTTGTTTACCCCACTTATCTTTTTTATATATATATATATTTTTATTTACAGAACAATCAATATTTGATGGTCAATATGACACCAATGTCTAAGAAATAAATACTAAATTCATTAACATTCTAAATATATATTTTGAAAGTCCTTCAGAGCGTAATGCAATTGCAAAAATGCAGTACAACCTGTAAAATTGTAAAATAATATTACAGTTTAAAAAACAGTTTTCTATTTGAATATATTTTAGAAATCCCATTTAAAGGGGTCATCGGATGCTAAGTTCACTTTTACATGTTGTTTGAACATTAATGTGTGTTGGCAGTGTATGTACAAATCTACCCTATAATGATAAAAATCCATGCAGTGGTTTTTAATAATCTGTAAAAATAATATTCCCTTTTTCAAATCGATCCGTTCTCAGATGCCTGTCGGTGTGAGACCACTCCCACGATAGTTGATTGACATGAGCGTCTTACCTTAGATCAGCTGTAACAGTCCAACCTCCATGTTTTGATGCCGGAGCCGGTTAGACAAGAACTGAGCGATTGAGGTGTTGTGTTGCTGGATGTAATAATGAACGTAGTGATTGTCATTTACTCCCAACATCTGAGCCGCTGAAGATGCAGTGGATTACATTTGTTTGTGAAGGGAATGCGCCTCCCAATCTACGTAAATGCATCTATGTTCGTACAAATCATTCGTGATCCAGCTTCACTTACAGCAGAAGTGAGTATAAGGGTTTTTTTTTATGAATCTTTGCGATCGCCTTTACTAATAATGTGCTAGTTAGCAAGTTTAGCGGCTAAACGCAGCTAAAGTAAACAGGCTCGTCACTCCACAGAGAGAAGAGAGGGACGGGGCGAGCACAGCTCATTTGCATTTAAAGCAGCCTCGACCAGAATGGGATGATTTTTGCAGAGCAGATTTTGGCAGGGTAAAAAGGGCGTTGTTTTACACTACCATTTAGAATTTTTAACCAAAGCATATTATAGACTTTTCATTAAGACCCTAAAGAATCATATCAACTTGTGAAAAATGGGCATCCGATGACCCCTTTAGGATCACCCTAATCGAGATCCTCATTGATTTTGTACTACTGTAAATAATTATTGCTAAATTCAAAATAATGTCAGAATATCATCCAACATCATTAATTTATAAAGAGTTTTCCCCTTTAAATAACTCATATGCATTTAACTTTTATTAGTACCTTAAAATAGTCAACATTTTTTTTATTAACTAGCTATTAACCACTATTGCCTCAATAAACTCCTAATTTGCTGCTTATTAACAGTAAGGTAGTTGTTAAGTGTAGGTATGGAGTAGGAATAAAGGATCTAAAATATATAAATTAATGCAGAATAAGGCATTAATATATGCTTTATAATTACTAATAAACAGACAATATGCTAGCAACATGCATGCTTATAAACAAACAGTTAATTGGTGCTTAAAATAAAGCAGTACTAGTTTATCATATTCATTCTTAGCACAGTATATAAATTTACCATATGCACTGAACACACAGATGACCTGCTATATTTGAGGAAAAGGTGTATATACAACAGAACACATGCATGAATGAAATACTGTTTTCCTCATTAATAAAATATGCATGACTTGACCTTCCATTTCTAGCATTATGAATGAACCGGACATGATTACTCATACAGTCTGAAGCATTTTTTTTTAATTCATTAATGGTTCAGACTGCCAAAAGCATTTCTGCACAAAATGGAATTGAAAATGCAAAACAAGATGATAACTGGACTGCTTTCGTTCTATATTAAAACAGCAGGTAGTATACGGTGAAAGATGTGTGTTGTTTAGTAAGCTGTTATTTCCCTCCAAACACTCTTTATCTCTCTAGACGAGTTCCTGTAGCAACACCACCGCTGACCAATCAGCATCCGCTGAACTCAGTCAGTGACTGGCAGAGGAACCTGTGGCATTTCAAGAAATTAATTGAGTGCCACCGTCTTTATAATCCGCCATCAATATCTCAGCCTCGCTGCCCATAGCTGTTATGGAAACAATGCTGGGAAGAGGAAAATTAAACATGGCAACAGCCTGGTGACGGAGGTCCGGCCGGATGATAATTGGGGTTGCGGTCAGTGGCTTTGAGCTCTCAGTTTAGACTGCAAGAGATGAAACGATGATTTGACAGACGAAGAGGCTTGATTCGCTATTAGCAGAGTTCATGTTGTGCTTTCTTTGTTTTGCAGCACTAGTTGTTTACACCATGTAAATTGAAGTCGAACTCAGTATGAAGCTTCCGTAATAGATGATGTTGATTAGGGAGATCAAAAACTGCTTTCTGACACTTTGAGGCAAGATTTTCACGTCTGTGCAACAAACAACACCTGCACAGAAATATATAAATTGCCATATTCAGAAAACTAGCACTATTTTCCTGGAGCAATTAACACTGCACTATTATTTCCCCACAGGAAGAAGGCAGAAAATGCTTTTATTTAAAAAAGATGTTTGTGTACATGATCTTGCATTCATGGCAGCTGTAATTCATCAAACAGTGCTATTTGAGTTCAGTGTTGTTGCTTGTGTTTTCATTGTTTAATTGTTGTAACTCATGGAGATATGATGGTATAATTACATAAATTAGACATACATGATGAACTGAGTGAAATCATTCAGTCTGAATTCATAGTTACAGCTCATATGATGCATCTTCAATTAAAAATATAACCTACCATTATTTTTAAAGAAATTAATATATTTATTCAGCAAGGATTCATTAAATTGATCAAAAGTGACTGTAAAAATCTTTGTAAAAAAGATTTCAACTAAATGCTGTTCTTTAAACTTTCTCTTCAAAGAACACGCACACAAAAAATAAAATTTTCCACAAAAATATGATAAAAATCATAAATGTTTCATGAGCAGCATATCATAATATTAGCATGATTTCTGAAGAATCATGTGACACTGCAGACTGGAGTAATGATGCTGAAAATTCAGGTTTGATCACAGGAATAAATTACATTTTACAACATATTCACACAGAAAACTGTAATTTTAAATTGTAATAATATTTCACAATTTTTCTGTTTTTACTGCATTTTTGCTCATACAAATACAGCCTTGGTGAGCAGAAGAGAAACTGTAGATGTATCTCTTTCACTGGCATTCTGTTATTTGATTTATCTGTTGTTATTCTAGTTTTAATAATTATTACACTGTCAAGATGCATACATAAAATATTGGAATTTTTATGTAATGTAATATTTATTTAACATTAATGACATGGTCACATTTTTGTTTTTTTAAAAAAAAGAAAAAGTCACACTTTGCTTCTAAAAAGCACTAATATTTTATATAAAATATTTATTTATTTTTTAAGGTCCAGTTCTCGCTATTAACAAACCATTAACTACGGCTTTTGCTTCAATAAACTCTTAATATGCTGCTTAGTAATAGTTAGTATGGTAGTTGTTAGGTTTAGGTATTAGGTAGGATTAGAGATGTAGAATATGGTCATGCAGAATAGGTGGTTTATAAGTACTAATAAACAGCCAATATGTTAATAATAGGCATGCTAATAAGTAACTAGTTAATAGTAAGAATTGTTCCATACTAAAGTGTTCCCAGTGACACTACTATTTCACATAAATGAAGCAGGAATATACAAGCATCAATGTGCAAATGGTAAACAAGTGTCCTGTAGTAAATCACTGCATTTTCTCTCTTTTAAAACTAACACATTTATCAATTCTTCTTCTATATAGTTTCTTATAAACATAATAAAGCATCCAGGTCAGTGCAATTTACCGCCCAAAGTGGCCACGTCACCCTCACAATTAACACACAAAAACAGAGGACAAGTTTACTTTATTTCCTTTCGTCTGCCAGTTGTGGTCTCAAGGCATTGTGCGTCTAAAGCAGCGCTTTCATCTCAAAGCGAAACAATGCCTCTCATCTTTCTAAAGGCCTCTCATGTTTACAATGTCCTCTCTCAGTCAGACATTCCCATAGTACCCGTGGCACGGTGCTTTGAAGCCTCTCTCTGTCGAGTGGCCTCTCTCTCTCCATCACCGAGACGCACATCTGGATACAGAAACACTGAACACAATCCGAAGCTACAGGACAAAAGAGAACATTTACTCTTTGAAAAGGTACTTGAGACATGCTGCAGTCCGCCAATGTCAAGATGCGTCTGAGTATAAAAGCAACTCAAGGTACGTCAGATAGATAGACCACCAAAAAAAACAGAATTCTGTCATCATTTCTCATGTTACTCTAAACCTGTATGACTTTCTTTCTTCTGTGGAATATAAAAGGCAAATTTGTGAAGGATATATTGCCTTTTTGTTTTCTCACATAATGAAAGTGAATGAAAACTGTAGCTGTCAAGGTCCAAAATGACAAAAAGTATTATAACTCTTAAGAATTATAGTTCAAACTTTCAAAAACCACACAAAAGCTCTGTGCACTGAAAAAAAACGTCTTGTAAGAGGCTGAACAATAATATATTGTGCTACATTATTTAAATATATAAACATTTATATATTTTATTTATATATTTACAATATGTTAAAAAAAATAAGACCAATTTTAGAAATGTAATTTAAAAGCATGCAATTATGAAAATTATTTTTTGATCATTATTCACATATTTTTGCTGTTTGTTTTAATGTACTGTTATATATAATACTTTTATAATTTGAGGTAGTTATGAGTTATTATAAAACAGAAATTTGCTGTGGTTATTGCTCATCACGCTCATGTTCACATTCACGTCTACATGATTAATAGAAAAAGCACAGCGTTGCAATCAGGTTTACAAACCCCTCATTCATCTAATCAAACACAACAGAAATAGTTAGATTTTTGTACATTTCCTTATACATAATACGTTCATATCAGAGGGCTGTAATTTGACGCCCCTTGCGGCCCAAAATTGCCACTTTAGGAGAGCAGAAATCATCACAGTCTTCCATTAACTCACATTATTTGAACCCTAAAAGATCTGCATTATTTCATTCATAAAACACTATAGTTTAGAGTCTAAACTGTGCAATTTCCTTTCCTTTCCTTAGCGCTCCAACCATTCAAATAATCACTTAGATGAGAGTGACTGTTCAGATCAAACACACATTTGTGCGAAAAAAGACACTTATTTATTTATTTCCTTTTTTGTTTAAAGGTCAAAACACCACTTGTGATGTGATATCATAATGACATTTTAAATGGGTCATCTCTATTTATTTTTATTTAGCAAAGTTATTGGAGCCAATATATACATATATGACCATTTTCCAGCTGCTTTGCCTTTAAGACTATTTTTTACTATATATGCACTCAAGAAAAGGGGTTATTCCAGGGTTTCTGCATTGAAATGTGCTGCTCAAACTATTCTGATCAGACTGAAACGATCATGAAAACGGTTTAGGATAAACTAGAGTCGCTGGTATCAGTGTTGGGATTCTTCAGAGGAATCTGCAAAAAGTTTCGAGCTGTGAAAGTTCTGGTATGTTTTCATACACGAGCACAAACTCTGAAAGATCAAGGAATTACTGACTTCATGATACATGCATTTTAAAAGCTATATGAATCTCCATGAGCTGTCTGACACCCCTAACGTAACCGCAACTGAGATGCAATGTTTGCCTGAGCTTGCAAAGATGCAACCCATGGTATCTTCACAGAGATGATGTTTTCAAATGAATTACTTAAAGATGACGCTTTCTAGAGTCAGCTATGAGAGGTTTTTTTTAAAACACAGACTAGTTATTTATACGAGCAGTTTTGGGTAGTAACTGATTACATGTAATCTGGATTACATGATCAGACTCCAGAAATTACAAAAATATTTAGTAATTAGTAAGTTATTTTAGTTACTTTGTAATTAGATTACATTACATTTGAAAATACTCATAATCAATTTGCAGTTACTTTCCTACAGATTACATGATTACATATTCACATAATGGCAGTAAATTATTCATAGTTTTTTGATTCATCTTAATTCCTCCCACACTCTAAAAAAATGTGTAAAAATAGGACACAATATACTGTATAACTTGAAGGAATTTTTTCATATTTATTTTTTACAGGTGTTTCACCAGTATTTTGAATGTAACACTTCATTGAATTGTGTTTTAGAGTTCACAGAAATGTCCATAAAATTAATGGATAATGTTGTGTGTAATGAGCTGCCAGTACCTTTTCTGTTATTTTATGGATTTATTTATTTATTTTAATTCTTTTTATTTTAAGGTGAGACACTGCAGGTGAATAGGGTAAAAAAAAAGAAAAGAAAAACTAATAGTTATTACCTTACTTACCCAGTTGATTAATTACATTGATAATTACGATACATTTCGATACATTTCAAAATTACATTTCTAAAATATTAGGTTTAAATATAGAAATGATGCATTATTTAATGACACATGCACTTTTTTGGCATAAAGTTCTAGTACAAAAATCTTAACACTGGATGAAGTCAGTTTCAAAAATCTTGTTTAATTTTTTTGACATGAGTTTGGGCATCTCATTATCGGTAAAACCTTCAGGAATAAAAATGTAAAGTTTGTTGTGTGTAAGTGCTACTGAAGTGGAGTTTTGTGGCTCAGTGTGTAGGGAAAAAAACATCAGAAAAAGGCCTTTAAAAATATGTATTGTAATTGAAATCTATTGACACAAATAGATAAAAAAGTGCTATAAAAGAAACACTCAGCAGTGTCTTTTGGATGTGTTCTTTCCACTAGTTTGAAAAAACACTTCATGAAAAACCAAAAAGCCCAAAATCTCAAATTTTACAGGTGCATGAAAAAACAGTGTTTTGCCTGCAGTGTCTCCCCTTAATTAGTTTAATTAGAGTTAATTAGTTTATTTAATTAATTAATTGCTTTTCATGAACTCTCGAACCCCCTGCAGTTCAATCAGAACCCAGTTTGTAAAATCCTGGCTGTAATGTTTAATACATTTCATGATGTTAATAACAAAGAACAGAATTTTCCTACGAGTCAAAAGTAGAATCTAAAAGTAGTTAGAATACATCACCTAATATGTGTAATCCAGTAGATTATGTTACAAACTACAATTTTTAATCAGTAACAGTACAATTTGTAAGTAATCTACCCAGCACTGCATGTGTGTAGGTGTTTGATTGACAGCTCCAGTCTTCAAACACTTAAAAATGAAAAGGCAGGATATTCTTCAGATATTCAACTTTCATATTCTTCTGAAAAAAAAAAAACATACAGGTTTGGAGTGTTTTCTGACATGTTGGTAAATTTTGGATATTCAAGAGTGATCAGGCATTGGACCAGAAGACCTAAAAGGGAATATGACCTTCAGTGTGACATAAACTACTTCTGGTCCAACGACTCTCTCAGCATCTACCAACAAGTATGAAAACGAATAAACCCGCTGAGAACAACCTGTGTTCACACAGCGTGCAATCAGCTGCACTCATCAACGCAAAATGGCTTATTTTGATGGGAACGAGAGCAGGGATTTATTTTTGGAATGGAATGAAGCAGGAATGAGCCAGATTGGAAGGGTCTGTGCGACCGACTGCATTAGACTGGGCAGCCCAGTTAATTAATGTGTATCTGCTCTGCCCAATGGGATTCTGGGCCATCTCCATCACCAGTCACTTTGAATCTAAGAGCTGCCACAATCTGACTACTGGAGAGCCAAGATGACACCAGTCTTTGGAAGATGTTTCACTGGAACGTCTTCCATTACTAACTATGCTGGGTAAAGATAGAGAGCTATAGCTAGGACACCACTCCTTTTTTTTTTTTACATTTGTGGAATTTTAGCAGTTTTCATGATTCACAAACAAATGTACTGTTGCATGTTTCCACATATTTTTTTAATTAATTGTGCAGTGTGGTCAGCACTACTGTTTTTAACATTTGTGCAGTTTAAGCACTGTTGTTTTAAAGATTCACAAGCAATGTGGACTCTTTCCACCTGTGATTATTATTATTTATTTATTTATTTATTTATTTATTTTATTTTGTGAATGTGCAGTATTAAGTAAGCACTTGTGTTCTAAACACTTGTTGTACACGCAAAGAAACTGTTATTAAACATACATTTGATGACTTTAAAGATGAGATCAAAACATTCAACTTACTGTTGTGTGTATTTACAGAGCCATTTAAGGACCTCTCCTTCAGAAAAAAAAATGATACTATTTTTTAAGGTAAGTGGTTGCAAACAATTTATTTTAGCTACATTTAAAAAAAGGTTGAAAGTTAGTCAACGAAATGAGTTTATTTAAATGTAGCTTAAAAAATTGATTGCAACCACTTACCTTAAAAAAAAATAGTAAATTCAATTAATCTAAGGTAACTAAATAAAATTGATTAAATTCAACTAAATGTGTTTGTTTAAATTTAGATCAAATCAATTGATTGCAACCACTTACCTTAAAAAATTGAGTAGATCCAATGAATCATTTTTTTCAGAATGATACAACCCATTTCACATTTGCATGCACATTAGCTTAAACAAATATTTTGGTGTCAAGTAACCAAAAGCAGTTTAAAAAATATTTTGGAAAGCTAACCTCTGGATTACAGTGATGCACTTACAATGGAAGTGAATGGGGGCAATCCATTATCATTCCAATACTGTTTCAATAGCAAAGCCACAAAACATGTGAAGTTCTGTTCGTTGCCATTACAATACAACATCTAAAACCCTAAAATGACCATAATGATTTAAACAGCTTTTCAGTAAGAGTTTTGATAAAATTATAAGCTTCACATTTCTGCTTTTAAATCTTCCGAAATTGGCACATTCAGTTTCACTGTGAGTGCCTCGCCGTAACCTTGAATTTTCCTTTTCGAGGGAGTTAAAAATAATAATTTTTTTTTGTACTATTTGACATTTATGCTACAAATGCTGTGGACTAAACCCAATGTGTGGTGAACCCAGAATATTCATTCACAGAACAAATTCTAGACCAAAATTATAGGCTATTCTATTATTTTGAAAAAACTGTTTTCATGCTCCACAGCTACTGAAATATTCAAGACAGACTCATTGGAAAATTGTGTTTCTACTTTATATCTTTATATTTATTGTCTATTCTCTTTATTATTAGTGTTATATGTCATTTTATTACCTTAGATTATACGTATGTCTACACTATGTTTGTACTTTCTGCACTGGAAGCTCCCAACACCAAGACAAATTCCTTGTGCGTGTAAACACACGGGGCAATAAAGCACTTTCTCACTCTGATTCTGAAAAACAGCCAATATGCTAGTAATATGCATGCTAATAAGCAACTAGACTAAAGTAAACTAAAGTGTTACCTATGAAACACGAGTCACAATAAAAGAGCTTAAAAGATGTATAAGCAATCTAAAATCACATGGTTGCTTCAGCAAATGTCCTTTTAGAACTGCTTTTCATAACACAATCGGTTAGGTTTAGGTAGGATTTAGTGTAGGTGGTACATCATATTATTTTTCAAGCTGAAACTGTTGAAATTGTTCTTTTAAGTAAAAATACTTTTTTGCAATTCTGCACAGCTTTATTAACTCATTTATTTACACTGATAATAGCATACACAGGGCCTTATAAAATCTGTTTTAGTTTTTTCTAAATTTCATTTGTTCATTTGCTTTAATTTTTCTCATATTTTCTGTTTTAAATTTCAATACCAGTTTTTCAAATTTCAATTTTAAAAGCTTTATTGTCTGTCCCCAGTGGGGTAGAAAATTGTCTTTAGACAAAAGGCTCAACACACAAACAATACAAATAGTCCTCACAACAACAATTTACATTATCACAAAAAAACACAACTAAAACAACACATAAAACATTCATTTTAGAAACCTGTTTAAAATACCAATGGCAGTTGGGATAAACATCTTCTCATACTTGGCCCTTTTCAACAAAGGCACTTTATACCGTCTACCAGACAGAAGAAGTTGAAAGGAACTGTACAGAGGATGAGAAGAGTCTCCTACAATAACAGAGGCTTTCCTTTTCTAGACTTTATTTTAATGGTTAATGACAGGTGGTTGTGAAGACCTTTAAGGTTCTGTTTGTATATGATATGACAATAGTTTTTCTCAAAAGAAACTAGGGGTGCTCCGATTGATCGGCTACCGATCACTATCGGCCGATAATCGCTTGGGGATGTTTGATCGGCGGTCTCTAAAAAGGCCGATCTCATAAACCGATCTAAAACTGATTACGCGCCGGCCGTGAAAGGTTTGGTACGACATGCAACGGCACCGTCTCAGGCGCTTTTCGGCGCGGGTAAAACAATTAGTAATGCTGAAGGTGAGGTACAATTCATATGTCTTCATTAAATAACTTATAAAGTAATTTGAAAAATTATGTGAGCTGTAATTTCACAAACAGGGCGAGTGAATGACCGCGCGCTCTCTCTCTTTCACACAAAAGCGCGCAAATGGCTTCCAATCACCACATGGCTGCACAGTTGGCAAAGGAATTGTTACTTGCACAATAGAATCAGTGTCGCATCATCGCTAAAGTTTGTAAACTGCTTTTCTTTTTAATTCTTTCCAGTGTTTAACGATTCAGCGCTCGCGCGCTCTCCTGGAGACTGGGCGCTCATGCATACTTGAAGCGTAAACACATAACGCCACGTTCACATACCTCCATTTGCAGTGCGTATTTTTTCCCGTTCTCATGATAACGGATTAAAGCGTTCAAGCTGCACACGGTTGCAGTCTAGTAGTGCGTTCCAGGAGCGGTGTATCTGCAGCAGTGTACAGATCGTTTCGGCACGGAGTCTGTGCCGCGCGCGCAGAATTAAAGTGACAGCGCATTGTTTGCGGTAAACATGCTGAAAAGGTATTTTCAATAACAATGTTTGGATCTGAAATCAAAATAATGGATAAATATGTTTGTGGAAATAGATTTGTGATGTGTGCAAGCTATTGTGCAATAAATGCACAATTCTAAAAATATATATATATCTTCTATATATATAAATTTAAAAAACTCCCCTCTCTCTCAAAACAAAACAAAAACAAAAACACCAGGCCCTGAATAAGTGTCTAAAAATCCTGATTGGAGTATCTCTATAAATAATTTTACATGATTAATAGGAGGCTTTAAAAAGATCGGTATCGGTGATCGGATCAGCAGATACAGCTTCCTGTGATCGGCAATCGGCCTCAAAAATCCTGATCGGAGCACCTCTAAAAGAAACTGTAAAATTCTCATGAAGGGACTCTCAGAGCTTCAATATGTATGTAGTAAATTAAACCGTGCGTATGCGCTATTCATTCACACAGAGACACGCAGAACATGCAGGATTCATATTCAGATACTATTTTTGTGCTTAAAGGAGAAGTTCACTTCCAAAACAAAGATTCACATATCATGTACTCACCCCCTTGTCATCCAAGATGTTCATGTCTAAAGAAATTATGGTTTTTGAGAAAAACATTTCAGCATTTTTCTCCATATAATGGACTGATATGGTGCCCCGATTTTGAACTTCCAAAATGCTGTTTAAATGTGGCTTCAAACGATCCCAAATGCGGTTGTAAACGATCCCAGCCGAGGAAGAAGGGTCTTATCTAGCAAAACGATTGGTTATTTTCATGAAAAAAAAATCTAATTTAAATACGTTTTAATCTCAAACGCTCGTCTTGCCTTTCTCTCCATGAATTCTGTGTATTCTGACTCTTAGAGTATGTCGAAAAACTCCAATCGTATTTTAACCCTCAACTTCAAAAATCATTTCAAAATCATCCTACATCGCTGCAGAAGCACCGACCCAGTCTTTGCAAAATGAACATGCAAAGAAGATCAAACACCCTTAACAAAAAAGGTAAAACAGTGATATAGGACGATTTCGAAGTTGAGGGAGAACATGAGATGGGAGTTTTTCGACATACCCTAACTGTCATGAACCGGAAAAAACAGTCCAGGCAGAGTAAGACAAGACGAGTGTTTGGCATTAAAAAGTATATAAATTGTATTATTTTTATTAAAATAACCGATCGTTTTGCTAGATAAGACCCTTCTTCCTCGGCTGGGATCATTTACGACCGCAAGTGTGATTGTGCATCGTGGATGACAAGGGGGTGAGTACATTATTTGTAAATTGTTGTTCGTGGACTTCTCCTTTAATATTCACATACACTAGTCTGTATCACACTTTGGTTGAAGAGTACTGACCTACTTTTGATTTATTCATTCAAAATTTGGCAAATTCCATGACATTATATAGTAAATTCCATTTTTATGACTGGATTCCACAATTCCATCCATGTTTTCCACACTGCAGAACTCATAGTGCTCTACACACAAGCATAATAATATCTTCCACAGTTTATCTTTATGACCTCATCATAAGTGGGCGGACCGCATTTCTGATCATCCAATAAGTGTGGCTGATTTAAATGTGGTGTCTGTATGTTAATGTAATGGCAGAAACGAATTGCATTTGCAGTTTAGTTTAATTAAACTCTCTTTCAATCTCTAGTTAAAAACTTTTCTTTAGAAAGATTAAGTCAAATTTGCTTTCTCATCATGATATGAGGAGTCTTGTTAGGTCAAACCTTGTAGTGTTAAAACAATAATCACAGTACACAGTTTGGCCTGATGTTTGCATAAGAAACCCTTTGAATCGTCCCTCACGGTCTCCAGACTCGGCGTGGTCCGTTCAGTTTCTACACAGAGAGCGTGTTTTTGACACGGTTGCTATGGCAGCGAAGCGAGACAAACGGGGCAGTGTGTTTGAGTTTGCCAGCGTACATAAAAGTCTCTTGTCTTTCCTCACATTACTGTTCCCAGTGATCTCAAACGCCTCTCTGTCTCACGCCAGAATTTGTACATCTTTCCCTCTCTGCTATTTAAAAGAAAGATTTAGCACAGCATTTATATTCTGTCATCATTTACGTGTCTTTCACAAAATCACAAAAGAAGATGTTTAGCAGAACATAGCTTTTTTTCTCTCACAAAGCCATCATATGATTTCAGAAGCTGTATGGATACTTTAATGGGCTTTTTTATTATCCAAACTTAACATCTGCTGGCATTAAAACTATGTTATACTAGTTTGGAATGACGAATAAATGATGACAGGCTTTGTATTTTGGTTGAACTATTTCTTTAATAACCTTAGAATGCCTCAGAATGTGAGTGTTGAATAAATGATGCCCCGTATTGTTCACTGATTCAGTGTTTTGAATTTTGAACAACCTGAATGAATCATTGATTCAGTGTTCCCTCTACACTTTTGCTTTTTCTGATTTTACGTTACATTTTAATCATGCATACTGTCTGTTCGGACATCTATATAGGTGATGGGGAGGATTTAACTATACTATATGTTATATAGGAATGGCTGAGATCATAATTTCCACTTCATTTACATCTTAAGAAATCACGGGATGAAATTAGAAAGCTGTAGATCTGTCTATCTGTATCTGTCTTTACAGCACCTCTGCAGCAACGGCGACTGTCATAAACTGAAAATAAATGGCAGAGTACTTTCCCAAAGTGTTGCACAATTAATGTGCTGTTCAGCTAATTACATTCAATTTGATGATTCCCGAGGCACATTCCACTTTAACAAACCAAGACTGATATAACCGTCAAATGAGTAATCGTGGCTGACGGCGCTTCATAGCAGGACTGACGCAGTTGAAGAGAAAGGCACCAGCTATTATTCGACTCAAACGTCTGGCTGTGGAAGAACAAAGAAAGACTGAAAGGTCTGTTTTCTGACAAACAGCTTACAGAGTTCATGTAAGGACGAAAGAACCTCTAGCTTTGGTTTCTTTAGGATAAGATGACAGGTTTTCCACAGTAATGTACCCTGATTTTAAACAGACAGAAACTTTTACAGGAACTCTGTTTTTTAAACTCTATTGTTTAACAAAAAAAAAAAATAAAATAAAAAAATAAAAAAAATAATAATAATAATAATTATTATAATTATATGTATATAAATATATAATTAATTAATTAATAATATAAACAATTAATTTATATTATTAGTAGTAGTAGTAGTAGTATTAGTATAGCAGTAGTAGATTAATTTGAAATGTTTTACTTTTTTAATAAAAATAATAAAAATATTATATAAGATAATAGATAATACAAAATATAAAAATTATACCCATATATATATATATATATATATATAATTAGTATATATACTATATATTTATTAGTATAGTAGTATTAGTAGTAGATTTATTTGAAATGTTTTTTACTTTTTTAAATAAAAATATTTAAAAATATTAAATAATATAATAAATAATAAAAGATAAAATAATTGTTAATTTCAGTAACATTATTTTATTAATGTATTATTTTCTATTAATTTCATTGATTTTGTTATTAACTAATTTATGAAATATGTAATAAAATAATTTAATTAAATAATTTAATAATACAAAACAATACTTTTAAATAATAATCATAATTTACTTAAATAATAATAATAAGTATTATGTTATATGTTATATATATTAGGTTTACCACAGTATTGTATCATGTTTTAACCACACAGTTATAGGAACTCAATTTTGCTTTATTTTTCTTCTTCTTAAAAATAAATCAATAAATAAATCAATAAATAAATACATACATACATACATACATACATATATATTAGTAGTAGTAGTAGTGTAGTAGTAGTAGTAGTAGTAAATTAATTTTTACTAAAAATATTAAATAAGATATGAATGTAATAATTATTAAAATAATTTATAATTAAAACAATAAAAAATAATTGTTAATTACAGTATATAAAACAATATGTTTTATAATATTACTTTATTATTTTTTATTAATTTTATTGATTTTGTTATTAACTAATAAATTAAAAATATAATAATAACAAATAACTGAATAAACAATCTAATAACAATTGTAATAATATATATACATACACACACATACATACATAGATAGACAGATGTTTTTTGTTTAATATGAATTTTAATAATAACACAATTTAATCATACATGTGTTTACTGCGACGCCAATTTCTGCAATTTAGGTGCATCCGGTGCTTGTCGAATGTTCATTTTGGACCCTGGTTATAGAATATAATGTCAAAAAAAAGAATAAAGCAGTAACTTCCTGCCTTTCAGGCTCTGTAATCAAGCTTACGTTTAATTATTCAGAGGATCCGCTCATGCTGTGTCCACACAAATAACAATTTCCCCACCTAATTTCATTGCAAGTTTTCCTCAGAGTGTCTGAGTTTTCAAAGTAACCCGAAATCAAAGGATCTATTAAGAATGACCTTGCTTCCTCTCTGAGAGCGCTGGAGAACAGAGCCACCTGTCTTCAGCATCTCCTTGCTAACGTGTGTTTATTTGAGCAGCAGTTTTTCAGAGTGTGTCATCTCCAAGTCCCATTTGCTGCCAGTAATGAGACCATAAATCATATATTGATGTGTCTCGCTGGCATGCGACGCGGCAGAGTTTTCGCTGCTGGACTAATGCATCATATTAGCTCTACGAGACCTACAAAGATACACAGCTGACTGTCTGCTGCTCAAAGAAGTGTGTGTGCGGGTCTTCATCCTGACCGTGTCCTACACGTTACACATCTTCATCTGAACCTGCCAGAAACAAACCACCAATGCTTAGCAGTGTCTAGTGTTGCATAGCCACACTTTGGAGAATCAGCATAAAATCTGGTCCACACTGCAGATTGTTCTGGCCAAGAATCGACTGGCCAAATTTGTTTACATCGTTTTTTAAAATGTCAAATCTGAAATAGGTTCCAAAGTGGAATGCGAAGTGTGCTCATAGCTGCTGTATTTTTTTGTTTTTGTTGTTACAGGTTGTTAATGTAAACATTAACTACTGCATTAAGCCTCATGGATTAAGCATCAATGAACATTATGGCATTTATTAATCTAGGTTTATGTTAATTAAACATAAACAGCTAAACGTGTTAGTATATGCAGAATGTAACATTATTAAACACTTGTTCATATTTAGTTTATGATATATAATACATTAACCAATGTTAACAAATTTTACCAAGATTAATATAAACAATACAACTTTATTTACCAGACTTTTTCATGTGTAAATGATGAAGAGACAATAATAGCTAAATATAATTTAAAATTAATAATAATAAATAAAGTCAATGTACATACACCAGTGGTCAGTTTTTTAAAATAAATATTTAATAACAATTTTATTTCAAATCATTTTAATAAGTATTATTTATTTACCTTTTTTTTTTTAAAGGCATTTATCTGACCAAACCAGTGAAAACTGCAATATTTTAAAATATTATTCACATTTTAAATAACTTTTCTGTTTGAATATATTTTAAAATGCAATTTATTCCTGTGATGGCAAAAGCCAAAAGTATTTTGTCACTTTTGATCAATTGAACATATTATTGCTGAGTCTAAATGAATAAATCAATAAATAAGTCAATGTACATACACCAGCAGTCAGAATTTTGGAATAATTATTTAATTATTATTTTAAATAATAAAATATTTTAAATGATTTTTGTTCACTATTTTTCATTTTACATGATTTATTTTTTATTTGATTATTTAGTAGGTTTTTTAATTGAATTATTTGAATATATTTTAAAATGCAATTTATTCCTGTGATGGCAAAAGCCATAGTAAGCCACTTTTGATCAACTGAATACATTCGTGCTGAGTAAAATATGAATACAAAAATAAATCAAATAAATAAAAATACAAATACACAAAAATTAAAAACAAAAAATACTGTATATAAATACAAATAAATAATAAAAAAAAATCTTAACCAAACTTATGTTCAGTAGTGTAGGCAAATTTATTTACATAAATAAAAAAAGAATAAAAAAGGATGGATGGATGGATGAATGAACATAGTTAAGTTTTATATTAAATCAAAAGCTAAATAGAAATTGTTATTAGCCGTTTCAACTGTAAGACACATTAACAGATACTTCTAGAAACTTAAAATTGCCCTTAAATTTAATAATGATCACCAGAACGCAGAATGCATAAAGCCAGCCAATGAGACTAAAGCACTATCATACGGTAAGCGGTCGGTTCACAGGCGGTCGCTTGCGTGTGTAGAAACACGTCCTGTTCTGTTTGAATAGAGTCAGGCGATCAGCAGCTGGAATCTCGTTGATAGCGGCTGTACGGACATCTCAGGACACACCACAGGTTGTAGAGCTTAGTGCGAGCGAGCGAGTGTGGCGTATCTCTGAGCGCTGCGGGGTGGAAGATCACTCAGCTTTGCTCTCTCTCTGCACTCTTATCCAAAATGGAGCTCCCTCATCCCTCTCCAGGCCAGGCTCTGCTCCTCACATGGATTTAGGTCCTCTCTCTGCCGGCTTTCCCTTTGTAGCTCTCTAATCTCTGGGCTGTGGTTGGCGTCTGGAGCCTGACAGAGCCAGTGGAGTTTCGGAGGACATTTTCTGGGTTTGAAAGGAATCCAATCACTCCGCTCAGAAGGAGGTCAGGCCTTTTCATCTGGTGTTTGGGTGATACTGTGCTTTTCATCTGCACAGGTAACCAGTAACCTGCCGCTCACACCTTCTATTACAAACATTCTTGTTTTTGATTTCATTTGTTGCTGTGTTCGTGTGTGAGCTGAAATCTGCAGCTTCAATCTGATTGGCTGGTGAAATGCAAGTTGGAGGTGAGTCCTAGAGATAGTTCACCCAAAAATGAATATTTGCTGTTCATTTACTCACCCTCAGACCATCCAAGATGTAGGTGGCTTTTATTCTTGAGTTGTAGAGTAATGATGATTTTTAGCTACAACTGTGGTCCTTAGTGATTCATAAAATGCAAGTCAATGGCTACCGTCACTTTGAGAGTCAATAAAGCATATACAGACAACACAAATCTAACACCCATGGCTCCTGATGATATATTGAGGTCTTATGAAGCGAAACAATCAGTCGATGCAAGAAACTGAACTTCATTTACAACATTAAGTACAATTCAGAGCCTCAGGCAATTAGGTGATTCTTTTCCGCAAACTGATTCTTTTGGACAGTTTGTTTCAATGAACTGAATGAGTTGGCAAAAACCAGCAGATTTTTGGCTCTTTTCGAGTCGGAGTGACTACTATGTTTCTATAAATTTTTGATTAAGTAGCTTGTAGATCTGTGATGCTTGAGCCATGAACTGTTTCAGGTGCTTTAGTCCGATTTGGTGAACTGGTTCAAAAGAATGATTCATTTGCGAACCGGACAACACTCCAGATCATTTGCTTGAGGCTCTGAATTGTAGTTAAAAATGTTGCAAATGAAGTGACAGGTAATAATGTTGTAAATAACATTCAGTTTCTTGCACCGGCCAATTGTTTCTCTTCATAAGACCTCAACATACTATCAGGAGCCATAGGTATTCACTTTGTGTTGCCTATATATGCTTTTTTTGACTCTCAAGTGACAGTAGCACATTGAGTTTGGTTTATTCTGGTTTATGAATCACCAAGGACCACGGTTTCAGCTAAAACTTTACTGCTCATCTATTTCTTGGATGGTCTGAGGGTGAGTAAATTAACAGCAAATTCTAGACAGTTTAACAGCAGTGTTCTAGAGCAAACTACCCTTACTAAAAAGAAGTATACTTTGTTTATTTCATTAAGCATACTTAAAGGAGAAGCCCACTTCCAAAACAAAGATTCACACATAATGTACTCGCCCCCTTGTCATCCAAGATGTTCATGTCTTTTTTCTTCAGTCATAAAGAAATTAGGTTTTTTGAGGAAAACATTTCAGCATTTTTCTCCATATAATGGACTGATATGGTGGCCCGATTTTGAACTTCCAAAATGTAGTTTAAAAGCAGCTTCAAACGATCCCAAATGCGGTTGTAAACGATCCCAGCCGAGGAAGAAGGGTCTTATCTAGCGTATTCGTTCATCGTTTATTTTCAGTGTATGTCGAAAAACTCCAATCGTATTTTCTCCCTCAACCCCAAAAATCATTTCAAAATCATCCTACATCACTGCAGAAGTACTGACACAGTCTTTGCAAAGTGAACATGCAAAGAAGATCAGACCCTTAACAAAAAAGGTAAAACAGCGATATAGGACGATTTTAAAGTTGAGGGAGAACATGAGATGGAGTTTTTCAACATACACTAACTGTCATGAACCGGAAAAAAACAGTCCAGGCAGAGTAAGACAAGACGAGCGTTTGGCATTAAAAAGTATATAAATTGTATTATTTTGATGAAAATAAACGATAAACGAATACGCTAGATAAGACCCTTCTTTCTCAGCTGGGATCATTTACAACTGCATTTGTGATCGTTTGAAGCCGCATTTAAACTGCATTTTGGAAGTTCAAAATCGGGGCACCATATCAGTCCATTATATTGAGAAAAATGCTGAAATGTTTTCCTCAAAAAACATAATTTTTTTACGACTGAAGAAAGAAAGACATGAACATCTTGGATGACAAGGGGATGAGTAAATTATTTGTAAATTATTGTTTTGAAGGTGGACTTCTCCTTTAAGTAAAGTTCAAGTATATTATTAATTTATGTAGTAAGTATACAAATGTCAGTGTACTAGTAGTATTCTTGTAAGTGTACTATTTCAGTACTCCTTGGGACTGAATTGGCCCACTTTCTAGTATATAAAAGTATACCTTTAAGTATAACTACAGTAAACACAACGAGTTTATATCTATGTCTTTAGTTTGTCCTGGAACTATACTAGAAGTGAACATATAGGTATACCGATAGTCTACTAATTAAACACTTGCAGCATTTTTAGTGCACGAAGTATAGTCTCAGTAAACTACTCGTTTAGTAGTTTTATACTGCAAGTACACTCATAAGTTTTCTTTAAGTAAACTTTACATCACACTTTAAGTATACTACTATGTCCCTATTAGGTATTCATTTGTATATTTTGTTACATGAATATCTGAACATACAAAACATCAAAAGAAAGAACAGGGTATCTGCTTGTAAACAAAAACATTTTATTCTAGTTTCATGCATTCTTTTTTATAAACACTTGAATGTGGGTAAGTTTCATTAATAATAATAATAATAATAATAAATAAATGAACATTTTGAACAAAAAGCTGAAAAGAGACTATGAATTGAAATGAGAGTGATAATCAAAACGTAGATGGAGTTGATCAACACCCCAAAGCTTGACAGTCATTATTACCACTCCATGGGTCACATTTTATTCCATAACGTTACAGTTTTGATGCTGGTTTATGACTGATGATCATATTAAAAACGTGTGAAAGCATCTGTTGTTTTGGTTTCTTCTTTGCTTGTGTGTTTTGGAAATTCTGCACAGAGGCTGTGTAATAGAATAAACAAGAATAGCTCAAATATAGACTTTTTCTAAGTATAAGTCAAGTATACTTAAATGTCACTTTAAGTATATTTCTGAGAAGTACATAAAAAGTAGACTGAAAATATACTTTCCTATTTTTAGTTACATAAAGGGAAAATAATAGCACACTTGAATAAACTTCTTTTTCGTAAGTGTAAACAAGAAACATACAAGATAACATAAGAAACCTGTGGTTGTTACCATGACAGGTAGCAGCATGTACAAGCAGCATCTTATTTAGACCTTAAATCCAAAGAGAAAAAATACAAAAACCTACAACGACCCCCAAAATTTAAGGTCTTCATCAAGCCACAACTAAACTAATGTAGAAGCAGATATTATAGCATCTCTTACATTGAGAGAAGCATACAGATTTCAAGTGTAGAGCATCTGCAATGCAGGTGTGGAGCTAAAGAGTGACTCTTGACTAAAGGTGAGTGTTGAAGAGGTTTGTTTGAAAGTGAAATGGAGAGTACAACAGTACTCAACAGAGAACAACTCTATTTCTGGCAGATGTTTTCTTACTGAAGAGACAAGCATGATGTATATAGTTTACAGGCATTAATTTTGAGAAAAACTAGTTGCTGGATTTGCCATTAAATCTGACCTGCTCTCAAAAAATCTGATTAAAAATTTTACTGTGACTGGCCGATTTTTAGGTCTTCCAAATGGTAACTTGTTTATATATATATATATATATATATATACTGTCAAATACTGTAATTGTACACTACTGTTCAAACATTTGGGGTCAGTAAGATTTTTCAAAAGAAATTAACACTTTTATTCACCAAGGATACATTAAATTGATCAAAAGTTACAGCAAAGACATAAGAAATTTCTAAGATAACTTTCCACAAAAAAAAAAGAAGCAGGACAACTGTTTTCAACATTGATAATAATCAGAAATGTTTCTTGAGCAGCAAATCAGCATATTAGAATGATTTGAAGACTGGAGTAATGATGTTGAAAATTCAGCTTTGGTCCCTGGAATAAAATATATTCACATAAATTACAATATATTCACAAGAATTTAAATTGTAATATTATTTCATAATATTACTATTTTTTTTTTTTTTTCTATTTTTTTCTATTTTTGATCAAATACTTTTTAATGTCAAACGCTCATCTTGTCTTACTCTGCCTGGACTGTTTTTGTTCCGGTTCATGGCAGTTAGTGTATGTCGAAAAACTCCCATCTCATGTTCTCCCTCAACTTTAAAACCGTCCTGTATCGCTGTTTTACCTTTTTTGTTAAGGGTGTTTGATCTTCTTTGCATGTTCACTTTGCAAAGACTGGGTCGGTACTTCTGCAGCGCTGTAGGATGATTTTGAAATGATTTTTGAAGTTGAGGGAGAAAATACGATTGGAGTTTTTTGACATACCCTAACTTGAACCAGAATACATAGAGTTCGAGGACAGCAAGACAAGGCAAGCATTTCAGATTAAAAAGTATATAAATTGTATTATTTTTATGAAAATAACAGATTGTTTCGCTAGATAAAGCCCTTCTTCCTTGGCTGGGATCATTTACAACCGCATTTGGGATCGTTTGAAGCCGCATTTAAACTGCATTTTGGAAGTTCAAACTCGGGCACCATATCAGTCAAAAAACATAAAATCATAATTTCTTTACGACTGAAGAAAGAAAGACATGAACATGTTGGATGACAAGGGGTGAGTACATTATATGTGAATCTTTGTTTTGGAAGCGGACGTCTCCTTTAAGACTTTTAAAAACATTACTGACCTCGAACTTTTGAACAGAAGTTCATTAAAACATCACCATGTTCCTCTGAAGAAACTATACACAAAGTCATGTTTTAGTAAATAATATATACTTTTTATAAAAATGAAATAACATTTGAAGTTCTGTCGAATTAAACAAATTAATGAGCACAGCAGATCATCATTGGGATGCAGATATCGTGACACTGACATTTGCTTAGAACATTTAAGTCTGAAAAGGAACATGCTGACATTTACCTTTCACATATAGACGGGATATGACAGAGCTAATTAATCTTTTAACAGAAGGTCAGAAATAACAGGCAAATGCCAACAGAGATCTGAAGCACGAGTCCACAGATAAACACACGCAGAATAAGTGCGGATGTCATTCGTTTGAGCATATGTCAGTCAAATCCCAGAGTTCTCATTGGATGATGAACTGTGGCCTGTTTTGACTGGCATGCTGAACACTCATTTATTTATAAAATGTCACTTTGACTGTGTACTATACAAGCTAATAGGAATTGAATGCATGCATTGAAAAAAAGCAATGCAATGATCCAAGGGGTAAAAAAATCATTCAGTATGATGAATGGACAAAACTGCACACGACATTTATTACTGAAAAGTATTGATTGTGCACACACGCAATGTTCGAGGATTGGAAGTCGTCCAGGCGAGGTTCTTGTAGAGGTCATGATGAGAAATTTTTGCTGCACACAGCTGTTCTTTCTTTCACACACCCATATGTTACTTGCAGCAGCACACAACACTCCTGCAAGATAATCAGGTCACCCAGTTACCCAAACTACAACCGGCCCATCTGTGAATAGGTGATGGTGGAGAGCAGAAACATCACTTCAGATCTGATCATCATAGGGAAAACATCCGCTGAAGCATGACAGCTACAGTGGACAGATCACTGTTCAACCTTTCAGGCTATACCTTTGACCCTCACCAACGATTCTAAGCTATATGACTGTCTATGACTGCAACTATGTGATGCAAGATAGAAGAGATTAATCATATTTCAACATGTAAATAGATCAGTAACATGCAAACATTCCAATGACATCATTACTGTTACTTTTTACATTCTAAAAATTCAAAGCAATACATTTAAATTTTGAATTTTTTCAGTTAAAGGGAAGTTTTAGTTCAAGTTCCAACATTCTTCAAAATGTCTGTGTTTGTGTTCAACAGAAGAAGAAAAATCGTATAGGTTTGGAACAACTTGAGGGTGAGTAAGTGATGACAGAACTTTCATTTTCAGGTAAGGATTAAATTAATTGCAGACATTACAAAGGAATATGAATACAGTACATCCGAACAGATTAAATGCATTGAATTATTCACATTTTTGCATGGGCTAGTATATGAAATCCTTCAGAAATAATCAGCCAGTTCAACACCGAAGTAACCCCTGAACCAATTAAACAAACACCCCGAACAGATGGCCAGAAATTGGACCTCTGTGAGTCATTTTCTTAATGAAAATTCTTCATTTCATAATACCAATGGCAGCAATATTGTGCAAAAATGTACAGATGATCTGATCACAAGACTCTCTAAACTCTAAACTCAGTATTAGTTACAGTACCTCCTAAGTCAAGTTTTAGTAATAGTTTAGTACATTCATTAACTTCACACAAAATTACTAAAATGGATGCCTCAAAAATGTTTTTTTTTTTTTTTTAAATATAAAAAAGCAGATATTACTGGTATTTTGTACTTGTGCTATAAAAAGCCTAAGACTTAACAAATCAGTACAAGTCAACAAAATTAACCTAAGCCTTTCACGACAAAGCAATAATCCACAGGCCACAACCCTGAGGCTGCGTTACGCAAGACACCAAGTGCCGACAGGCGGACGTGTCGGATTGTGGAGTCATTACGTAACCTTCCCAACGCCCTAGGGACCAGTATAGGGGCCCATAGGGGTGCCAGATGTACTGAAGCATGGGTTGGGGGGGCGGAGCACATGTGGTTTAGGCATGTGGAATAAAGAAATTGAATACATCTAATCTGTTATAGATGTATGAGGGAAAACACAGCCTTCTGGCTGACTGTGGAGAAATACTGAGACATGTTGCCACAACCTTCTGGGCGAAGGAGACCCAGTCGGAGCACAGTCGCGGACTACTCCGCATCTAGTCCTGACTGCGGGGCATGGAGGACCCAGGTTCGCCGGAGGGAACATACTGGGAGATAGCGCACGGATCCCGTGGGAATGGCGCAGCAAGCCGACACCTGCCGGCCTCCCGCAAATTACCTGATGTTACCTTAACACACGGGAGGACACGGGCTCGACGCGGAGATTATAGAATCTCGCGAAGGTGTTAGGTGTCGCCCAGCCCGCAGCTCTGCAGATGTCTGCTAGCGAGGCGCCGTGCGCCAGCGCATAGGAGGAGGCAACACTACGAGTGGAGTGAGCTCGAACTCCTAGGGGGCACGGCTCCCCCTGGCTTTCGTAGGCCAGGGAGATGGCATCTACCACCCAATGGGCCAACCTCTGCTTGGAGACAGCATTTCCCTTCTGCTGTCCTCCGAAGCAAACAAAGAGCTGCTCGGAGCGTCTGAAGCTCCGGGTGCGGTCCACGTAAACCCGTAAGGCACGAACGGGACACAGCAACGCTAAGGCCGGGTCTGCCTCCTCCGGGGGCAGAGCTTGCAGGTTCACCACCTGATCCCGGAAGGGTGTGGTGGGAACCTTGGGCACGTAACTCTCAGGATAACGTGAGAATCAGCCGGCCCGAACTCCAGGCACGCTTCGTTGACAGAGAAGGCTTGTAGGTCCCCGACCCTCTTGATGGAGGCGAGCGCGGTCAGGAGCGCTGTCTTAAGCGACAGGAATTTAAGCTCGACTGAAACCAGCGGCTCGAAGGGAGGTCCCCGCAGGCCCCGAAGGGCGACGGAGAGATCCCAAGAGGGTACAAGGTGCGGTCTAGGGGGATTAACCCTTCTCGCACCTCTGAGGAACCTCACGACCAGTTGATGCTTCCCGATGGATGTTCCATCGACTGCATCGTGATATGCCGCGATGGCCGCGACATACACTTTGAGAGTTGAAGGAGACAGCCTACGCTCCAACTTCTCTTGCAGGAAGGAAAGCACTACTGCGATCGGACATCTCTGTGGGTCCTCCCCACGGGAGGCACACCAGTCAACAAAGAGACCCCACCTCAGTGCGTAGGCCTGCCTCGTGGAGGGGGCTCTAGACTGAGTGATAGTTTCTATCACGGCCTGTGGAAGGCCGGCGAGGTCTACCGTGTCCCGTCCAGAAGCCACACGTGCAGGTTCCATAGATCGGGACGCGGGTGCCAAATCGTGCCCATCCCCTGAGAAAGAAGGTCCTTCCTCAGGGGAATCTTCCAGGGAGGGGCTGTCGCGAGGAGCGTGAGGTCGACGAACCAGGTCCGGGTGGGCCAGTATGGCGCAACCAGCAGAACCTGCTCCCCGTCCTCCCTGATCTTGCACAGGGTCTGTGCAAGGAGGCTCACTGGGGGAAAGGCGTACTTGGGCCCCGGAGGCCAGCTGTGTGCCAGTGCGTCCCTGCCGAGGCTGTTGGGAGCCTCGTTGAGGGAGTAGTAGAGCTGGCAGTGGGAGGATTCCGGGGAGGCAAACAGATCTATCTGGGCCTTGCCGAATCGACTCCAAATCAGCTGGACTGTCTGGGGGTGGAGTCGCCATTCTCCAGGGTGGGTGGGCTGCCGTGAGAGCTGGTCGGCTGCACGGTTGAGCTCCCCTGGTATATGAACGGCGCGCAGCGATTTCAGCCGCGTCTGACTCCACAGGAGCAGATGGCGGGCGAGTTGCGACATACGACGGGAGCGTAGACCACCCTGGCGGTTGATGTACGCTACGGTCGCAGTGTTGTCCGTGCGGACAAGCACGTGCTTGTGGCGGAGCATCGGAAGAAACCGACGCAGCGCGAGAAGCACTGCTAGCAACTCCAGGCAGTTGATGTGCCAAAGCAGTCGAGGTCCTGTCCAGGAGCCCGAGGCTGCTTGCCCGTTGCATACAGCACCCCAACCCGTGGTGGAGGCATCTGTGTAAACCACAACATGCCTGGAGACCTGTCCTAAGGGGACTCCGGCCCGTAGGAAGGCAGGGTCTGACCACGGGCTGAATAGGCGGCGACACTGCGGGGAAACGCCAATCCGGAGTGTGCCACGGTGCCATGCCCATCTCGGGACTCGATCGTGTAGCCAGCGCTGAAGCGGTCTCATATGAAGCAAGCCCAGCGGCGTTACCGCGGCTGCAGCTGCCATATGCCCCAGGAGCCTCTGAAATGTTTTGAGAGGGACCGCTGTTTTGTGCCTGAATGATTTCAGGCAGTTCAGCACTGACTGCGTGCGCTCGTTGGTGAGGCAGGCTGTCATATTGACCGAGTCCAGCTCCATACCGAGAAAAGAGATCCTCTGCACTGGGGAGAGTTTGCTCTTCTCTCGGTTGACCCGAAGGCCCAGATGGCTGAGGTGCTGAAGCACCAGGTCCCTGTGTTCGCACAACAGATCTCGCGAGTGAGCCATGATGAGCCAGTCGTCGAGATAGTTGAGGATGCGAACGCCCTTCCGCCATAGCGGAGTCAGGGCACCCTCGGCGACCTTCGTAAAGACGCGGGGGGACAGGGACAGGCCAAATGGGAGCACCTTGTACTGATACGCTCGACCCTCGAAAGCAAACCGTAGAAAGGGTCTGTGTCGAGGCAAAATCGAGACGTGAAAGTACGCGTCCTTCAGGTCTATGGCCGCAAACCAATCCTGGTGTCGAACGCACGAAAGGATACGCCTCGAAGTGAGCATTTTGAACGGCAGCCTGAGAAGGGACCGATTCAAAACTCGAAGATCCAGGATTGGTCGTAACCCACCGCTCTTCTTGGGCACGATGAAGTAAGGGCTGTAGAACCCCGACCTCATCTCGGCTGGAGGGACAGGCTCGATTGCGTCTTTCGCCAGTAAGACAGCAATCTCCGCACGCAGGACAGAGGCATCCGTGTCCGAGTGGACAGAGGTGAAAAGGACGCCTCTGAATTTGGGCGGGCGCCTGGCGAACTGAATCGCGTAGCCGAGACGTACCGTCCGGATCAACCACCGGGACGGGCTGGGCAGCTCTAGCCAGGCTGCGAGCCTGGTCACCAGTGGGATCAGCGGAGCGTTGACCGACGTGACCGCGGTGGGGCGGCCTGCGGGAAGGGGAAGGGGACTGGTCCCAGAAGGATGAACGTCCTGGAGAGCAGTCTGGCCGCTCTGAGCAGCACTTACCTTCCTCCCAGGTTCCCGCGCTGGCGAATGTTGGCTCCGAGTCCGAACCCGAGGAGACATCTTGTCTGACAGGAACAGAACTCGGGGCACTTGGCCCAGAGATGTGGAAAATTGCTCTTTCTGTGAGTGGGTGGGTACCGCCGACCCGTAGGTCGACGGCAGCTGAGCGCACAGACAGTCCCGGCCCTCCACCGGGGGCGGGGGAGCAGATGTTGTCGTCCCCCGAAGAGCAGCTTCCATCATCTCCAGGCTGCCCGTGTCAGGAGCGCCGCGCAGACCTGCGGGTCTTAGGTGTATGAGGGGGCTCCTGAGCGGCGGGCGGCGCCGCTCCCCTGCGGCGGCCACGACGTCTGGCGGCGAGGCGCGCATCATGGGCCTCAGCCGGAGACGGAGCAGGTAGGTCTTGCTTCTTGGGGGCCGCAGGGGGGCGCCCTCGGCGACGAGCAGGCTGAGGCTGGGCACCCGGGGACTTCGTGGGAGTCGCACGCCGGGGCAAGATGTGACTGATCGCCTCAGTCTGCTTCTGGACTGCCGAGAACTGCTGGGCAAAGTCCTCGACAGTGTCGCCGAAGAGGCCGGCCTGGGAGACAGGAGCGTCGAGAAAGCGTGCTTTGTCGACATCTGCCATCTGCGCCAGGTTCAGCCAGAGGTGGCGTTCCTGGACCACGAGTGTGGACATCACCTGACCAAGGGACCGCGCCGTGACTTTAGTCGCCCGGAGGGCGAAGTCGGTCGCCGCACGCAGCTCCTGCAAAACCGCTTGGTCAGGACTACCCTTGTGCAGTTCTTTTAACGCCTTGGCCTGATAGACCTGCAGGGTGGCCATGGCGTGCAGGGCGGTGGCGGCCTGGGCCGCAGCACTGTAGGCTTTGCCGGTCAGAGCCGACGAAAGCCTACAGGCTTTGGACGGGAGGCGCGGAGAGCCCCGCCAGGTGGCGGCGTCTTGCGGGCATAAATGCACCGCAACCGCACGCTCAACCTGAGGGACCCCCTCGTACCCCCTGGCCGCCCCGCCATCAAGGGTAGCGAGGGCTGAGGAGGTAAGGCGTGAACGAGCCGAATGAGGGGCCCGCCACGCCTTAACCAGCTCATCGTGCACCTCCGGGAAGAAAGGGACTGGGGGCGAGCGCGGCGGCGCCGCAGACCTCGTCCCCAGAAACCAATCATCCAGCCTCGAAGGATCGGGAGGAGGCACCTTCGGGACCTCCAGCCCGATCCCCTTGGCGGCCCGGAGGAGCATGGCCGACAGTTCGGCGTCCGCCTCAGACGGAGCAGCGACCGCAGAGGGGCGCTGCTCCGCCGAAGTGCCCGCCTCATCTGCCGACCGTTCACCCTCTGATGCTGAGATAGACATCTCTTCCTCCGGGGGAGCACCAAAAGAGACGCTGGGCCCGCTTTTAGACGGGGGAGCGGTCTGTTTGGGCATCACCACGGGACCACGCGGTGGAGCGGAAGCCCGCGGGGTATCAGCCGGCGGGACATTCTGCACCGTCACCTGGAGGTCCCCCAAGCGCCTCGCCGAAGCAGCCGTAAAGCCTTTACGGCTCGCCGAACTACCTCGGGAAGACGACGAGGGGAGCCGTCTCGCGAACGAGAGGCGGGACCTCAACGTGGCCATGGACATGCGCTCGCAATGAACGCACGAACCATCCACAAACGCTGCCTCTACGTGCGCTCGGCCCAGGCACGTGAGACAGCGATCATGACCGTCAACGGAGGTGAGGAAACTACCGCACCCAGAAACGCACGGTCGGAAAGCCATACCGGGACAATGGCTCTCGACGACCGTAAGGAAATTGCTCTCTTAGATCCCGGTTCGCCCAGGGAGGACGCGGCACAACCGTGCGCTCAGACTCGCTGGAATGCGAGAAGCCGGCTCGTCCGATCTCTTCTCTTTAGGCGGCCGGCTCGCAGGATCTGACACGGCACTTTTTTCTTTTGATGCAGGTGTCGGAGAGGCTTCTTTCTTGAACAGCTCGCAGGCGGTGAGGCTCTGAAGCGAAAATCTGAATGAGTGGATGCGCGCCGCCATCTTATATACCTGTATGTACGGGGGAGTGGCGTTGCACGCAAACTCCACTCGCCAATTTCATTGGCCTTTTCTGTAAAGCTCAGAGGTGATCGGTCACTCAGGCGAGTTCCCATATGTAACGTCGTAGTGAAACGACTGAAGGGGAACCAATGTTCAATAATTTGCTACATTTGTTGAGAGTATCACTGATTGTAAAATACAGTTATTGAAGCACACAGACTGTGACTAGTTGTGTAAAAAGTGCACCAACACAAGAGAAAACACAAAATTGTTTGTTTATTGTGCTTCATTTTAAAGGAATAGTTATAATTTACAATGAAAACACTGATCTGGCATGTCCAAAGGTGTCATACTTGATTTGAGAGCTACAACAGTGGTGAGAACAAACTGCATGAGTCACTGCACTTATAATACATTCATTGTGCTTTTTTTGTCCTTTCTGCAGCTTGACAGCCTCTGTATCCATAACACGAAAAAGATATTCTTCAAAATTTCACCGTTGCAGATATAATATTGAGGACCTCTCATAGATGAAGCATCTTTCATATAAGGACAATATTTACTATAAACCAAATACTAAAGCAAACATTCTCACAATCCTGCTGAAGTCATTCGATTTAACGCACAGCTAGGATTTGGCTGATTTGAGAGGCTTTCGAATATTGCAGAGCACTTTAAATGTTTTCACAATTCAGGTTCACTATATTTGTGAGGACATTTTTAACAACGTTGCCCCCACAAGAAATGAAAACCGGTAAATGTGCACATACAGAGAGAGAGTAGGAGGCCTGTGGCTGTCTGTCCCTCTCCAAAGAGACTTCACATCCACTCACTCACATCAGGTCACATCAGGCCTCCTGTAGGCTAGAGAGAGACGTACTGAAAGCTGTTTATCTACCCACAGACTCAGATTAGGGAGCCCAAGGACGTCTGTGTGAGAGATGATCATGAAATAGAGAAGACTCATATTTTCCCCTCAGAATTTAAGTATTGCCTCTCTTTTAATTCATGAGACACATTCCACAGGATGCTGGAATGATAGGTAGATGAATTTACTGAAATAAACTTCAATTACATTTAACAGTTTCACACAACAGAGGTCATAATGTACTATGAATTATTTCTGGATATACAGAACGCATGTTCTCTAATTCTCTAAACTATATCTAATGATATCAAAATAATTTACAGTCATTAAGAATATAAATGAAATGCAAAATTTAAATAGTGTGTATTTATTAAAGAGAATTAATATCATTCAACATTTATGGGTAATTCATACATAAAACTTGCAGCAGTTATATACATTTCTTTAAACTGCATTGCATTTTATTTCAACTTTGATAAATGTATATGCAAATATTCCAAATGATGTCACTACTGTTGGTTACATTTTGAAATTTAATGTAATGTATTAATAATTAAATACAAGCATTTCAATAGGTGTCTCTTTTTTGTTGTTTGTTTTTAAATCTGCATTAATAACACCTAATGTTTATGGGTAATTTATACATAAAACTTGCAGCAGTTACATACATTTCTTTGTATTACATTGCATTTTAATTCAACTTTGATAAATGTACATGCAAATATTCCAAATGTCATCACTACTGTTGGTTACATTTTGAAATTTAATGTAATGTATTAATAATTAAATACAAGCATTTCAATAGGTGTCTCTTTTTTGTTGTTTGTTTTTAAATCTGCATTAATAACACCTAATGTTTATGGGTAATTTATACATAAAACTTGCAGCAGTTACATACATTTCTTTGTATTACATTGCATTTTAATTCAACTTTGATAAATGTACATGCTAATATTCCAAATGATGTCACTACTGTTGGTTACATTTTGAAATTTAATATAATGTATTAAAAATTGAATTCAAAAAGTTTCAGTAGGTGGCTCTTTTTTTGTTTTTTTTGTTTGTTTTTAAATCTGCATTAATATAACCTCATTTTTATGGGTAATTCATACATGAAGCTTGCAGCAGTTACGTAATTTTTTTTGTATTGCATTGCATTTTAATTCAACTTTGATAAATATACATGCAAATATTCCAAATGATGTCACTACTGTTGGTTACATGTAATGTATTAAAAATTAAATACAAAAATTTCAGTAGGTGGCTCTTTTTTTGTCTGTTTGTTTTTAAATCTGCATTAATATAATCTAATTTTTATGGGTAATTTATACTTGCAGCGGTTATATAATTTTCTTTGTACTGCATTGCATTTTAACTCAACTTTGATAAATGTACATGCTAATATTCACTACTGTTGGTTACATTTTGAAATTTAATATAATGTATTAAAAATTAAAGACAAAAATTTCAATAGGTGGCTCTTTTTTGTTGGTTTGTTTTTAAATCTGCAGGAAAATCACCTAATGTTTACCAGTTATGAATTCATGAAACTGACAGCAGTTATAAAAAATTACTTAAACTCATCATTAATATATAACTTTTATAAACTTATATGCAAATATTCCAGAGATGTCACTACTGGTTTACATTTTGAATTCTGAGCTTTATAAATTTAAATAATTAAATTTTAAGCTTCTTAGTATAAAATAATCTACAAATTCAAATCACATTTAAACATCCAGTTTCTAAGTCCATTTTAATTCAGGAACTGATTTGTAATTTAAAAAGCCATTCTTAAATCAATTTACTTAACTTAATTTTCAATTCAGCCTGCTTTCAGCAATATTTTTGGAATCATTTTGAAATAAAAAACATAAACATCAATAAATGGAGGTGACTTGATACTTATTCATAAACAGGCTTTGCTTAAACTCTCCATAATGCTTACGATGAGTGGATCATGCTTTACTCACACACACACACACACACCAAACAGCATATACACTGGATGGAGAGACGCGTGGACACTGCAAACAAACAGCCAACAAATCCACAAATCCAATTGCATAAGCACACAAACACACACGCATACACACAAAGTAAGATTTCTGTGGTCACAGTGTTTGCACACCGGTGCCATAATATCATTTATACCGTTAATTTCTTTCCCCATGGGTCCACTTCATTTTTAATGCAAACTGTCAACATTTGCTCAGTGGCACTCTGGGATGAATGTGTTTTTGTTTCAGATTCTTGCTTAACTATATGCACCGCTGAGACTTTTTAAAGTCCAATTTAAACAGCGTTCACAGCTCTCCATAATCCTGATGGATTTCCAAAGTATTTAGAAGTGAAACAAACAGATGCTGAATGAGAACAATGTATGGCTGAATTTGATTTGCAGTATCATGCTATTCATCAGCCTGGCTGATGTATTTGTCTATTGCTATGTACATTTTTAATCATTGCAGGGAAGTTCCAGATTAAATACAACCAAAACAAACATGCATAATAAAACAAGTTGACAGTTACACACTTACAACAGGTGCATATGGAGCAACTATATCATCTTCTCTTTTTCTTTACTGCTTTTTTCTTTTAGCTTGTGAGCTTCTCTAATGTCCACTGAAGCAGATAGAGAAGTAGATTAAGAGACTGTAAACTGCAAATATCATTGCCTCTTATAATAAACTGCTTATGATGCTCCTCATTTGTAAATCACTTTGGATAAAAGCTCAGCTAAATGACTAAACGTAATGCATTCAGTTGATGTATGCGCGTTCGCTCTTAAACTATCTGATATTTAATGTTATAGCACTTCATGTTGCATTACCTTGAATAAATAACACTTAAATATGTAAACATTACAGAAAAATGCAATGTCTGTTCTGACAAAATAAAATAAAAAATAACATAAAACTGCATTAAATCTGATTAAACTACACAAACTTCAAAAGCTATTGACATGGTAACCTATGTAAAATGTAAAAAAATAATGTAAATAATGTACTAATATGTAAAATGTAAAAAAAAAAAATAAATAAATTTAATAATAATAATATAACAATATAGGGATTTATTTTTTTTATTTTTTTATTTTTTTTGAAGTCACTTTGCACATTTTGTAAAAAGATTATTGGAATATGTTTTACAAAATATATATATATATATATATGTGTGTGTGTGTGTGTGTGTGTGTGTGTGTTTCTACTACAAAATTTCCTGTTATTTCAATATTACTTGCTGATCCTTGCTGATAATAATAAACTTCAAAAGCTATTGACATGGTAACCTAATACAATGCACATAAAAACATAAATAAATAAATGTAATAATAATAATATAATAATATTGGGAAAAAAATATTTTTTGAAGTTGCTTTGTGCATTTTGTAAAAAGATTATTGGAACATGTTTTACAAAAAAATATATATATATTTTAGTTTTTCTACTTCAAAATTTCCTGTTTATTTCAATATTACTTGCTGATCCTTTTCATTACTTGTAAAATGTAATAGCAATTTCTGAGTGAAAACTGTTTGTACACCATTATTTTGTATTATTATTTGTACTATTCAACAGTAGAATTTCTGTAAGATCCTACCCTAGTAAAAAAAAAAAAAGTAATAGATTTAAAATGCATTGATTTTATACTAAGTTTAGTTCAAATCTATTAACATATTTACTGACATTTTTCTCAAGATTTACTGATATAAAAATCGTAATTAAACTTTATTTGGAGCACTACTTGTGCACAATGCACATTTCTTAATATTATTAAAAAAGCCTAAAATATGTTTTAATGCCACTATTGATGAGGATTGTATGATCTTTAAATAATATCAGTCTTCAAATGCAAAATAAGTGCACCTGAAGTACCACTTTAGTTTAATTAAATACAAGTATATCTTTAGTTGGAATTCAGCACTACTTCCACACAACTGTTCCAATTTAGCAGACTTTAAATACACCAGTTTAGTACACTAAAAGTACAATTGCAGGGTATTTTTATTAAGTACATAATATGTAAATGCATTTGTAGTATACGTAGCATGAAATAAATGTATTTACTTTTCACTAGGGTATACAAAAAGAACACAAATAACAAATTAGTGCCCATCTCTGTTGTCTGTCCATGGATGACGACAATGCAGATGTTTGGTCTGAACTAAAACTTGACATTCCTCTCCACAGTGCATCATTTCCAGCATCAGGATTGGCGGTACGACATGGCGGCCGTATCGGCGGCTGCATCTATGTGGATTTGGAGATGAGTCCTAACCTGCGTGTGAAATCTTCACCTGTGAGGCGAATCGGTACGCTTGAGCGGAGCAGTGATAAGAGGCAGAAATCTGAGAGTTCAGAGATGAGAGAGAGTGTGTGGAACGACAGGGATTTGCAGCTTATCGCTGCTGCCGGATGATGAAAACGCAAACAGACTCATTAAGTTGGGATGAAATGACACCGGGCGAGTTCATCCGGACCACAAACTCCAAGCATGAGTAAAGTAGGAATCATTAAACAGCATATGAAGCATATAACTTCTTATTGGAAAGTAATATATGATGCTAAAATAAGAATATATCAAGCTCATGTAGTATCAGTTTTGCCTATTACTGTAGTTCTGAGGCCACAATTCATTTTTTCCTTTGCAAATCTATTTTGATCACATATTCTACAACCAAATTCACTGCAGAAAAACAGTAGTAAGAAGCAAATTGATATTAAAATTACAGACTGTACAGAACAAAATGATCCACCTTGGAGCCCAAAGCAATCCAATTATAATCCATTTACAGATATTTTTAGTTACATGAAGTGCCATTCAAAAGTTTGGGGTCAGAAAGTAAATAAAGTGATACTTTCATTCAGCAAGGATGCATTAAATAAAAACAGCAAAGATATTTATATGATTTAAATTTCAATTTTTTTCCCCAAAAAATATTTTGTGCACCAAATCAGCATATTTCTAAAGGATCATGTGTAAATTGTAAAATAATCTCATAATATTACTATTTTTACTGTATTTTTATCAAAATAAATGCAGCCTTTAGAAAACTTTATATATTGTCATTTTTATATACAGTATATATAAAAAATATTTAAATAAATAAATTTGTACCATCATTTGAGAAAACCTGTAATGCTCTGTTTCATAATATTCAACATTGTTTAAATATCAAACTTCCATATATTAAAATATATTGTCATATGAAGTACAATATATATAAAATCTATTAGATTAGGATTAAAATATATATCTAGCCCATACAAATATTTTTGCATGTGTAATTCATTTTTTGACATTTATTTTCAAACCCATCAATACATGTTGATATTATATAAGTAAATATAAAAGATACACGTCTAAAAAAATACTAAAAAAACATACAGATTTTTTTGTGTACATGTTTTAATTTACTTGCATACATAAATAATATATATTGTTGACACATATGGCTGCTACTGTACTTTTTTTTTATTTACAAAATCACTTTTATATTCATTCATTCATTCATTTATTTCAGTGTATTAGGTCTGCTACCATGTCAAAAGCTCTTGAAGATTGTGCAGTTTATTCAGATTTCAGACATTTTTATTTTATTTTATTTTATTTTGGCAGAGGAAAAATGCTATTTTTCTGCAATATTTATATATTTAAGTATATAAATATCTACGGCGGTGTATTTATCTATTACGCTATGTACACATACACATTTTACTATGGGATTTTAGACAGTATATGTTATGAACCTATATCTTCATCTAACCAGAGAATGTACTTATGTGACAATTATTTTACCTTATAGGTAACATATAGGGTAATATCACTCTTGATAAAGTGCAATATACAGTATATGTCATATATGTGACCCTGAACCGCAAAACCAGTCATAATGGTTGATTTTTATACTCTGAAAGCTGCATAAATAAGCTTATGTTTTATGGTTTGTTAGGACAGAACAATATTTGGCCGAGATACAACTATTTGAAAACGTGGAATCTGAGGGTGCAAAAAAAAAAATCAAAATACTAAGAAAATCGCCCTTAAAATTGTCCAAATAAAGTTGTTAGCAATGCATATTACTAATCAAAAAGTAAGTTTTGATATATTTACTGTAGGAAATTTACAAAATATCTTCATGGAACATGATCTTTACTTAATACCCTAATGATTTTTGGCAAATTGATCATTTTGACCCATACAATGTATGTTTGGCTATTGCTACAAATATACTCATGCTACTTAAGTCTGTTTTTGTGCTCCACATATTTTATTTCCATATGGGTGTTTACAGCCATGAGATGCCAAATTGTTCCTGCATCATTCATAAGTTATAGCGGCTGACGCCTGGACGTGTGTACGTGTCCACTGTGACCTCTGACCTTTGGTTCACAGCGGTGCCGAGCGATCTTTGTGTGAGACGTCGGCAGCGCAGGTTATTTGTGTCCGTGTTGAGTGACTCAGCTGCCATTGCTCATGTGCTTCAGAGAAGTAGATGGCAGCTCAAAGCCCTTTGTCTCAGCAATCGCTTGTGCGTGTCACCAAAAAGAGACAGCGAAGCCCACTCTGTGTCGACTTTAGCCGCGACTCCCAATCACAGTAAACACCCACACACACACAGACACATAGACACACTCCAGCAGTTGTGTGTTTACTGGCGTCGCAGCGCCGAAGCTGTAAACTGTGTTGGCTGCAGGTTGCGCTCTCATTGTCAGCGTGTCAGCGCAGTGGCCCTGATGGCTGCTATTTTTACAGCTTAAAGTGGGTTTATGTAAATGCATAATTATACAGGATTATCATGGCAATTTTAATCTTCTGCTGCTCTGAAAAAAAAAACAAATTAACAATTCAAAGTGAATGATCTGTGCTGACAGATAAGAATAAAACAGAGTTTCTCATTTTAGCTGCATGTAGAGCAACGGCAAAACAGACAGACTGTGAAGCAGCTTCAACTCAACGTGACACTTTGATGAGTTTAGAGCGGAAAAAGCGACTGCTCACAAATCACTGCATACGGAAACTGAACGTGCATGAAATGTGCCTTCACACGTCAGTGTTCTTGCTACAGTGTAATTGTACATTTAACTACTGAGCAACATTAATTAACTAATTGACAACATACACTTACTATAGGGTTTGGTTTAGGGTTATTGCATGTAATTACGCATTCTTTACTGTTATTATTATAGTAACTACATGTAACCTGCAACAAGGACACTGTAAAATAAAGTGTTATTTATAATAATTATATTATTCTATTCTGTAGTTTCTAATACCATTTGTATCACAGCAATATGCATATGGAAATATGCACGTCATGCATACTAAAAAGGCATGATAATACATGATTATTTCAATAAGGCTTAATAAAGTCCATGTCTTCTGTCAAGTGGAAATTATAAAGTGAACCTTCAGGAAGTTCAGCAGTAAATCCAGTTTTAGGGTTTTTAAATCTTCTCTTAAAAGTCGCTTTTCAGAGTAGCTTTTATCAGATTTATTTATTTATTTATTTAGTACTATATATTTTAAACTAAATTCTTCTTAAATTGATTGATGTCCTTTTATTTTGTTTTTATGTATTTTATTTGTTTATGTTATTTATGTATTTTTTATAAAGCACTTTAAAGATGCAACTTTAAAGACAACTTTTCAGAGTAGCTTTGATGTGATTTTCTTTATTTCTTCTTTTTATCTTATTTATTTTTTGTTATACAAAATTCTTCTTAAATTAACTGATGTGTTTTCTTTGTTTTTTTATGTATTTTATTTTATTTTTTGTAAAACACTTTAAGGTGCAACTTTAAAAATCCACTTTTCAGAGTAGCTTTTATGTGATTTTGTTTTGTAATTGTTGTTTTTATACTAAATTCAAATCGATTAATGTTTTCACTATATGTATTTTATTTTATTTTATTTTTGTAAAGTGCTTTAAGATGCAACTTTAAAGGCCACTTTTCAGAGTAGCTTTTATGTGATTTTGTTTAATTTTTATTAATATTTTAATAGTTTTTTTATTTTATACTAAATTCTTCTTAAATTAATTGGTTTTCATTTTTTTTTTTTTTGTTTATGCATTTTATTTTATTTTTGTAAAGTGCATTAAGATGCAACTCTCAAATGTCCCCTTTGAGCTTTGATGAGATTTTCCTTATTTCTTTTTTGTTAAAGGTTTTTTTTTAATGTTATACAAAATTAACTGATGTGTTTTCTTTTTTTATGTATTTTTATTTTATTTTATTTTTTGTAAAAGCGCTTTAAGGTGTAACTTTAAAAAAACACTTTTCAGAGTAGCTTTTATATGATTTTTTTGCAATTGTTTTTTTATACTATATTCTTCTCAAATTGATTGATGTGTTTTCATTTTTAACACATTTTATTTTATTTTTGTAAAGTTCATTAAGATGCAACTCTTAAATGTCACTTTTCAGAGTTGTTTTTATGTGATTTTCTTATTTTGTATTTTCTTATTTTTTTGTAAGTTTTTTTTTTATGTTGTACTAAATTCTTAAATTAACTGATGTTTTCTTTGTTTTTTTAATGTATTTTATTTTATTTTTTGTAAAGCACTTTAAGATGCAACTTTAAAAATTCACTTTTCAGAGTAGCTTTTATATGATTTTTTTGTAATTGTTTTTTTTTTATACTAAATTCTTCTCAAATTGATTGATGTGTTTTTTTTTAATGTATTTTATTTTGTTTTATTTTGTAAAGAGCTTTAAGATGCAACTTTAAGGCCACTTTTCAGAGTAGTTTTTATGTGATTTTGTTTAATTATATTAATATTTTAATAGTTAGTTTTTTATTTTATATTAAATTCTTAAATTGACTGATGTTTTAATTTTGTTGTTTTTTTTTTGGTTTGTGTTTTTTGTTTATGTATTTTATTTTATTTCTGTAAAGTGCATTAAGATGCAAATCTCAAATGCCACTTTTCAGAGTAGCTTTGATGAGATTTTCCTTATTTCTTTTTTGTAATAGTTTTTTTTTTTGTTATACAAAATTCTTCTTTAACTGATGTGTTCTTAGTTTTTTTATGCATTTTATTTTATTTTATTTTATTTTATTTTATTTTATTTTATGTTTTTGTAAAAGCGCTTTAAGGTGCTTTAAAAATCCACTTTTCAGAGTAGCTTTTATATGATTTTTTTTTGTAATTGTTTTTTTATACTAAATTCTTCTCAAACTGATTGATGTGTTTTCATTTTTAATGTATTTTATTTTTGTAAAGTGCTTTAAGATGCAACTTTGAAGGCCACTTTTCAGAGTAGCTTTTACATCATTTTGTTTCATTTTTATTATTATTTTAATAGTGTTATTGTATTTTATACATATTTATAAATTCTTCTTAAATTGATTGATGCGTTTTCTTTTTTGTATTTTATTTATTCATTTTTTAATTTACTTTTAAATGCCACTTTTCAGAGTAGTTTTTACGTGATTTTTTTTTTGTTGTTTTATTTTATTTATTTAGTTTTTGTAATTAGTTTTTTATTTTATACCAAATTCTTCTTAAATTGACTGATGTGTTTTCATTTTTTTATATGTATTTTATTTTATATTTGTAAAGCGCTTTAAGATCCAACTTTTCAGAGTAGCTTTTATGTGACTTATTTTTATAATAGTTTTTTTAACAGTAAATTCTTTTTAGACTGATTGATGTGTTTTACTTTTTTTTAAAATGTATTTTCTTTTATTTTTGTTAAGTACTTTAAGATGCAACTTTCAAATACACTAGAAAAATAATATATTCTAATTGCATATAAGATTTCCATCCAGTTGAATTACACAGTTTTAACAAATAAACCTAAATATGATGCATATAAATTTTTGGTTTCATGTATTAGTACTAATATCGTGAATCAGATGTGCATTAAATGCACAATAATCAGAATTATATATTTGCTTCAATAAATCTAATTTATTATACGTTAACTAACTGAATCTTGCTCTATAGTTCCACAGCCAGCCATAGATGAACCATGTTCATATTTCTAACTGATTAAATGTAATTGTTTCCACAATTGACAAATTTATGCAGATTTGTGCAAAGGATTAAAATAGGATAAAAATACATTTTGAAAATATGATTATTTAAATAAAACCAAATGCTTAATGAGATGCAAATACTGCTTAACCTATGCCACGAAGGCATCGGATCTGTATACAGTGTTATTGAGATACTATCATAGTTTTGCTAATATTTTAAATTAGATTTTATTTCTATATTTGACATTTTCTTTTAGCAATTTTGTTTTGTGGTTTTGTCAATTTTATTATTATTCTTTTAAATATGTAAATAGTTTTTATTCATTTTTATTTCAGTTTCAGTTATTTTACTACGTCAAGTTTTTTTTTTTTCTTTTTTTTTTTTTTGCCATGGCAACTATAGCTGAAATAAAATAAGTTACATTTTTTATATACATTTTATTTCACTTAGCATTTATTTTATTGCAAGTATTACACGTGTACGAAAATATTTTTAAAAAAAGTATTTTTAGTAAACTATAAAAACCCTAATATAAACTATTACCTCTAAATGTTTGCTCCGTTGAGGTGAGGAGACTTTTAGTTTTTTCACATCATGATGGAAAACCTTAAAGGAAAAAAAAAAAGAAAAACCTCTATCATCATTTACTCACCCTAATGTTGTTCCAAACCTGTATGAAGTTCTTTCTTCTAGAGCCAAAAGTGATACGTTCAGAAGAAAGCTGCTCCAAAATCAAAATCATAATCATCTCATTTTTAGCTCCACAGAAGAAAGTCACATAAGGTGAAGTAGATAATGACAGTTTTAATTTCTCAGTAAACTATTGCTTTCAAATCATGCGTTTATTCCGGCGGGATGTTCTTCTCCGGCGCACTAATGGGAATTGTTTTTGCCAGTAAACACCTACTGCTCGTCCTGATGTTTCCGCACCCACAGACCGGCAGTAATAATGGCACATCGGCAGTCGTTTCCTCACGGACCCTGTGGCAACGGCACTTGAGGAATTCAAATGTAGGCATTAAATCTGCACGACTTGTTGTGTTTGCACTATGTGTGCGTAAACTTGTGTATTTGTGCACTTTATACTTGATGTTTGCTGCTAATTTGCACCTGAACCCTCCCTCTGGGATCAATTAAACACACCGGCACTTTCTGTCTGTCTGCGACCGACCGCAGATTCCTTATAATCAAATGTATTTGGAGAACACGCGTGACGCAAACACACATAACACACAATCACATGATGGACTCAGACACTCTGCAAAAATGATATTGACAAACGGTCTCTCTGTATCGATCGGTTTTAGCCAATATGTGCTCAGCAGAAATGTGAGGAGAAATCTCAGAAGATCGGATCATCCGATGGGAATTTTAGAGTTTATATTGGGAAAAACAAGTCCTTTCCTGCCAACAGGGTGCAGGTGCCTAATCTAGAACAGTTCAGCTTGCCTTAAATGCACACAAATATACTGATGAAATGAAATAAACAAAATGAAATAATGAAATGAAATTAAATAATATTAAAAATAAAATAATGAAATGAAATAAAACAATGAAATGAATTAAAATAAATTAAATAAAACTGTTAAAATTAAATTAAATTGCTGTTCCTGTTGTTATTAATTAAAATATTGTGTGTAAAATAAAAAAAAAATAAATTAAATTAAATAATGAAATTAAAATAATCAAATAATCAAATAAAATAATGAAATGAATTAAAATGAATGAAATAAAATAGATGAAATGAAATGAAATAAAATTAAATTAAAAAAGAAATACAATAAATATAAAATAAATAAATATAAAATAAATATAAAATAAAATAAAAAGATAATTTGTGTAAAATAAAATAAATTAAATAATATTAAATAAAATAATGAAATGAAATAAAACAAAATAAAATAAAGCAATGCAATGAATCAATTAAATAATGAAATGAAATGAAAAGAAATAAAATAAAATTATGAAATTAGTTAAAATTAATAAAATAAAATTGATGAAATTAAATGAAATAGAATAAAATTGTTTTGCTGTTGCTATTAATTAAAAATGATTTGGGTAAAATAAAATAAAATAAAATAAACATTTTACACTTGTATTATAAGGTTAACAGAAATCTCTAAAATTAGTGGATAATATCGTGGCTTTTTTTTTTTTTTTTTACAGTGAACACATCTCATTTCCTCAACCAACTCTCAACATACAAAAATATTTTATTTCTATGGGGGGAAAATTATCTACATATTGTTACAACAAACTACACAATACTGGCATTTTATTTTCTTGTTTCAAGCCAAAAAAATCCAATAAATCTAGTAATATTTATTATACTTGTACTTGTACGCATGTCTGTACATTCATGTTGCACTAATGCAAAAAATAATGCACATTTGTCCTGTTTTAAGAATATGTATGTATTTGACTGAATTACTGATTTTATTCAATTAAAAAAATAACACAGATTGCACAAATACAAATTTTAAATACACACAGTGCAAACACAAGTTGTTCATATAAGACAGGATAGTGTGTGTATTTGTTTGTATTGTGTGTTTATGTATTTTAGGAATTTGTGATACTGAATCCACTCCACATTTCCCCACTGGGGACAATGAAGTGTATTTCAAACAAGCTTTTAAACAGCCAAAATCTGCAAATCAAATCTGTTTAGTCATTTACAGTCTGAGCAACAACCAAAAAACGCTAAAAAAGCAAATTAAATGCAAATCAAATTAATTTTTGGAAATCAGATTTCCAAAGTGGGACAACAAAGCTGGTTGAATTCACTTATTGATGTTTGTCATTCAGAATGTACTGAATGGAGAATGAGTGAACGAGTGAATGGCACAGCGTATTGTAAATTGAAAATGTAGAGCGGTTCACTTCCAATACAACAACAAGCAGGATTTCATTGGAAGAGGGTGAAGGGGTCTGGAGTGAGAAGTGAAGAGAAAGGATGGAGTTTTGTTGCACTTTTTGGGGTGTTGGACCAGAACTGTTTGTGTGACCCACAAGGCAAGAGCCATTAGGAAGAAGCGCTGACCCGTGACGGACCGCTGAACACCCACAGAAATAGAGGCACTGAGATACAAAGAGAGAACATTTGAGATTCAGCGAGAGACTGAAAGATAAAGAAAGAGAGAGAGACACGCACAGATCAGGATTAATGGACTGTTTGGAGAGGTCAAAGATGGCTGTGCACCTGGAAACAACACAGAGAACCACTCAGACGACAAACACACACCCAACACACTCCACAAACAACTGGACAACAGCACGAGACAACCACAAACCAGCCAAACCACTCCTCTATAATGTCAGAAATGATGATGACTATTATTATCGTTATTATTATTATTATTATATTTAACAAAATTAAATCTTACTAAATTAAAATAATATTAATTATTATTATTATTATTATTATAAGTCATTAACAATATATAAAATTAAGGAGCATATATCAAAAACACCATTATTATTTTTATTGTTATTAAGTTTTATATCGTTTATATCATTTTATCATTGTTGTTTTATATATATATATATACACACATATATATATATATATATATATATATAACCATTATCGTTGTAACATTATAATTAACAAAATTAATAATCTATAAAATAAAATAAGTAATTAATAAATTAATTCTAATAATAATAACAACAACAGCAGTCAAAGTAATATAATAATTTAGTATATAATATATAAAATAAAGGAATGTACTTAATAACAAATTGGTAATAACAAGAACAGAATTATTTTATCGTTGTTGTTGTAAATAAAATAAATAATGATATAAATGAAAATACAAATAGAAAATTTGTTAAAAAGTAATAATGAAATAGCAACAACAATACAAATTATATTATATACTATATTTTGTATTATTATTATTATTTAGTAAACAATAATATAGAATATAAATTCTGTAATATATAACATTTATTATTTATAATAATAAATCATAATAATAACAACAATAATAATGATGATAATAATAATAATAAATAACAACAATAACAATAATAAATGATATAATATATAACATTTATTAATATAATAATAATAATAATAATAATGTATTACTATTGCAGCATAATAAAATAACAGTATATAAAATTTAATTATGTAATATATATTGTATTATTTTATTAAATAATATTAAAAATAACGTGTTACACTATAATAAAATATAAAATTAAATTATTTAATATATAATATATAAATTATTATTATTATTTAAAGATTAATATTATTATAATTACTGTTTAAATAAGAATAAGTATAATGTATTATTACAGTATAATAAAATATCAGTATAGAAAATGTAATTATATGTATATAAGGTATTATACTATAATAAAATATGCATTATTATCATCATCATCATCATCATCATAGCATAATAAACTAATTACATATTATAAAATAAAAAGGTAACACTAAGGTCCATTAGTTAACAATAGTTCACTACATTAGCTAACATGAAGAAAGAATGAACAATACTTCTACAGCATTTATTAATGCTGATTAATTAATTAATTATTAGTTAATTTCAGCATTTACTAGTGCATTATTAAAATCACAAGTTGTGTTTGTTAACAGCTGTGAACTAACATGAACAAACAATGAACTGTATTTTTATTATCTAACAAATATTAATAAATACTGTAAATGTTAACAAATGACATATTGTAAAGTGTTACTAAATTATAACACTACAATTACTACTACCAAAAATTAATACAACAAATAAAACAAATGTCACTGAAGGTTTCTTGCACTAAAACATTAAGTCTGTGATGTGCAACATATTCTGGCCAGTAAACAGGAAGAGACCATCTGACAACATCTAATTGCAACCATGTAGACACGTCTTGGTTTTCAGGACCGATCACAAATCCCTGTGGGTGTTTATCGGTACAGAGCCAGCCAACCAGATTTGAGTCTGCCGGATCGGGAAAGACACAGAGCATCCATCATCAAACTTTTATCATGCTTTGCTATCGGACATGCCAAGACAACACGACACAACGGGAGCGGCGGTGACCCGTGAAACATCCCGTTCCTTCAGCGCTTCTGTAAGTGCTGTAGATGAGTGTGTGTTAATGGCAGAGGGAGCAGTAATGACTCTCAGATAATACAGCGCTGCTCCCATCACTGCCTGCGACACCAGTGGGAGAAACGCAGCGTGATTTAACAGACCAGTGATGCCGTCTGATGAAACATCCTCTCGCTCGCTTCGCCCGCACTCCCCGACAATACCTTTAATTGCTGAGAAATAATAAAGAGTAATTATGGAGTGTGCGAGTATGGGGACGCGTTAAGGATGCTAATTACCAGCCACTCTCTATGCTAACGTATTCCTCTTAGATGACATTACATAGAAGCACAACTCACCATACAAATTTTTGGTTAAAACTGATGTCTAGAGCATTTAAATAAAAAGAGCTTATATCATTACATTATCGTATATACATTTGTTATAAATAACCTTGAGTTATTAGCAAAATTGAAAACTAATACAATTAAAATTAAATTGATGGTAGTTATGAATTTACTACTTTATTACAGTTATTATTAATTTCCTGGTAGATGAAATTTTCTGAATCTCACAATACAAATTTTGGGGTGGGTGAAAAAAAGCTTTTGGTCAAAATTAATGACTAAAATAAAATACATTTATAGAATTACATTATCACAAATAAATGAGTTATTAATATATTTGTTATTAATTATCAAAATGAAAATAAATAAAATAAAATGTGGCTGAAAAGGTTTTTGTTCAGAATTAATGACTAAAATAAAATATTTATTATATTAATGAATTATTAATTATCAAATTGAAAACTACATTAAATAAAATAAAATAAATGTAAAAAAATACATTTATGTATCATTACATTATCACAAATAAATGTGTTATTAATGTATTTGTAATATTAATTAATTATTAATTATCAAAATTGAAAACTAAATAAAATAAAATAAAATAAAACAATGTTGTTGCATTTTTTATTTCATTTATTTATTTATTTATTTATTTATTTTTCTCATTAACAAAATTCAAAAGCCCTTTTCTACAGAGGGAAAAAAATGTATAAATAAAAAATAAAAATCCCATTTTGCTTTGTTTAATAAGTGTTCATCAATAATCTCATCAACACTTGGTAAAGTCAATAAATTATTGACTTTAATTATTAATAAATGAGTTATTTATTATTAAATTTGAAGACCACAGAGCAAAAATAAATAAATAAATAAAATGAAATGAAAGAAAATAATTTTTTACATTTTTTTTATGAAAGTTACTGAAATGAAATGAAAGATATATATATATATATTAAATAATAACAACAACTTTCATTTCATTTTTCAACTTTCAATACAATAATATAATAAAAAATGCATTAATATATTAATGCATTTATATTATATTATTGCAAAATTGAAGACTACAGATTATAAAATAAAATATAATGGTAATTGTTATGAATTAATTTCTTTTATTACAGTTATTATTATCATTAATTTCCTGTTAGATGACATTTTGTGTAACTTACAATACAAATTTTGAGGTGAGTAAAAAAAAATCTATAGATAGATAGATAGTTACAGAAATCAAAGTTGTTGTTATTATTTAAGAAACAGATATTAATACATTTATATTGTTATATTATCACAGATTTGTTATTAATAAACCTTGTTCTACAGAGGGAAAAAATTATAAATAAAAAATAAAAAGCTAATTTTGCTTTGTTCAATAAGCGTTTCATCATATTAATCATCATATTAAGCATTTTATTCATATTAATGCTTGTTAGAAGTCAAACACCTTTTTCAACAGGAGAGATTTGCACAGGTCATAAATAAAGTGGTAATAACACGACAGTATTGCATTCAAACTGCATATATGATCTCTTTTCTATAAAAGACACATTGCACAAAAGAGACTCAACTTTTTTCCGCTCGAGTTGAATGAGCTGAATGAATCCCAGACCCACTTTTCAAGCACTTCTAAAGAAACGGATCTGCAGCAAAAGCACTTGAAGGATATGAAGGAGAAAACTGTGAGCAATACAACTAAATACCCAATGTTCATCATCATGCAGGCAGTATCTGCCGGTATCCTGACGTCCATATGGATTGAATCCAATAACATGTGATGAAACTCACCTGACGCCTGCAGCTTTTATCTCTCAGTTCATTTCATATTCAACTGATGTGAAACTACACGCTCAATATTTATCAGACGGCACAACGGCGGCCACAGGTTGTGTGAATGTCAGTGATTTGTTGTCAGAGTAATTGACTTCAGTGCTGCGGCTGTAATAAGCTCAGCTACGGTGCCATTCAGTATATTGGCCTGGATCTTAATTTGATTAGTGAAACCACACAGATGAAACATGAGGCGACTCCACTCCAATCATCTTATTCATTCATACATCGCTTATGCTGCCGTCAACGCCGCTTCACCCTGAATACACGTCACGTCAGCTGCATTTTAAGAACTTTATTAGAAACAGAAAGTTGTACGCGCCCACATAACACACATGGCTTTTTTTCTGGCCAAAATATATTTTACATATAGGTTAAATTTGTGCTATAAACAGTGAAGGTTAATGAAATATTTTTTTTTAAAATTTAAAATAGATTTAGTTTCAACTTTCATACACCAAAATGTATTTCAGTGCAAGGGGAAAAAAATATATATATATATATATATATATATTTTACATTATATATATATATATATATATATATATATATATTTTTTTTTTTCAAAAATAGTAACACATAAAAAATATATTTTAAATATAAATATATTTTTATTGTATTTAAAAAATACATATTGTTTTTCATATTTTGTATATATATATATATATATTCTAAATAAATAAATATATTTTTCAAAAATAAAAAAATGAAACAAAAAATATCAATATTAAAAAATAGATTGGTAGAAATACATTTATGTAAATATATTTGAAAACATATTTTACCTTTTTTAGTATATTTTGACTTAGAACTCAAAACTATTTTCATTTAAAATATATTTGAAATATATAAATATATAAATATAAATATAAATATAAATATATATATTTTGCCACATAGGAGTGGAAATTACTATAAAAAGTGAATGGGACTGCAATCATTTTAAACAATTAATAGCAGATTTATTGGCTGTTTTACCTGCCACAATTTTTCAGTCAGTCTCAAAATGGCCAAATCAGACCAATTTTTTAGCCTCACCGATCATTAGGTTAATTGCAATTAACACCCAGTGCAAATTGTCATCATACAACAGCAGGACACATTTTATACTATACCTACTATACTCATTGTCAATGGTATATAGTGTAAATTAGGTGTATCCTTGAATACAGCATGTGTGTGTGCACTTTATTTATTCTAATTAAATGTTTTTCATATCTAGGACCCTGTCAAATCCTCAAACTGTTTTTAGACTTGCTGTGTTTTTAACCAGAGGACAAAAATATAATACAGAGCTACTATAGAGAGCTTAGTGCAATTTATCTACATGCAGAGGACAGAAATAGACCACAGACTGCATAAACTGGACATGACAGATTACTGTACGTCACGCTCACATGCACACAAAATGAGCAAAGGGAAATCATGCAGAAAAATACCTGCACACTTAAAAGGGACGCCATTTTTGTAATAATCCTGGGTTTTCCTCACTGTCGTCAACAACACTTAAAATGCAAATAGCTTCCAATACTGTAACACTTACATGAACATTAAAAAAGTACAATTTTGAACAATTATTTTTGAAAGAAATCTCTTCTGCTCACCACGGTTCCATTTATTCCATTTTCAAAAATATGAAATGTTATTACAATTTTTAAAAATTGTTCTCTATAGCCTCGTTCAGACTGTCAGCCCATATCCGATTTTTATGCAAATCCGATTGAAATCCGATCATATTTAGGTAGTCTGAACAGCAACGAACTACATGAAATCTGATTTGGTCAAATCCGTTTCGAGCTACATTCGTATGTGGTTTGGAATCCTATTCAAATCGGATTTCTGCTTTTTCACATTTTCATGCCACGTAAAACGTAAACACGTCAGACGTTTTTGTGGAAAACATAACAAACGTCTTTGCAGAAACAAGCTTGTGTTGTTGCGAACTGCAAATCAAGTGGGAAAGGACAATATACAGCTAGTATACGCACCTCTTTGAGTTTTGAAACCAGCGGAGACGGCAGCACAGAATAAAGTTGCACATTCCAGCTTCCTGCATTTCTGCCGCTGCTTTAGAAGACGAAATATAATCAAACGCGACGGCAACGTTGTCATATCACAAGACAGCATCTATATTGCAAACTGTAATGCTGTTATTGTTGATTTTAGCGTTGGCATAACAACGCAACGGCATTCCCATAGAAACCAACGCACATTCCGTAAAATGAAAGAGCGCTTATGGCCACACAAATCGGATTTGAACAGTTGCGATATGACTGTGTGGACAGTCAGTTATTCAAATCCGATTCCATCCAGATATGGACAAAATCGGATTTGGGTTAACAGTCTGAACGAGGCTTATGTGAAAATTTGGCAATATGTAATTTATTCCTGTGATGCAAAGATGAATTTTCAGCATCATTACTTCAGTCTTCTGTGTCACATGATCCTTCAGAAATCATTCTAATATGCTGATTTGCTGCATTGTTACAAAATAAAATAAAATAAAATAAAATCATTTTTATCAAGTTATAAATATTATTGGACAACAAAAAATAAAGTGTGTTATTAGCCTTTGCAAAAAAAAAACAATAATAATAATAATAAAAATTATATTAAAAAAATATATAATAAATAATATTTTTATCAAGTTATAAATATTATTGGAGTACATTTTACAAGAAAATACTATTTCAGTCTTCTTCAAAATGTCACATTTCTGCAAAAAAGTATAATAAAATAAAATTATATTTAAAAATAAAATAATAAAAAAATAAAATAAAATACATTTTTTATTAAGTTATAAATATTATTGGAGTACATTTTACAAGAAAATACAATTTCAGTCTAAAAAAATAAAACAAAATAAAATAAAATAAAGTAAAGTAAAAAAAGTAAAATAAAATAAAATGACACTTTTTTATTAAGTTATAAATACAGGAGTTTTACAAAAAAAATACTATTTCAGTCTTCAAAATTTCAAACATCTGCAAAAAAAGTATAATAAAATAACATTATATTTAAAAATAAAATAAAACAAAACAAAATAAAATAAAATAAAATAAAAGTTTTTTAAGAGTTTTACAAGAAAATACTATTTCAGAAATAGTTTTTTTTACTAGAAAATACTATTTCATTCTTCTTCAAAATGTCACACTCAGTGTGTTACTTGCCATTTCTTGGCAACTAATTGTGACAGTTACAAGCAATTTCTAAGTGAAAATAAAATGAAATAAAATCTTTTGTGCTATTATAAATCTCTTGTTTTTAATTAATTTTTAATGGATCTTTGCTGAATAAAAACAACTTATTTAAAAAATAAATAAACTAATGAATTAATAAATACATACTGACCTGAAACCTCTCAATGACAGTACCTCAGATGTAAGAAGAACCAGCAAAGTCAACAGTTTAATAGCTTATGACCATTGCTAATCTAGTTTTGCATCACTTACAGTGGTCAGCGATATTTGGGTTTAGAATGGTCAGTTTCCCTGCTATTTCAGACAGACTGGTGGCTATTTTAGACTGTCCAGTTTAAGAACGGCCCATTAAAACGGCCCATGTGAGCCGAGCGTCAGTCCCACTCATCTATGAGAAGAGCAAGCAGAAGCTCTCGACTTTCCCTCACGTCTACGAACGGGACGGCTGGGACTGACGTCTCTCACGGGTCCCGGATAAGAGCATCTGAGGCAGCCCAATCCCCTCAGAACAAATGCTTTCTATTAGAGCAGCAGCATCTGATTTGGACCATTCACTGTGGAGCAGAAGAATTAATTAAACGCTGTAAAAAATAATTAGGAGACATCCATAATTCATCCGTGGGAATGTAAACTCATGAATCTTTCATGACTGCGCTCCAAGATACCACTGAAAATCTGTTTCGAGGGAAAAAAAGCGAGAAAACGTGGGCCACCGCTAAAAGCTCGGAGCGGAGATGTTATTTAAAGCAGAGACGTAGAAGATTGCTTTCTGAATCCTGGGAAAAATAAGCACGGCAGCAGAGGTCTCCATCTGCGGATCTCTTATAAGACTAATCCGCATATCAGATATCTGCAGCGGTGCAAATGTTAGAGGAGGCGGACTAGATTTATGTGCTGTGTCAAAAACGCCATTATACTGAGAGAAACTCAAACAAGAGGTTCATATGTCATTTGTAAGTACACCGCATACTAGAGCTTCTACAACCCGAGCGGAAGAGTATTAAAGGGGTCGTTTTATACACATCCGCAGCGGGTTTTGCCCGAAGTCCACTTGTAATGATAGCTCGCGCTTCTTGTGCTAAAAAAAGAGCTTTTTCTCGACCACTGTAGTTTGGAATTAAACAGGCGGCTACTGTAGCTTTAAGACTTGTGCATGTGTGACTCGGGTTATGACTGAATGATCAATCATAGTGTAGTTCATGCTTGCATTCATCAGTTACAGGTTGCTGAACACTGAATAGGTGCTGATATGCTGAGAGGTTTGATCTTGAAAGAGTTGTTGCTTGAATCGCAGCAGTGGATCTTCGTCTGAATAGACGGCACATTTCGTTTGCACAAATGAAAATACAGACATGCAGTCCGTTCAATAAGCTGTACTGTCATGTCAGTTTCCTTGTCTGTCCACTGGATTTTATTATTAATAATTATTATTTTTATTATTATTATTATTATTATTTTTAATATATATATATATATATATATTAATTATTATTATTATTTCTTTAATGCAAAACAAGAAAAATATAAAAAAATAATACATTAAATAAGCATTATTATTATTAACAGTAATAATAAATGCAAATACAATAATGTTGTAAATTAATCCATTTATTATTATTATTATTATTATTATTATTATTATCATAAACGTACATATGAAGTGCTATATTATTTATTAATGATCATAGTTATTAATATAGCAACATTTCCAAGTTCACAGATACTTACAATCAGATTAGTGAAAAACAACTATTAAAAAAAAACACTAAAGAAAAAAAGTAAAATAATTATTGTTACTAATAATTAATTAAAAATTAGTAAATTATTAAAATAAAATAAATAAAAAGGCATCTACCCTGACTAAGACTGATTATAAAAATAAAAATAAAATAAATACATTAAATAAATAATAATAATAATTATTATTTCTATAATTAGTATTATCATCATCGACAATAATAATAAATGCAAATACAATAATACTGTAAACAAATCAATTTTTCACCATCATCATCAGTGCCAGTGAAGTGCTATATTATTATTTATTATTAATGATCATAATTACATTTATTATTATTTGTTGTTAATGATCATAAATACTATATAGCTTTTCCAAGCTCGAAGATACTTTACAATCAGACGTAGCTAATGAGTAATTAATAATTAATTAAAAGTAAATTCTTAAAATAATTAATTAAAAATGAGTATATTATTAAAATACATAAAATTAAAAAGTAAAATAAAAAGGAATCTAAGATTAACTAAGATTGATTATAAAAAATAAAAAACTAAATAAATACACTAAATAAAATGTATTATTATTATTGACAATAATAATAAATGCAAATACAATAATGTTGTAAATTAATCAATTTAAAATAATAATAATAATAATAATTATTATTATTATTATTATTGTGGTTGTTGTTGTTGTTGACAGTAACAATAAATGCAAATGCAATATTGTAAATTAACCAAGTTATAATAATAATAATATAGTATTAATAATTATATTATTATTATTATTATTGTTGTTGTTGTTGTTGTTATTATCGTCATCATCATCATCATCAATCATAAATTAAAATAAATAAAATAAAATAAAATAAAATAAAATAAAAAACAAATCTAAACTAAAAAAAACAAAATGAATAAAATAAATCTACCCTGACTAAGACCGGTTAGCAGCATGTTTACAAGCATAAGAAGAGTCATCACATTACATTACACATAAACAGACGAGGAAAGCGTTTGCTAATGAAGTAAATCTGACAGCTTGTGGGTGTCAGTAACTGAAGATTTAAAGTCTTCTCACTTTCATTTTGGAATAAAACTCAGCACTCCAACTCATCACTTCGCTATCAGCGTTTAGCCTGCCAGGCTCTCAGTTTCCACCATGTATCTCAGAGCTAATGAGCTACAGCGTTAAACACTCTTCAGGCCAAGTCACAGAGCAGTACTGATGCAACCCAGCGCCAACCTAACGCTCAAGCAGTCATGGACCTCTGCCACGGCCGACTTCAACAACTCTCTCACCGACTGTGCAAAGACAAAGCACCATCATCCAACAGATCTTCTCTTTAATGTTTCCCTGCACCAAATGGTGGAGCTTCTCACCGGATGCCAGGCGATGAATGAGCCTTTCAGTGCGTGTGTAAAACAGAGCTGGAGGCGTCCTGCCGTCTTGAGTTTATCTGACGCCAACCGAATCTACCAAAGCGTTTCTTCTTCCTCCTCCTCCGAGAGCAGCTTGAATATGGCAGCACATTTGTGTGACACTCTCAAAAAGGAGGAAAAAAGGCTGTTGGTGAAATGCATTTTCCCAGAGTATCCCACGATCAGGTGTGAATTGAGCTAATGCATGTACTACACCAAAGTACAGTGACATTTACCTTCAACACAGCACTTTAAACAAGTCCATTATTTGCTTTTATGAAAACTAATAGAAAAGATTGTAATTCTGATTGCCGTAGTGCCTTTTTTTTTGGTTTGAAATGAGATTTGCTGAGAAAAAGTGGCAGTAAAGACATAATGTTACAATAGTTTTCTATTTTAAATAAATGCTGCTCTTTTGAACTTTATACTCATCAAAGAATCCTGTAAAAAATATGAAGCAGCACAACTGTTTTCAACATTAATAATAAACAAATGTTTCTCGAGCAACAAATTAGCATGATTTCTGAAGGATCATGTGACACTGAGGACTGGAGTAATGATGCTGAAAATTCAACTTTGATCACAGAAATAAATTACATATTAAGATATATTCAAATAGAAAACAGTTATTTCAAATTGTAAAAATATTTCACAATTTTACTGATTTTTCTGTATTTTTTGTTTAAATAAATGCAGTCTTGGTGAGCAGAAGAACAGTACTGTACTGTAAGTTCAAAACATTATTTTCCTCAGTGTCAACACCTTTAAGTCTTACTTAATTATTCAACTTAGGGTTTGTTTAAGTAATGCTGGGAAGTTCATGTTTACAAGAAACCATAATTACATTATGAAGTGCGTTCTGGTTTGAGTAAAACAGATTCGCTTTTCCTAGCACTAATGGAACATAATGACAAAGGATGTGCATCATGTGTGCAACTAATGTTTAATCTGTGTGCTTTATCAGTCTTATACTGGAAATGTAATTTAGCCCCACAAGCCTGTCTCTTCATAAACCAGCTAAATGAGTATGTTTCCGTTCTTCCAACAGTGCGCACAATTTGTACAAGCAAAATGTTTCCATCAACATTTACTGAAACCAAGAAATCATGGAATTTTCTGGTAAAATCACAACAAAGAGACCTGATTTTAAACCATTTATAAAATAGCATAATAACATTGTTTTAAACATGGATTCATTATGGTATGTACTAGCTCAGTAATTAATTTCTAACAAAATTAAATAAGGAATCCTTCTTGGAAAATTAAAAACAAACTCACTCTATAGGTAATGAAATTTCAAGTCTGGGAAACACTGATCTAGTTACAGATGCTGCGTCCCAATACTGTACATCCTAACTAGTATTCAAAATTAGAGTTAGTGTGTCAGAAATGTAGTGTTCAAATAAGTATTCCAAAGATACCCGGACAATGAACTATTTCTGGTGGAACCTTAAAGTGCAGATCCATGGACACTATAATGGACGAGGATTTGATTAGACACAAATACAAATTTCTACAAATTAAAAATATAGCTGCAAACAGTGGTTCAAGCACTTTAAGGCATTTAAAAACATTTTTTAGCAAGCTTGTATCCGCTTAAATAAATGATTTAAAAAAGCATTTTTGGCAAATCCAGGTAATTTACCATAGAAATATGATGTTTCTTAAGGATTCTGAATGTTATAGCGCCAGCTGTGGTTCGATCCCCTTAAAACTTTGCATGCTTGTTTAGAATCACCTGTCGCATGGGCCCAGCAGGTTTGTGAAGTTTTGAGTTTTCCTTCATGCTTTATAAGATTTGGGGTATATTTGGACAGGCCCCATTTCTAAACGGCCCTGTTATAGATTCCCAAAGAGTAAATATCAACAATTTTTGATAATTACTGGCCTAGAGAGTCCAGAGAATTGTACTGCAGTGTTTTTTTGTTTTGTTTTTTTGAGTGAAAAACCTAGCACTAGTTCGCAAAAGTAGATTTTTACATCTTCTCAATCATTTAACAAACAATTTGATTGACAGCAGTGGTTCTAGAGGCAAAGTTGTCCAGAATGAGGAGTTCAATATCACCCCCCAGTGGCCGATTTCTTTTAAATTTCACTCAGACCTTTGGGGACATAAGTCAAACAGGCCCATGGAGTTTTGTGCCGACTGGCCTCCGTTAACCTTGTCTAACAGGTGCTCAAAATTCATCGGCCAATGGCAGCCATGTTTTTTTAGATGCGTAAATGTCCTTGTAGACACTTGTGGCACTTTGGACTAGGGATGCTCATTTGAACCGGTTAACCGTTAACCGACAGAAAGAATTTTGACTGATTAATACAATCAGTTAAATGGTTTAAAAGGTCTTTTTTTTCAGTAATTCAGTAATCAAAATATTTTAAATCGTTTTCTGGGTGGCTAAAATAAAATGAAATTGCATTTTTGAGAGAAAAAAGATAAATCGCGTAGGCCTATAACGTTAAGTCGCATTTTATTATTACATTCAGAAAGACCTGGTGTCGACGCGAAATATTTACATTTCAAATGGTTGCGCAGTTATATGTTTTTATGTTTTTTCCCCCCTCTTAGAGCACCACTAAGTGGTCAAGCTCCGCGTTTTTTTTCCTGTGAGCTCAGATTGAGTTTTTAATAAGTGTTCTGAGTTTGGCGGAGATATCTCATTCCGTTCAGGAGTTATATGCATTTTACTAAAAGTGGCTCTGCCCCTTTCGGACTGTTTTGGTGCCCCTTTGCGATGGTTGGTCGAAAGTTCAACTCTTTTTGATAATTATTGATATTTATTCTCCACAGAATCTTTCTGCACTGGTTTGGTTCCAAGACACTTGAGCCTGCGACTGATTGTTTAGAAGTTATGAGTGATTTTGTACTTTTGATCGCTGTAATGCCCCCGTCTGGCCGACTGAGGTGAGCTTTGGTCACGCTGTAGGCGTTTCAAATCTCTACGACTTATGGTATGGTCTGCACGATCAGTTTTACGTGGAGATCACTGATCTGTGACCATTCTAATAATTACAATAGGGTTTCAGCGCTATGCCCTTAAATCCCTAATTATTAAAAAACTACAAACATGGTGGATATGCAAGACCAACGGTTAGGTAGAGAAAGGGGTATGACTGATTAAAAATATCGAACCTACTGTAAAAATGTGTATTTATTTATTGCTGTATGTCATCTGCAACAACATTGTGAATGTTTATAAAGATTTTTTTTTGGTCATTAACTTCTAAATGCCTAATTATTCAACACATAAGGAGAGTTATCGGCATTAAAGCCCACTTCCAGAACAAAGATTTACAGATAATGTACTCACCCCCTTGTCATCCAAGATGTCTTTCTTTCTTCTTTCAGTTGTAAAGAAATTATGTTTTTTGAGGAAAACATTTCAGGATTTTTCTCCATATAGTGGACTTCTATGGTGCCCCGAGTTTGAACTTCCAAAATGCAGCTTCAAACGATCACAAATGCGTTTGTAGATGATCCCAGATGAAAAAGAAGGGTCTTATCTAGCGAAACGATCGGTTATTTTCATTTAAAAAATACTATTTAAATATTTTTGAATCTCAAACGCTCATTTTGTCTTGCTCTGCCTGGACTCAGTTTTTTTTCTGGTTCAAGACAATTAGGGTATGTCGAAAAACTCCCATCTCATGTTCTTCCTCAACTTCAAAAATCATTTCAAAATCGTCCTACATCGCTGAAGAAGTAACGACCCAAAGTGAAGATGCAAAGAAGATCAAACACCCTTAACAAAGAAGGTAAAACAGTGATATAGGACGTTTTTGAAGTTGAGGGAGAACATGAGATGGGAGTTTTTCAACATACCCTAACTGTCATGAACCGGAACAAAAACAGAGTCCAAGCGGAGTAAGACAAGACAAGCATTTGAAATTAAAAAGTATATACATTGTATCATTTTTATGAAAATAGCTGATCGTTTGGCTAGATAAGACCCTTCCTTCTTGGCTGGGATCGTTTACAGCTGCATTTGGGATCGTTTGAAGCCGCATTTAAACTGCATTTTAGAAATTCAAACGCAGGGCACTTTAGACGTCCATTATATGGAGAAAAATCCTGAAATGTTTTTAAAAAACAAAGTTTACGAAGAAAGAAAGACATGAACATCTTGGATGACAAGGGGATGAGTACATTATCTGTAAATCTTTGTTCTGGAAGTGGACTTCTCCTTTAAAAATCCACAACTGGCGGATCAACATGCCTCTTTATTTCTCTCCAGTATGGTAGAAAATTAAATGAAACGTGGACGATGTTAATGGTGACAGGCCAGTTTAAATGATGACAGAGTGCATGTAACTAAGGACACTGGGGTCCGATAAAAGACTGCTTCAAAAGTAGATGATGTCCTGCACTGATTAGCACAGTCATGACATTATGACATTACATTACATTTGCTTCAGTTTTATTTAGCCTATTCAGATTTTAATACGGCCAAATTTTCAATAAAACAGTTCTCATTTACATATTTTTGTTTCTGTGCTGTGATCTCAGCTATATTTACATTTAAATGATAATGAGAGAACAGAGAAAACATTACATCATGACAGAATGTCTGCCTTACTTTTGTTTTGCTTCCTAATCAATCAGTGAATATATTAAAAAGTCTCCAAAATAGCTCTGTGTCACAAAGCCTTAATAAAAGTCACAGCAATAGTGAGAAAGTCGCTAAATTTGGTAACAAAATCGCCAAATTAGTACCACTGCCCAAAGCCTACTTTTCTTGTAGACACTCAAAAGTTTTCTTCACAAAAGACTACTTATTTGTAGGGAGTAGTATTAGTAGGTGAATTTGGATGCATGAAGAAAAAAAAAAACTGTTATGCTGCTTGGTATTAAAGACACGTATTGCTTATTATATGTGACCCTGGACCACTGGACCCTGGAGTAGCATGGATATATTTTTAATAAAAGCCAAGTTTTTATATGCTTTTATGACAAAAATGATCAGGATATTAAAGGGGTCCTATTATGCTTTTTCACTTTTTGAACTTTAGTCAGTGTGTGGTGTGTATCTTTGGGCATAACAACGATCTACAAAGTTACAAATCTCAAAGTCCACTCCAAAGGGAGATATTTTGTTTTTAAAAAATCTCTTTTCAAGAACTACAACGAACGGCACCTTTGGACTCCAATGTTTGTTTTCTGCATGCAATGATGCCACAACACATTCCATTAGAATATCATTTAATTAAATCCCGCGTCGAAGCCATAATGCGCTGCAGACGTGTGCAATGTGTGGCAAGAGATTTATTCATTATGCAGTGTATATAACAGTAGCTTCACTTATAACGTGAGTGTTTTTTAAAATGCATAAACCTGCACTAGAATAGGCTACGCTGATCAGTGATGATGTTCTCTGATAATGTTAGGCTGCTTTTATCCTTCTGCTGGAGCTGGTTTCGGGCAATGAAACTAAGTATGTAAATAATTAAATACATTCGCACGATAATATCATGTATTGGCGATCTCGCAGGCTGACGACACGACCCAACACTACTGTAGTGTATTATTTACTCACTCTCCATGCATCCTAGGTGCATATGACTTCCTTCTTTCAGACGAATGCAAACAGAGTTATATTAAAATTTGCCTCACACGGCTCCGGGGGGTTAATAAAGGCCTCCTGTATCAAATCGATGCGTTTTTGTAAGAAAAATATCCATATTTAAAACGTAATAATTACCTATTAACAGTTGTACATAGAACTGGCTTCTTTGACAAGGGGCGTGGCAGTACTGAAACACTGTCTAAGCTGTTCACCAATCGCAAAGCAGTGGGCCAGCTAACCAATCACAACACATTTAGTTTTTCAGAAGGCGGAACCCAGAACTAATCGAGTCATTTGTGCCAGGTTGGGAGAAATGTATTGTAATAATGTAAATTATGTTAAAAATAATGCGTTTTTTGAACCACCATGCATGAAAGCATTCTAGTACACCCCCAAAACAAAATCAAGACTCTGTTAAAGAGCATAATAGGAGCCCTTTAAGTAAAGATCATGTTAAACAAATATATTTTCTAAATTTCCTACTGTAAATATATCAAAACTTAATTTTCGATTGGTAATATGCATTGCTACAAACTTCATTTGGACAACTTTAAAGGAGATTTTCAAATAGTTGTATCCTGGCCAAATATTGCCCTATCCTAACAAACATTAATGGAAAGCTTATTTATTCAGCTTTCAGATTATGTATAAGTCTCAATTTCAAAAAATGACTAGTTTTATGGTTCAGGGTCACATTTTATTACACTAGTTTGTAGTGTACACTAGTTTACACTAATTTACAAAATTAAGTACTTGTAATTAAATTGAATTACTTTTTAAGATACTCATAATTGGACTACAGTTACTTTTTTTATTTAGTATGTGATTATATATTATTCACTAGTGTTGGGGAAAGTTACTTTTAAAAGTAATGCATTATTGACAATATTGAGTTACTCCCTAAAAAAGTAACTAAGTAAATACTTAGTTACTTTTTATGGAAAGTAATGTGTTACTTTACTTTTGCGTTACTTTTTAAATCTGGGCAGGGTTTGCTTCTTTGTTCCCCTTCAGTCGTTTCACTACGACGTTACATATGGGAACTCGCTTGAGAGTCCAATCATCTCCAAGCCTTATTCAAAAGGCCAATGAACATTCATGAACATTGGCGAGTGGTATTTGCATGCCGAGCCACTCCCCCGTACATACGGGTATATAAGATGGCGGCGTGCAACCACTCATTCAGACTTTTGCTTTTGGAGCCTCGTCTTCTGAGCCATTTAAAAAAAAAAAAGAAAAGAGTTCCTGAGTTCACACTCTCTCTGCTGGCGTGCTGCCGAGCTACTAAAAGAGCTTCATCTAAAAGAGCGTTCGGCAGCCGCCAGCCTAATCCTGCGGGCTGCCGTTTTCACGGCATTCAAGCCTCCCGCACTCCAGCGAGCCCCGCCCGTTTGAGAGCACAGTTGTGCCGCGGTTTCTCCCTGGGCGGACCGGGATTTCAAAAGAGTGAATTTCTCGCGGCTGTCGAGGACATCTTCCCGGTATGTATCTCCGGCCGTGCGCTTCCGGGTGCGGTAGTTTCCTCGCCTCTTTGGACGGACATGATCGCTGTCTCACGTGCCTGGGCCGAGAGCACGCTGAGGCAGCGTTCACGGATGGTACGTGCGTTCATTGCGAACGTATGTCCATGGCTGCGTTAAAGTCCCGCCGCTCATTCATGAGTAGGCACCCCTTGTTGTCTTCCCGCGGTAAAAAAAAAATAAATAAATAAATAAATAAAAGCCGCGATGAGGCACTTGGGGGACATTCAGGTGACTGTGCAGAATGTTCCGTCGGCCCCCAAAGCCCCGCGGACTTCTGCGTCACCGCGCAGTCCCGTTGAGCTGCCAGAGCAGTATACCTCCCCGTACAGCGGGCTGGGTATCTCCTTTGGCGCTCCCCAGGAGATCGAGATGTCTGCTGCAGCATCAGAGGGAGAGTCTGACGATGAGGCTGACGACTCGGCGGGTCGGTACCCCTCTGCGGTTGCCGCCCCGTCTGAGACGGATGCTGAACTGTCGGCTATGCTCCTCCGAGCCGCCAAGGAGATCGGTCTGGAGGTGCCCAAAACACCTCCGGCCGATCCCTCTAGGCTGGATGATTGGTTTCTGGGGAGGGCTCCCGCGGCACCGCCGCGCTCTCCCCCAGTGCCTTTCTTCCCGGAGGTGCATGAGGAGCTGGTGAGGACTTGGCGAGCCCCGCACTCTTCTCGTCCACGTCCCAGCTCCTCTCCCCTCGCCTCTCTCGATGGCGGTGCAACCCGGGGTTATGAGGCGGTCCCTCAGGTCGAGCGCGCTGTCGCGGTGCATCTATGCCCGCCCGGCGCTGCCACCTGGCGGGATCGGCCCCATCTCCCCTCCAGGGCGTGTGAGTTCTCGTCCGCTCTCGCGGGCCGGACTTACCGCGCTGCTGGACAGGCTGCCACCGCCTTGCACGCCATGGCCACCTTACAGGTGTACCAGGCCAAGGTGTTGAAACACCTGCACGAGAGGGGTTCTGACCAGGGTGCAATGGAGGAACTCCGCGCCGCCACCGACTTCGCCCTCCGGGCTACGAAGGTGACGGCGCGTTCCCTTGGTCAGGTGATGTCCACCATAGTGGTCCAGGAGCGACATCTATGGCTGACCCTGGCCCAGATGGCAGATGTCGACAAATCACGGTTTCTCGACGCTCCTATCTCCCAGGGCGGCCTATTCGGCGACACCGTCGAGGACTTTGCCCAGCAGTTCTCGGCGGTTCAAAAGCAGACGGAGGCGATTAAACACATCCTGCCCCGCCGCGACATTCCAACCACGTCCGCAGGGCCCCAACCTCCGCCTGCTCGTCGCCCTCCCGCGGCTTCCAAACAACCAGCTCCGTCCCCTGCTAAGGTACATGACACCAGATTGGCAGCCCGACGTCGAGCTGGCCGTGGGAGAGCGGCGCCGCCCGCGTCTCAGGGACCGGTCACCCGCAAAAGATCTGCGAAGCGTCCCTGACGCGGGCAACCCGGAGGTGGAGGGAATCGCTCTTTGGGGGATGACAACATCAACGTCCCCACTCCCGGTGGAGGGCCGGGAGCTGTCATAGAAAGAGTCAATTCTCTCACCTCCGGGGTTCAGGCCCCGAGTTCCATCTTTGAGCAGCGCCCAAGAAGTGTCTCCTCGGATTCGGACTCGGAGCCTGATGTCGCCAGCGCGGGAACCAGGGAAGAAGGTAAGCGCTGCCCAGTGCAGTCTGACTTTTCTCCAGGACGTTCTTCCTTCTGGGATCAGTCCCTTCCCCTTCCCCCCCCCAGGCTGCCCCACTGCGGTCACGTCGGTCAACGTCCCTTTGATACCCCTGGCGACCAGGCTGGGAGCCTGGCTTCAGCTTCCCAGCCCCTCGCGGTGGTTGATTCGGACGGTACGTCTCGGCTATGCGATTCAGTTCGCCAGGCGTCCGCCCAGGTACAGAGGCGTCCTTTCCACTTCTGTCCATTCGGACACACATGCCGCTGTGCTTCGTGCGGGGGTTGCAGTCCTACTGGCGAAGGACGCAATCGAGCCTGTCCCTCCAGCCGAGATGAAGTCAGGGTTTTACAGTCCTTTCTTCATCGTGCCCAAAAAGAGCGGTGGGTTAAGACCCATCCTGGATCTTCTAGCTCTGAATCGGTCCCTTCTCAGGCTGCCGTTCAAGATGCTCACGACGAAGCGCATCCTAACATGCATTCGTCCCCAGGATTGGGTTGCAGCCATCGACCTGAAGGACGCGTACTTTCACGTCTCGGTCCTGCCTCGACACAGACCCTTCCTACGGTTTGCTTTCGAGGGTCGAGCGTATCAGTACAAAGTGCTTCCATTTGGCCTCTCCCTCTCTCCCCGCGTCTTTACGAAAGTCGCGGAGGCTGCCCTGTCCCCTCTTTGGCAGACGGGCATTCGCATCCTCAACTATCTCGACGACTGGCTTCTCATAGCTCACTCGCGAGATCTGTTGTGCGAACAGAGGGACTTGGTGCTCCGGCACCTCAGCCATCTGGGCCTTCAGGTCAACCGAGAGAAGAGCAAACTCTCCCCAGTGCAGAGGATCTCTTTTCTCGGTGTGGAGCTGGACTCGGTCAGTATGACAGCCCGCCTCACCAACGAGCGCGCGCAGTCAGTGCTGAAGTGTTTGGAGTCATTCAGACACAAAACAGCGGTCCCTCTCAAAACATTTCAGAGGCTCCTGGGGCATATGGCAGCCGCAGCCGCAGTGACGCCGCTCGGCCTGCTTCATATGAGACCGCTTCAGCGCTGGTTACACGATCGAGTCCCGAGATGGGCATGGCACCGTGGCACACTCCGGATTGGCGTTTCCCCGCAGTGTCGCCGCCTGTTCAGCCCGTGGTCAGACCCGGCCTTCCTTCAGGCCGGAGTCCCCCTGGGACAAGTCTCCAGGCATCTTGTGGTATACACGGATGCCTCTTCCACGGGTTGGGGTGCTGTATGCAACGGGCAAGCAGCATCGGGCTCCTGGACAGGACCTCGACTGCAATGGCATATCAATTGCCTAGAGTTGTTGGCTGTGCTTCTGGCCCTTCGTCGCTTCCGACCGACGTTGCGTCACAAGCACGTGCTTGTTCGCACCGACAGCACAGCGACTGTAGCCTACATCAACCGTCAGGGTGGTCTACGCTCCCGTCGCATGTCACAACTCGCCCGCCATCTGCTCCTATGGAGTCAAACGTGGCTGAAATCGCTACGTGCCGTTCACATTCCAGGAGAACTCAACCGTGCAGCCGACCAGCTCTCACGGCAGTCCACCCATCCTGGAGAATGGCGACTCCACCCCGAGACAGTCCAGCTGATTTGGAGCCATTTCGGGGAGGCCCAGATAGATCTGTTTGCTTCCCCCGAATCCTCCCACTGCCAGCGGTTCTACTCCCTCAACGAGGCTCCCAACAGCCTCGGCAGGGACGCACTGGCACACAGCTGGCCTCCGGGGCCCAAGTACGCCTTTCCCCCAGTGAGCCTCCTTGCACAGACACTGTGCAAGATCAGGGAGGACGAGGAGCAGGTTCTGCTGGTTGCGCCATACTGGCCCACCCGGACCTGGTTTCCAGAACTCATTTCCCTCGCGGCAGCCCCTCCCTGGAAAATCCCCTTGAGGAGAGACCTTCTTTCTCAGGGGATGGGCACAATTTGGCACCCGCGCCCCGACCTGTGGAACCTGCACGTCTGGTTCCTGGACGGGACGCGTCAGACCTCTCCGGCCTTCCACAGGCCGTGATAGAAACTATCACTCAGTCCAGAGCCCCCTCCACAAGGCAGGCTTATGCGCTGAGATGGGGTCTGTTCGTCGACTGGTGTTCCTCTCGCGGGGAGGACCCACAGAGATGTACGATTGCAGTAGTGCTTTCCTTCCTGCAGGAAAAGTTGGAGCGCAGGCTGCCCCTTCAACTCTCAAAGTGTACGTTGCTGCCATTGCAGCGTACCACGATGCAGTGGATGGAACATCCCTAGGTAAGCACCAACTCATCGTGAGGTTCCTGAGGGGTGCGAGAAGGGTTAATCCCCCCAGGCCGCACCCCATACCCTCTTGGGACCTCTCCGTCGCCCTCCAGGGCCTGCGGGAGGCCCCATTTGAGCCACTTGCGTCGGTTGAGCTAAAATATCTGTCACTTAAGACAGCGCTCCTGACCGCACTGGCCTCCATCAAGAGGGTAGGGGACCTACAAGCTTTCTCTGTCGACGAAGCGTGCCTAGAATTCGGGCCCGGCGATTCTCACGTCATCCTGAGACCCCGGCCTGGTTATGTGCCCAAGGTTCCCACCACGCCTTTCCGCGATCAGGTGGTGAACCTGCAAGCTCTGCCCCTGGAGGAGGCAGACCCAGCCTCTGCGCTGCTGTGTCCAGTTCGCGCTCTGCGTATATACGTGGACCGCACTCGGCACTTCAGACGCACCGAGCAGCTCTTCGTCTGCTTTGGAGGTCAGCAGAAAGGGAATGCTGTCTCCAAACAGAGGTTGGCCCATTGGGTGGTAGATGCCATCTCCCTGTCGTACCAAAACCAGGGAGAGCCATGCCCCTTAGGTGTTCGTGCCCACTCCACACGGAGTGTTGCCTCATCCTATGCGTTGGCTCATGGCGCCTCACTAGCAGATATCTGTAGAGCTGCGGGTTGGGCGACACCTAATACCTTCGCCAGGTTCTACAACCTTCGCGTAGAGGCCGTATCCTCCCGTGTCTTAACATAGACATCACAGGCGAGCGGGAGTCCGGCTGGTGTCGGCTTGCTGCGCCATTCCTAATGGATCCGTGCGCTATTTCCCTCAGTTGTTCCCTCCGGCGAACCTGGGTCCTCCATGCCCCGCAGTCAGGCCTAGTGCGGAGTAGTGCTTGTCTGTGCTCCGGTTGGGTCTCCTTCGCCCAGCAGGTTGTGGCAACATGTTTCAGTATTTTTCCACGGTCAGCCAGAAGGCCGATGTTTCCCTCATATATCCCTAAAATCTATGGATATATTGAATTTCTTGTGTTCCACATGTAGAGATTTCATGTGCTCCGCCCCCCCAACTCCTGCTTCAGTACAACTGGCATCCCTGTGGGGCCCCCTATTGGCCCCCAGGGCGTTGGGAAGGTTACGCTCATATCCGTCTGCTGACACGTCCGCCTGTCGGCACGCGGTGTGTTGCGTAACGCGACGTCTGGTTCGTGGCCTGTTCCATGGGTCTGTTCCCATATGTAACGTCGTAGTGAAACGACTGAAGGGGAACGTCTAGGTTACGTACGTAACCCTCGTTCCCTGAAGGAGGGAACGGAGACGTTACATCCCCTGCCACGACCTGACGTCGCGCTGACGCCGGGCTGCAGCTCGGCTCCTCAGCAAAAGCCTGAATGAGTGGTTGCACGCCGCCATCTTATATACCCGTATGTACGGGGGAGTGGCTCGGCATGCAAATACCACTCGCCAATGTTCATGAATGTTCATTGGCCTTTTGAATAAGGCTTGGAGATGATTGGACTCTCAAGCGAGTTCCCATATGTAACGTCTCCGTTCCCTCCTTCAGGGAACGAGGGTTACGTACGTAACCTAGACGTTTTTAATATAAAAAGTTAAAAGCCTTTTTCACACCAAAAGCCTCAGGCTTTGAGAAAAGTAAATTCACGTCTGTGTCTCTTCAGCAATAAATAAAAGGAAAACAAATGTTAGATTATCTTGAGTGATTTTTGCTTATTAGTATGGTTGAATTGGATCATCAAAGGTCGGCAGCAAAGACACTGGTTAATAAAATGGGATTAAATGCATAAAGTATATTTGTATTATTGAACATATTTAATTATTGCAGGTTTGCGTCATATTCTGAGTTGAAGTTCACTGTTTTTATTCATTTTGAGGAATACTGAATCTGTTTTTCGTGAGTGAGATGAATTAATGCATGTTCACATTTATTCTAGAACTAACATCTTACTCCCAGTTCCTCTCAACATGGGGACAGGAGAGCTTTTAATCAATAAATGGGGGGAAAAGTAACTGTAAAAGTAACTTATTTGAAAAAAGTAACTCAGATATTTTCTTGTCAATTAAAAAGTAATGCATTAATTTACTAATTACTTGGAAAAGTAATAATATTACGTAACTCCCAACACTGTTATTCACACAACAGCAATTTGTTGATTGTCCCTAATTATTCTTTTCAATCTGTTAAATTTTTCTTTTTAAACCACTTATATACATTCAGTTTTGTGAACTTTCACACAAAGACCAGTCACTAATCAGGTAGCTATAATTACATAGAAAATTGAGAGACTCCTTGCAGTTCCTTCACAATAACAGAATGTTTAATGCACTCCATGATGTTAATAACAAAGAATGGAATATATTTCCTTTCTTTTTCAATTTAATATAACAATTTGGTACATAATTATCATTTTTAAATCAACGTGATAAGTTAAGTAATCTAAAAGTAATCAGAAAGTAGTCATGTAATGGAATGGATTACATTACTAAGTACAATTTTTGCAATGTAACTTGGAATCAGTAATGGATTACATTTTGTAATCTACCCAGCACTGCCTATACTGGCACATTCACAGTAATAAGCTTACTTGTCATAAGAAAACAGTCTTAAGGACTGAGCACATTCCCTAAACTGAACACAAATGAGGGACACACATCCTCTGTTCTGCGGAGGCCCGTGTGTAAACGCCAAATACGTCCGCTATTCTCCCTTATTCAGAGGGAGGTGTCGTAAAACAAGCGTGGGGATCAGCAGAGGCTGAAAGATGAAATGATTTGACTCCATTTCAGCACACAATGCTGTGGTTTGATCCCACTAGCGTTTGATGTGTGGCCCCGGCGGAGGCTCCTCTATTGCTGCGC
>VONZ01000281.1:495000-510000 GCA_012976165.1 Labeo catla | reverse complement strand
CAGCTAAAAGAAACTTACACTAACTGATCTTAAAATAAATCGATGCCTTTGTTTTGTCTCAAGATGCACACCAGTAGTTTTTTTTTTTTTTTTGTCTAAGGGACATTTATAAAAATTACTTAAATGCCCTAATTGAACTATTGCCTAATCCTGGCTTAACCTAAACCCTGTCTGTGAAACTAGGTCATTATTTATTATTTAAAAAAAAAAAAATTGATTATTTAATTATTATTTATTCAACTACTTATTTAATAAAATCATTTTATTATTTAAATAACATTAAATGTATTATTATTTTATTAATAAATGCTCACTTCCAACCTATTTTGGGTTTATTTTAATTTTAAAAAAGTATTTTGTAAGCAATGGTAAATAATACTAACCAGAAGGTTGGGTTAAAAATGTAACGGTTAATCGTTAAACCACTGACTCAAAACAACCCAATTGTTAGGTTTGTCCATATTTCCTATATACATATGCAACATTATAATAAAACATAAAATGTATCTACATCTTTGTTTACTAAAACATGAAAAACAGAGAATGTTTGACAAACAAATCATTCAAAATAAAGAGCTGATTCATTGTAACACAATTTAACCAGTTTATAAAAACTGACCCCATTTTTTACTTAATGTTCATGTTCGTAGTTTGCACAATTTGTTATTCCAAATAAAAATAAATATGTAACAAATTTGATATATGAAAAATAATAACAAAGACATTAAGCATCTCTTTTAAGTAAGCACTGAAATTAATCTTAATTTTGAAAGGCAAAATTATTTGCAATATTTGCAAAATTTGTTTTTTACTGCCAGCTTGACTGAGACAAACAGCAACATGATTCATAAATCTATCAGCTAAACTATCAGCATCTGCTCTGAGAAATGTGGATGACCTAAAATTGTTTCAAACTTGACATTTGCGATCAATCCACCGTTCAGAATTAACCTTTTTTCTGAAGTTTGTAAGTGCTTTAAGATTTCTAGTCATTCCCTCATCATTGAGTTTGATTTGCATTTAAATGGTGGAGGAGAGACATGGCACTTACACCACTGATAGAGTATTCACTGCCATTGCATGTGACATTCTCTGACAATTACATTTTCTCTGCTAAATTACAGAAGAGGACCTCTCTTTTAGCCCTTTTTGACCGTGAAGAACCAGAATCGTAATTCACCAGCAATGAGCTCCTCTCATTAAAACTTAAAAGAGAAATCTGCAAAACCAATGTAAAGGATGAGAAAACGGCCATACGATGACTTGACATCATTCAGCTTTAAAGGAATATTATTCTCACCTTATTGTCTGTGCACTGCATCTGTCGCTTATACAGTCAGCTTTTAATATGCAATGGTTTTGGAAGTATAATCATAACAAATCTTAACTATGTTCTGCAAACTCACTCACAGCTCTCAGAATACTTAATTCTGATGGGTCAATAAAGTATTACAAGGTCGAAAAGTTCATTTTTGTGAATCATGATTAATTCTTTGCAGAAGTCCCTGGGTGCCATTTTGCATTTTGCAAATAAAAACACTGCTGTAGAGGATTAGATTTCATATTTTGTGTTGCATTTATTATAAATAAACATTTCAAATGCTGTTTCCCTAAATACTCTTGTTGTGCCAGAGAAATACTTCTCTGATTAAGAAGTGCTAATCTTGTAACGCTGTTATTTAAAAAAATGGTGTAGGATTTATTTAAAACAATTTTCACTCAGAAACTGCTAGCAAATTTCAAACATTATTTAAAAAATTAATTACACAAATTAAATGTGCAATTTTTAAGTTTGAGGTTGAAACAGGTAAAAAAAAAAAAAAAATCAGTGTAACAGTGTAAGTGTATAATTACTTTAAGTCAACATAAAATCAAATTACTAATAAATGCAAAGAAAATAAGCAGATTTTTCACTGTATACTAGGTGGCCTTAATTAGTATTAATTTAATTAAAAACTATAGTTGATTACTTTTCTATTCATGACTAAGTTGAAACAACACTCAAAATGCAATATCATGGGAAAAAAAAAAACGCTGATGGGAGCGAAAACATTGAAAACATCTTTGTTTTAATAGAAAAACATGAAAATAATTTAGAATTATAGGAATTAATATTTTACCGTTTAAGCTTTTTAAAAGATGCTTCTGAGTTTTACTAGTTTTTTTCATTACTTTTTTTTCAACTTTACTTTTATTTTAGTACATTAAATTAAACTAAAAGAAAAGAAAAAATAGAAACTAGCTGAAAAGTTTTTCAGATTTTAACCTTTCAAGTATTTATTTATTTTAAACATTTTCTTTTTGGATTTAGTTTCAGCTTTTGTTAACTATAATAATCCTGCACCAATTCCCCTTATTTTTTGAGAATAGTTTTTCAGATTTTAATTTAAGTTATTTCTTTTTTTGCTTATTTTTAAAACAATTTCTTTATGGATTTAGTTTCCATTTTAGTTAACTATAATAATTTTGCACCAGTTTTCCTTATTTTTCATCAACTCCCCTCCAACTATCCTAGACACACTTATCAAATTATAGAAAGCGATTTGAAAATAAAGGCAAATATTCCTGCAAGTACCAGCTAGTTTGACTACACTAGTTCATCGGCACGTACAGCCTGCGGCGGGTTATACAGGGTCACCCTAGATCCAAAATAATCAGCAAAGGAGCTAATCAGCAAAGTGAGGTTATGGATTAGCACTGTGCATTTTCTAAACATTCTCATCTATACTTCATGAGGGAGCAAATCTGTTAGCCTATCTCCCGATTCGAGATTGCTACCTTATGACTGCTAATCCATTTCTATAACAGCAAACTCCCATTTCACAGGGAAGCAGTGGATAAATCTAAAGTTCAGCCCAACCTCCATTTAAAAAGGAATCGATCTGTTGTCTCAATACAGAGTCATGTGATGAATTGTATGAGGATTTGAGAGTAACCTCAGAAGAGGAACAGAAAATTGACTGGGTCTCATTGTTGACATGCAGCAGAGCAATCAGGAGCGCAGAGGTTATGAGACACAAACAGCACTTTACAGACAAAACGAGGAGAAACTCAATGAAAAGGAGAGTGAAGGGTCATTTCTTCTGTGCATTTGAACAATCTCAACATATTTCACAAATAATTACAAGGAAACGGCAAGCAACACATTAAACTAAAAGTGGAAAGAATTGGTTTTTACAGTGTAGGAGTGGATGTTAAATAATGTAATTACTTTTATGCTTCTATTTCTGTATATGGAAAACATGATTTGTTTTTTATGCTAAATTAAGATTTAGATTGCATTACATATCAATATAACACGTCAATCAAAAAACTAATTTGCAGAACATAAAATAAACATTTTCTCTGTACTTGGGAAGCTAAACAAAGATTTAGATTACATAACACTAATAATAATTTATGCAACACAAGGTATTCAGAATGGATACCATTTGGTTTGAATACAATAAAATGTTAGTTTTCATATTAATATCCATCTAACTGGGTAAGTACCATATTCACAAGTACAAGCACAAATTAAATGAAAGGCGAACCAGATTTTATGTTAATTTATACAAAATTAAAGCATTGCGTTCAGTTACTTAACGGTCTAAAAAAAAACAGCAAAGCAGTGTTTTTTTCCCCACCATTCTGAAATATATTTTTTAAAATTGCACCACGTTTGTAACTGTTTAAAAATGACAAAATTAATTCAGACGGTACTGCATGGAACAATGACCTGGAGTCCGGTTTCACATGTGATGCCGCTGAATAACCTCCAGCTCATGTGTCATCTACTGAGAGTCTGTGACATAAATAACACACTTTATTCCAACGGTCAATTAATTCAGCAGAGAATCGATTGGTTGACGGGTCATAGAGGGGTAAATGGTACAATTCAGATAAAGCTAATAGACCATCATAACTCGAAATGCCAGTGTATCCAAGATTGAAGAGCATCCAGTACATACTAAACAACAGCATCTCATTAAACCAAGCTTTGCTCATTTGAATGACGTCATCCCTACGTACGTATGTGCAAAATTTTATATTACGTCATCGAGCTAACTTTTTCCTCTAGAGATGTACATATTTAATGTGATGTTCTTTATATACTGCATCTGAAGGTCTCTTCAAGGCAAGGCTGTTTCACCAGGGGATGATATGAATATTATAGCTGTGCAAAGAAACAAGATGAGCTATAACTGTGACAACTGAAACTGAATCGTTTCAGCCATCTAGACTTTCTCAACTTACTCATGTAAAAGCATGGCTGTTACTGACGTCTGACTCAAAAGTCAGTTTAGGATGCCGCCACACAGGATGTGTTATATTGGACATTAGGCCTTGATATTAGAGACACTACCATAAGAAAAGGCAAATTTTGAGCAAGTAGATCTGTTAATTCATGTGCATCCATGCTCTTAGTAAGATGACAGTGATGCACAAAGGAAATGGGTTATATAGAACTAGAAATTGTAATGCGTAAGCATGTGCAAAATTCCCATGTGCATGAGTTTCTCAAGGGCACTTTTTCAGTTATTATTATTTTTTATTTTAGGGGCTCTCTATGTTGTCACTTTGAGAAAATCAATGAAAAAAACTGAGAAAATAAAAATATGTACAAATGACCATACTATATACCAAATATAAAGCTGAAAATAATGCTCTGTGAACCATTTATGTTAAATTTGGTCTGAAAATTTTGGGAGGTTTGGAAAAGTATGGAATTTTCAAAATGGAAAATGTGTTGATTATGCATTGATTTTAATATCTCTTTCTCATTCATGATTTGATCAGTTGACCAAAAGATGCAATTTTTCACACATAATCAGATTAACAAATAGAAAATAACATCAATTATTTTCAAGATGATAACTGGACACTACTAAAACGATATATACAAAGTTAGAGTCAAAAGTATTCAACCCCCCTGACCTGCAAAACTGTCTGCTGCCGTGAACAATTTTTTTTATAAAGGCACCAGCAAACTATTATAGAAAGTTTAATAATACAAATTTGAATGATTTTGAGAATGTCAAGTTGATAAAAAATGAAAATAGCTTTAAACATTCACATGCACATTCATGATTAAAAACTCTGGATCTTCAGAAAAGCTTACAATTGTAAATTATTACAGTCTCTGGAGGTAAATCATTTTAATTACAGTTGTTTGTGTGAATATAAACATAAATGTATATAAATACTGTATATACACACATTTTGAGTATGGGTAAGAAATAGTTATGCAATTACGTTGAATATTAGCGATCTGGGCATTGCATATTTTCTCAAATGCTTACACACTTTGACTTTTTTGTAATTTTATTTTTATATACAGTACATATTGTTATATGCTTTTTCATTGTTTTTGAAAATGTGTTATGCTCGCCAATGCTGAATTTATTTTAGTCAAAAATAAAGTAATTTTAATTCAGATATTATATTATATTATAATTTATTATAGAGCCGTCCACTTTCTAATGAATATCTTACTCTAAAATGGCATTTCATGGCAATGGCTGATGCATCACTGTCCATCTGTCCTCATTTTGCTTTTTTCCCCACAATCAAAAGTTACCTTCAATCGGCTCATCAAGGTCTTTTCACTATCATACCGAGCATCGCCCGTGACTGAAATCAGTTCACCCTGCTAGTCAAAGACAAAGATGAGGCCTGACACGTCAGGGGTCACGAATAAAAAAAACAATCTGCACAGACCGTCTGATGAGTTCTTCCTAATGAGGAAATGTAGGCCACAACTGTCATTCCATTCATTTAGTGTGTCAGTCAGCCGCTTTCCCAGAGCTTTCTGTACGTATCTGTACAACACATCAAAGCTAAACGCACGGAGAGTAATACTACAGTAAAGGCAACGCCGTGATTTTTAAATCATGATAAGTCTGTAAATGTTTTATGATAAGCCATATGCTAACAGATACTCAACAAGGGAAATGTCTTATGAAACCTACATAAAGTACGGCTTCATTATAACAAGAGGAAAGGGATCGACAGTACAATCTGCCCAAAATGATGCTCAGTTTATGTCTTATTAATGGCTCCTCTACTGATTTGCAGGCTTAACTAGGCAAACTCCAACCATCTGCCACTCACAGAACAGACTTTCCTCACAAAGAGCAATTTTCACCACCTGTGGCCCTGCTTAGAGGGATAAAAACAACTGTAGCTTTAAGAACTGCCAATGCAGCAGATAGTTAAAAGTGGAGTATGACACTTTACGGTCATTCCATATGGACCATACTGCAGCTAAAGTGACAGCTTCAGAATTCCTAATGAGGAAACAGGGTTTCAGAAAGGAAGCCATGTCACGGTAAACAGCCCACCTGTGACAGCGCCGGGGATGTGCTGGTTTTATCAGCGGGTCTATAGCGGGATGCAGTTTAGCAGTCGGAGGCTGGTGGTCATGGGCTGCAGCTTCTTCATACCTTCATGCTATGTTTATATCCCTCCATCTGTCCAAAAACAGAACGGATGAGTCAGCCCAACTGACATCAACTCCAACTCCAGCCTGGACACATATACTGTAAATAACACCTGGATTCACTTATTTCTGAGTTCATTTGCTCTGCTTAGAGTTGTGCACTTGAACTTTCATTGAGAACACTGAAACATTGTTTATTAATTCAAGCATCAGTAGAACTGAGGTTCATACTTATAGCAATTTAAACAGTAACACTTTACAATAAGGTCTCATGGGTTACACTCATACACAGACTGTAACTGTATAAGATTTCAGATCGAACTGAAAGCGTAAATCTAGGCTCTACGATGCTGGTTTCAGAGCAAATGCAAAACTGTGACATTTCATTCATTCACTGACACGCTTCACTTGGCAGTGCATATAGAGTGTTTTCACAACTGTCATCAGTCGGCCATATTGGCGGCACTGAACGTAAACAATACCACTGAACCGAATGAACTCGCATATTTTGCTGACTACTGCTGCTGAAAATGGTCAATTGTTGTCATGTTTTGGGCTGTGCTAAAACATTTGGAGCACTACAGACTGCCAAAAGTTATAACAAATCAAGGAGAAGAGAGAAAAAAACACTGTAAAAAACTGTCTGAGAAACAAAAGGCATTTGTGGTTGGCTAAACTGATCCAGCATTTCCAGGGCAAGAATCTTGACAACATTCGTGTTTGCTCTAATCATTTCCAGTCAGGTAAGTGAAATAATAGTCTAATATCTTCTATTAACTTTGGTTTTTTGTAGTTTTATTGTGCCCTTTCCTGTTTACTAAGTCCTTCTCTGTATGATTTAGCAGCTTCCACACATTTTTTCCATGGTTTAGACAGCATAAATTAGCAGAACAATGTAATCAGTTCGTTTACAACTACACCAGTACTTACTTGCTGGCAACCCGCCAAAATAAAAGCTCATATTTTAGGTTTGAAAATTATATATATATATATATATATATGAGATAAATGGAAAAAAATGGAAAAAAAGAAAGAAAAAAAAAAACGTGAAAATTTATATATTCATATTGTACTTCTTTAAAGTATACTATATATATATATATTTTTTTTTTATACTCATTTGTTATTTTAAAATATGATGGTAGTATCACACTTTTTAAAAAATAAACAAAATAAATAAATAAAGTGCAATAATACTACTATTGCTTTTATTAATTATTTTATTTTTATAGTTATATTTAATGTCACACTATGTGCAGTGTGAGCACCAAACCAGATCTCCAGCAGCTTTCATGAGAACCAGACCGAAAAAACGTATGTGCACCCCTGACAATGAGCTCTTTTCTAAAAGAAATGTACACTTCAATTCAGCAAGGATGCAATCAATTTATCAATATTAACAGTAAACACATGTTTAACGTCACAAAAAAAGGAAAAGATTTTAAATAAACACTGTTCTTTTAAAACTTTTAGAATCATGGAAAAAAGCATCATTGTTTTCACAATACTGATAATACTGATAATAATCATGAATGTTTAATGAGCAACAAATCAGCATATTAGAATGATTTCTGAAGGATCGTGACTGGAGTAATGATGTTGAAAATTCAGCTTTGATCACAGCAATAAATTATATTTTACAATATATTCACATAGAAAACAGCTATTTTAAATTGTAATAATATTTCACAATTTTACTGTATTTTTGACTGAATAAATTCAGACAATTTTTTTCCATTTTTTTTTTTATATTTATTAATCTTTGGTATAATCTTTTGCATTTTTGTATGTTTGTTGCTGTTAATAAAAATACAAGTGTTCACTGGTCGTTCAGGTTAGTTCACAGTGCTTTAATGGATACAAAAAAAAACTTAAATGTAACATTGTTAAAGGGGTCATCGGATGCAAAATTCACTTTTTCATGCTGTTTGAACATTAATGTGTGTTGGCAGTGTATGTACAAATCTACCCTATAATGAAAAGAATCCATGCAGTGGTTTTTAATTAATCTGTAAAAATAATATCCCCTTTTTCAAATCGAGCCGTTCTCAGATGCCTGTCGGTGTGAGGCCGCTCCCATGATAGTTGATTGACGTGAGCGTTTTACCTCAAACCCACCCTACATCAGCTGTAACAGTCCGACCTCCACTGTTTCGATGCTGGAGCAGAGATGTAAGTTAGACAAGAATATCTCCGATTGAGCGATTGATGTGTTGTGTTGCTGGATGTAATAATGAACATAGTGGTCGTCATTTACTCCCGACATCTGAGCCGCTGAAGATGCAGTGGATTAGGTTTGTTTGTGAAGGGAATGCGCCTCCCAATCTACATAAATGCATCTATGTTCATGCAAATCATTCGTGATCCAGCTTCACTTACAGCAGAAGTGAGTATAAGGTTTTTTTTTATGAATCTCTGCAATCGCCTTTCCTAATAACATAATAGTTATCAAGTTTAGCGGCTAAAGTAAACAATCTCTCAGAGCACAGCTCCAAGAGAGGGGCGGGGCGAGCAGAGCTCATTTGCATTTAACGAAACAATCCATCAGAACAAAATGATTTTTGCAGACAAGGTAAAAACTGTGTTGTTTTACACTACCATTGAGAATTTTTAACCAAAGTATATTATAGACTTTTCATTAAGACCCTAAAGAATCATATCAACTTGTGGAAAATGGGCATCCGATGACCCCTTTAATAATCCGACAGATTTAAACTGAAAAAGAAGTCGAAGTCATATCAACTGCAGAGACAAGCATCAAATAAATATGACCATTCTGCTCATCTCCTCGACCCAAAAACACAGTCAACAGAAATGTGATCATCAGCAGTATATGATGCGAACTGTGACAGGAAATTGGATTCATGAACTCTTGAGTTTTATTTGGTGGGAAAAAGAGCGTTCCTTTATCCACGAGCTGTCCAAATATTTCCCATCGCTGTCAGACAGCTGGAGCGAACGTGTCAGATGCAGTTTGTGCGGAGCAGCTCTTCAAGTTAAAGGCGGCGAGCCGGAATGATTTGATGGTCACTCCCAGTATTGAGTTCCTTCTTCAAGTGCTGCCGGTGACTGTTTAATTCTTATTGATTAGCAATACAAACAGCCGTCCTCCGAGCAGACACTGCAGTCCTGCTTTAAACCGCTTCTGCAGTCCTTTTAGCTACCACCGCAGGACAGACCAGAAAGAAAGCGTCAAAACTAGTTTGTTATTATTACGTATGAAAGTTCAAGAAGAGTCATGCCGAACAGATAAGACTTAAACTGAGACCAAATGTAGTGTTTCTCAGGAGAAATAAAACTTTTCTTATTAAGTCTAAACAATCTGAGCTGCTTTTCACACTCATTTCATAACTCTACCACTCACCAATTTGACCATTTCATACTGACAGGACACAATACGTGCCCGTCTGTTACTGACCTCCCACACAGATTTCTTTACGTTGCCTCCCTAGCGGCCGTCTCTCATTAAAGTGTGTTTAATTAGGGCTCTAATAGAGGTAAGTAATGGAAAATCACATGCACTCACAACCCTTATCGCTCCAGCAATTTCCTCTCAAATTAAAAGTCATTACTGCTGCTCACTTTTATGAGATTGCAGTGTCACTTGACATGGCTTAACCATGACCAGACATTCCATCAACAGATCTGCAGTAATTGTCAGTTGGACCTCTGCCACGATTTACATGAAAATAAAGTTTTAATGTCCATAAAAAAAAATTAAAAAACACACACACACAAAGAGTAAAAAAAAAAATACAAAAAATTGCAAGAGCTGGGGAAAAAAATGGCAGTTTTTGCAGCTACGCTCTGTTAAAGTGAATGTCTGCCAAAACAAGTTCAAGTTCTGCCATCATTTATTCATCCCGATGTCAAACCAAACCCAAATGACTTCCTTTCTTACAAACTACAAAAAACAGACCTTTTTTTTTATTTTTACAGTGTTAATGCTACTTTTACATACAATGAATATGAGCTAACAAAAATAAATACACTACCATTTCAATGTTTTGAAAGAAGTCTCTTCTAGTCACCAATACTGCATTTATGTAATCAAAAATACAGTAAAAACAGTAAAAATGTGAAAATATTATTACAAATTAAAATAACTGGTTTCTATTTGAATATATTTAAAAATGTAATTAATACCAGTGATGAAAAGCTGGATTTTCAGCATCATTACTCCAGTCTTCAGTGTCACATGACCCTTCAGAAATCATTCTAATATGCTGATTTGCTGCTCAAGAACATTAAAAACAATTGTGCTACTTCTTATTTTTGTAGAAACTGATACATTTTAACCTTTTGCACCATTATACAGTCATGGCCATACATATCGGCACCCTTTCAATTCTGTCAGAAAATGGAACACGTCTGTCAGAAAATTGTTCCAATTCCAAATGTCTTGGTATTCACATGATTATTGTTTTTGTTTGCACAGCAACAACAACAACTACAACAACAAAAAACAGAAGAAAATCATAACATTTCACACAGAACTCAAAAATGGACTGGACAAAATTATAGTCACCTTGTCAAAGCTGTAATAAATAATTGCTTTTCAAGCATGTGATGCTCCTGTAATTTGTATTTAGACACACCTGTGGCAAGTAACAGGTGTGGGCAATATAGTAATCACACTTGCAACCAGTTAAAATGGAGAAAAGTCAAATTGACCTTTGTGTTGTGCGTCACACTGAGCATGGAGAAAAGAAAGAAGAGTAAAGAGTTGTCTGTGGATTTGAGAGAACAAATTGTGGAAAAACATGGACAATCTCAAGGCTACAAGTCTAGAGATCTTAATGTTCCTGTGTCCACTGTGCGCAATATCATCAAGAGGTTTACAGCCCATGGCACTGTAGCTAACCTCCCTGGACGTGGACAGAAGAGAAAAATTAATGAAAAATTACAACAAAGGATTGTCCGGATGGTGGATAAAAAACCTTGATTAACTTCCAAACAAATTCAAAAGAAAGCTGCGTCTCCACCGGAGGTCATGGGTCTTTCAACAGGACAATGACCTGAAACGCACTTCAAAAAGCACTCAGAAATGGTTACAAACAAAGCGCCGGAGAGTTCTGAAACGGCCAGCAATGAGTCCAGATCTGAATCCCATAGAGCACCTGTGGAGAGATCTCAAAACAGCAGATGGGAGAAGACATCCTTCAAATCTGAATGACCTGGAGGAGTTTGCAAAAGAAGAGTGGTCCAAAATTCCAGTAGAGAGGTGTAAGAACCTCATTCATAGTTACAGGAAGCGACTGATTTCAGTTATTTTTTTCCAAAGGGGGTGCCAATAATATTGACCAGTGCATTTTTTGGGTTCTGTGTGGAATTGTATCAGATTTGACTTTTCTTCTCTGTTTGTTTGTGTTGTTCCAATGCAAACAAAAAAATAAACAAACATGTGACTATCAAAACATTTGCAACTGCAACAATTTTCTGAGAGAAGGGTTGCACTTTCTGACAGAATTGCAAAGGTGCCAATATTTTTGGCCATGACTGTAAATGTCTTTACTGTCACTTCTGATCAATTTAATGCATTCATGATTAATTTTTTTCTTAAAAAAAGACAAACTCTTATTATTATGGCCCCATGTTGAAGTGCAAATAAAAACATTATATATATATATATATATATATATACACAAAGACATCTGTGCAGTATATTGCTTCTAAAGCACATTAATAAGCTAAAACTACCCTAGTCAAAAGGTAATAGATTTAAAATGCATTTATTTCATACTAAGTATAGCTCAAATCTATTAACATATTTACTGACATATCGCTTGAGACTTACTGACATAAAAAATGTAATTAAACTTGTGCACAATGCACATTTCTTAATATTAAGCCTAAAATATGTTTTAATGTCACTACTGATGAGGATTGTATGTTCTTTAAATAATATCAGTCTTTAAACGCAAAATATTTAAAGTGTACCTGAAGTTTCCTTCAATAGTTCCACTTTAGCACAATCAAATATACTTAATTATATCTTTATACTTCTGCACAATTAAAATGCATTGAGTACAAAATTAGTTGCTCCAGTTTAACAGACTTTAAATATACCAGTTCAGCATAGGCTGCTAAAAGTACAACTGCAGGGTATTTTTATTAAGTACATAATATGTAAATGTATTTGTAATATACTTAGTATGAAATAAATGTATTTAAATACATTTTAGTATATTTATTTTTCACTAGGGTAATTAATGTATTAAAACCCCCTTCTCCTCAGTCACAGCTCTCAAATCTCATTCACACTTATGCATATTCAAACATGGCATCTCAAAGATGTTTTTGGGTCACTAGATGTTTAAACACTGACAGAAAATATACAAATCTGACTTAGACACAGTGAATCCCAATTTGCAGTGTGGGAAGAGGGTCACCTTCAGCGACGCGTATGTGATCGTGGCTCAGTTGGATATCTGCGGTCTCTCTATGGCAGTGTGGAGAGGAGATCACTGGCTACTCATTTTGGCTCCGTATCGGTGAGGGAGACAGAGAAGATTTCCACTGAGCTGCTGTGAGTTCAAGGCCAGTTCGCGTTTAGCAGCCCACAGATCCGCTACAGGCAACGCCAGCTTCACACAGATGAATGGCAATCAACCCACGGCTCTCCCGCAAATACTACTGAATACAGTCAGCTCACACACAAACACACAACAACAGCACGAGACACATGTGGAACAACGGTTGGCTTTTCATGTAGTGTAGGCAACGTGATGTCTGTGATGCTGAAAACAAGGACAGAGTCGAGTCATAAAAATAGAATTTAAAGTATAATACAGAATGTCAATGACTTTTGGATGAATAAATCAAACGTAGGGCTTTTCTTCACCTCCAGAGCTGCTCTGAGACACTTCACCAGTATTTCACAATTTGATTTGATAAAACTTTGTCAGATACACACAGAAACACACAGAAAAAAAAAAAGACTAAATAAAAGTTCAGTCTAACTTGAAGAAATTATGACAGAAATATTCTGCCCTTGTACGGTAGAATGTCTTTCATGGTTTTTTTCCCCCCCCAATAGTAGTAATAATTTTAATTCAATAATAAAAAAAATGAATAATTCTGTGTTTATTGTTTTAATGTTTCTGGATTTATGATGTAAAGCAAATAAATTATCAAAAATGTAATGAATAAGATTCATGCATAAAACACTGACAAAAAGTCAAAGGAACAGATTTTAATTTGATTGCATCATAAAAGGTTAATTAAACTGTTAATGTTTTATGCATTAATTTGATTAACATCATTTTTGATAATATTATTGTAAAAATAATTTGTTACGTTATAACAACTATTAATAACTATTATTGTAAAATAATAATAACAATAATATTTAAAAAATAAATTGTAATTAATATATTTTTATGAATCCAATTGATTGTACATACATTTTTATTATTTAATTAAATATAACACAATCCAGATTAATTAAAATAGAAGAAAAAAAAAAGATTTTGGGGAAAAAAATATAACCATTTTTATAGGCCACTATTATTGTAAAAAATAATAAATAAATAAATAAATAAATTGGTGAAGTATTATAATTCAATTGATTAGACATGTTTTAATTTTTTTTTAAATTAAATGAACTATTAATTCATTAAAACTGAATCTAGACTAATTTAAACTGAAAAAATATTTTGGGAAAAATAAAAATTTGGGGAAAAAGATTTTTGTTTACTAAATTTTAATTTAACCATTAAAACTGATTCTAGAAAAATTTAAATGGGAAAAATGGAATTTGGGAAAAAATGAAATAGAATGTGAAAATAAATAAATAAATAAAATTAATATGCGGCAATAAACAATATGAACATCAAACAATATGAACAATTTAAATGGAATTTGGGAAAAATTAAAGTAGAATTTGAAAATAAACAAAATAAATAAATAAACAAAATAAAATAAAGAAATAAATAAAAAACTAAAAAAAGAGCAAATTAAAATTATGTTTGGTGGTATGTAACCCTTTAAGCCACAAATCCTGTCGATGGAGCTTTACTTGCATTGAATCTAAAACAAATAAGCAATCCTTTAAACACATGAGCTGGAAGCTGGAACAGATGGAGGACCAAAGACCCTCCAGACACATGGAGATTCACAGCTCTGTCAATCTGAGGACCGTCTTTGGGTGTCCAGAGGAGCAGCTTTAACCTGTGAGCAACACCCACAGACAGAGGATGTAAAAGCTCCAGTCAAAAGATCCTTCCTCTAACAACGAGTGGTTTGAAGCCGCAGCTCGTGTCGTCTAAAAATGTAAGTCGACATCACCGGAGCATCAATCACTCGGACAGCAGCAGCTGCAAGCGAACAGGAACAGCAGGATAATCAAAGACTCGCACAATACAAGACAGAACTGACACCCGATGAAGAATGAGGAGAGAGAAGCCATGGAAACCACAGAGAAAAATAAATATATAACAGGTAACGAAGAGGGAGGGGAAACGCCAAAATGCTGTACCCATTTATGTAATAAAAAGTCACTGAAAAACTTCTGCCCGACTAATACTGTACATGAATGACCCTGACGGTGAATATGATTATTTCAGCCTGTTTCAGTC